>SSNR01000050.1:1682675-1896850 GCA_006937965.1 Callopanchax toddi | reverse complement strand
CAGGCAGAGAGTCTTGGGGCTAACAGAAAGCCCACCCCAGCCCTCCGCCTCTCACCCGGAGCAACTCCAGCATACAAGAGAGTCCAACCCCTCTCAAGGACTCGGGTTCCAGAGCCAACGCTATGTGTCGAGGTGAGCCCGACTATATCTAGCCGGTATCGCTCAGCCTCTTCCACAAGCTCCAGCTCCTTCCCCGCCAGAGAGGTGACGTTCCATGTCCCGATAGCCAGTTTTTGTGTCCGGGGATCGGACCGCCAAAGCTCCCGCCTCGGTCTGCCATCCGATCCACTTTGCACCAGACCCTTCATGTTCCTCCTGCAGGTGGTGGGCCCACAGGTGGATGAGCCCATGTATCCAGTTCGGGCTGGGCCCGGCCGGGCCCCATGGGCGAAAGCCCGGCCACCAGGCGCTCGCTCACGGGCCCCAACCCCAGGCCTGGCTCCAGGGTGGGACCCCGGTAACCCTCCGGGCCGGGTACACTGGCTCGATGATTGTACTTGCATGAAGAGTCTTTTGAACCGCACTTTGTCTCACCCCTCACCTAGGACCAATTTGCCATGGGTGACCCTATCAGGGGCACAAGTGCCCCAGACAACATGGCTCCTAGGATCATTAGGGCACTCAAACTCCTCCACCACGATAAGGTGACGGTTCACGGAGGAGCCTTTCTATTTCTACTGCACATTTTCCAGCTTCCTGTTACAAACCCAGAAAATAAAATTAAAATTAAAAAAGAGCCACTTGGTGCTTCTTCATTGGATTTAATGGTGAATAGACCTTTAACCAGTCTGCACCATGCTTTAAAATGGTCTAGAAAAGGTGTAATTTCTATTTAAATGATAATCCCAGACAGACAGATCTCTGTTTGACTGTCTTCAGAGACTTTCTTGATGTTGAAATCTTATTTTAAATAAACCAGCCCTGAAATTCAATTGTATGAAACAATTATGTAAAACCAGTCTAAACAGCCAGATATGATTCAGAAGCTTCTCAGGCGTGTTTGCTATTGTTGCTGCATTTTTCTTTGCATCTTTATTTGTGAGGCATTTACTGGTACATCTCAAAACATTATAATATTATGAAAAGTTCAATATTTTCTGTCACTCGTTTCAGAAAGTGAAACGATCATATTAAATGGATTCATTGAGTGAAAACTGTCAAGCCTTTATTTCTTAAAGTGTTGATGATTGTGGCTTGCAGATAGTGAAAACTTAAAATTCAGTGTCTAAAAAGAGGATATTACATAAAATGGATAAAACATGATATTGAATAGAAATGCCAGGTATCTGAGAGGTCTGACCAGTTCAATCCACAAAATGCTTGGTTGGGCCACTCTGGTGCTGAGGTGTAATGGAAGCCCTGCAGGTTGCTTTGATAGCAGCCTTCAGGTCATCTGCATTGTTGGGTCTTGTGTATCTTTTTGACAATCCCCTTCTCTATGGGGTTCAGGTCAGGTCTGTTTGCTGGCCAATCAGAGCTCAGTAACCCTTTCAGTGTGGGCAGGTCCTGCTGGAAAATGAAATCAGCATCTCCATAAAGCGTATCTACAGAAGGAAGCATGCTCTAAATGTCCTGGTAGAGGCTGCTTTCCTCAAACTCTGGGACCTTGATTTACAAAAGACATGGAAAATATACTTTCATCTGAAAAGGACTTTGCACCACTCAGCAAAAATCTAGTTGTTTTCTCCTTAGCCCAGGTAAGATGCTTCTGACATTGTCTCTGATTGGAGATGCTGATTTCATTTTCCAGTTTGGCACCTGCTCACACTACCAACCAAAAGCTGCTTCAGTCAGTATGGTGTTAGAGAGAATCTATGAGGGATTGTCAAGAGGAAGATGAGAATCACCAGACCCAACAATGCACTTAACCTGTAGGCTGCTTTCAAACAACCTGGGCTTCCATTACACCTCCTCAGTGCCACAGGCTGATCGCCTCCATGCCACACTGCATTGATGCAGTAATTCATGCAAACGGAGGCCAAACTGAGTATCGGGCACATAGAAATGGACAGACTTTTCAGAAGCCTGAAATTTTGGTTACATTTTTTCTTTTTATTGATCTCAGAAGAAGACATGGAGCACAGGGTGATTTACAAAAGAAAAAAGATGAGACAATTATAAACATGTAAGAGCTGGGTCAAAGGTTTTTGACAGGGGGTTTGGTTAATGAAGTTTTATAAATAAATGAATATTCTAATTTTCTGAGACATAAGCCATAATCATTCAAATTACAGGGAATAACAATGGAATATTTCACTCTATGTTTAACAAATCTAAATAATACTGAACGTTTTCATGATATTCTCATTTTTTGAGATGTACCTGTGTGTCCTTTGATATCATTTTTCTCATGCTGCAGTTGCACCCTCATCCTGTTTCATCTAATTTAGGCCTGGATTCACTGCTGGTCACTTTATAGCAGTAACTCCTTTCCTTTACAGACTTCTGCAAACACAATATATTTTAATGAGCTTAGCTTCTCATCGGATGTTCCCTCTTCTTTAAACTCTGAAGCAGTTCTCAGACTTAAAAAAACAATCTGTTTCCTTTTAGTTCAAACACCATTCATTTAAACGTTCATGTCAGGTAAACACTGGAGAAAATTTACAAACTATAAAGTTACTCTGAGCATATTTGTAATTATAAATTATTCATTTGTTCATATAACTGAATAACTCTTTGCAGTCTTTTGAAAAAGTTCTTGACCTCAGCATGTTTTTGTGAAGATTACATCCAGAGGGAGCAGCTTGTCCTCCAGGTCCTTCCTACATAAATCAGAATAAAAGCGAGCCCTCTCTGCCGTACAGCTGCATTGTTCTGTTGTGTAATGAGGACCTGACACACCTTTTCTCTGCACCTATGACAAACATTAGCCAGGTTTTGTCTCCTGTGTTGCCCCTAACAAGCTTTGGTAACGTGTTGTTGTTTCTCTTTAACATTTTCCTGGCTGCAGCCATTATTTTCCTCAACATGTCTGTGCTGCTCTCCATTCTGCTCAACAAGACTCTGCGCACAGAGAACCGGTTCATGTACATGTTGAGCACCTGCTCCAGTGACATCTGCACCGGAGTGTCTTACTACTATGTGGGTGTTCTGGATGTGAGGGATTATTCTAGGTCCCCCACTGGAACCTTTTACATCGTGCCCACATTTCTGGGCCTCTCTTTCATGGCCATCCTGGCCGCACAGGCGGACAGGTACCATGCAGTCATCTCACCCTTTAAATACTCCTAGCGCATGACCAGAACCAGAACTTTGATTGTCATCTTTGTCTACTGGGTCTATGCATTCTTCATTGTGGGTGTGCAGAACTTGGTCCCAGTCGGCATAGCCAGTAAGGTCACTGGCATCGGTACGTTTATTGGTAACATATTCATAGTGGTTATAATGATTGGGCTGAATATTAAACTGTTCCTCATCGCTACGTTCCAGCTGGGCAAAGAGCCGCCCTCAGAGGAGAGGGACAGCAAGCGCTCCTCGGTGTACCTCATCCTGGTGGTGGCTCTGTTTTTCTTAGTAGCCTGGATCCCTTTGTTCTGTCATGTTGTTGCTTGTCATTTCGTTGGTACCGACTGCTACTCATTTAAGAACGAAGGCACTGATCCGCTGCGGATTTTGCCCAGACTCAACGCTGCTCTGACTCCTGTTCTATACCTGAGAGGCTGCAGGGCGCTCAGAGTCACGCTGTTCTCCACGGTGTGGAGACCCTGCTGCAAGAACAGGTGAGAGGATTATTAGTTGAGTCATGCTGCAACTGGAGAGACACATTTTATCTCTGACTACTTTATAGAGAACCACAAAATCTGTTGACTCTTACAATTTAGATAAAATGTGTGTAAATTTCACATGCTTTAATTATTTGACAAAAATGTAAATGAAAAGCTTTATAATTCTGTACAAGAAAATTACATCTAATTTGTTTAGAGCAAGTCCAAAGCAGGGAGAAAAGCAGGAAGAAAGAAAAAACTAACAAACAGCAAAACTGTTCAATGAATCATTTAATGTCCAGACCAAGAAAAAAATATTTAAAAAAAATCTTCCTGCACTTTTCATTCAATTGATGCGATAAAAGCTGCTTAATACGGTAATAATAATGCAATAGTTACAACAACAAAAATTGAAGTAAAGTTTTGTTCAAACATCCCCGTTTGGTTTTAAATTATATCTTTTTTGTTTAGTTTTTAAGTTTATTTCAGTGAATGCTTAAATGAGATAAATGGACTAGAATGTGCTCTACCAAGCAGCTGACCTGCAGGCCAAGTATCACAAACATTTAGTTAGAAAAACTGATAAAACAACCCGATTGTTTCATTCCTGTTGTCAAATTAAGTCATTTTAATTCAAAACTATGAGGAGCTACTTCAGAAGGGCTGAAGAGCCGCAGGCTGCAGATCCCTGGCCTGATTTATTTTTATTTAGACCCTAAAACACAAAGTATTTATTTTATATTTCTATCTCAATTCATTATTCATAACCCCCCCCCCCCCCCTCTCTCTCTGTGCAGGTTGATTCATCGACAGCTTGGCCCCTCTAAGTTTTAATTTCTGGTTAATTCAGCAATTGCTTGCATGTTTGTATATGTGAACTAATGCATCACAGAGACTGCAGCTATCAATTTGTTATACATTTGTTTGATTGAAATTAGTTCTGTTTATTCTAAAGAAATGATCAGGGGTCTAAACCCCACATGTGACTCTTCAACATCTCTGAATGGTTCTATGTTTGACTAACATCAAATGAAGCTAAGTTTACATTTAAATAAAAGTTTGAAATTTGTGGTTTTAGTCATTTTCATGCCTAAACCATTAAAGTACAAATATCTACAGCAGAATGACGTTATTAATACAGGCTGAGCTGCTGTGAACTCTGGATTTTTAACAGAATTTAGCAGACATATTTTTATAAAAGTAAAAAGCTTCCCAGCTTGAGTTTTTAATGTGTATAAAATGCAGTGATCTGTTTTATTGTTGAGAAAATCATTTGCCCCTAATATGTCACTGTCTAAAAAACAGTTCAAATTCTCTAGAAAATTATTATTTTCAACATACCTGATGTAAATTGGTGTAAAAGCAGAAGGTGACACATCTGCTGGAAATTGTTGATTTTTTGAACTGAATGTTATTCTTATAACAGAACATTTTAATACAAATCTAACTAATAAAAGTGTGTCACATTTAGCACTTTCAGTAAAAAAAAATGTTTGTGGTATTTTTAAGACTATTATGATACATTTTGTTTCATTTTTGTTTGTTTTTAACTGGGTTGATAATGTTTTCTATGGGAAGAACTGGATTAGCTTTGTGCAGTTTGATAAAATATGTATTTTACAGTTTATTCAGTTTTTGTCAAACTATAAAAAAAATAAGATAGTAGTGAAATGTAACACATAGCTGTATCATTATTTTAAGGGCCAATTAGATATAGTGGCTCCATAAAAACTATTTATAGGTAGAGATGGTAAAAATGAGTAATTGTAACAGTTAACAGACTCCTGGCCTCCATAACTCTGATATTGCTGTGTTACATTGTATCCTAATTTAATAATAATAATAATAATAATAATATTTTTCCAGGTTTGGGGCTTATTGTCAAAAACCCTCTTTTTAACAATAACTTATTGCCTTCTTTATATAATTTATTTACTCTTTATTCAGGATGAGTGTAAAACCGTTATATCTATATTTAGTTGGTCATAATAAAGCTGTGATTCACTTATAGGCTCAAAATCTTGTATAAACATTTGTATACAGTGGGTGTAGTTTTAGGAGTGACCACAAGGTGTCAACAGAGAGCTTTGGTACACTGCCATCACGTTCACGCCCCTAGAAGGTGATCAAAACGCCCCAAAACACTGGAGGACTGCATATTAATGTAACCTGGTTTACTCTGCGTGTATCAGTGGGTCAAACTACAGGTAGTTTGATTAAGAATGAAGCGTTTAAACGGAACAGGGGTGATATCCACCAGTGAGGTTTTGCCCAGGTTGAGTGTAGGTAAAGGGAGGCGGTGGTGGTAGGGGGGTCTCTGTGTTAAAAGGAGGAGTCTGTATTTCGCCACACTTCCGCACATCTGGTGCCCAGTCCCTGAACCCCAACATTCTCTAGTTTGCTTCACTTCGTTAAAAACCACCAGGCCGGCTCTGAAGATTTAAACCCTCCCTGGTCAGCAGAGGGTCTGTGAAAACATCATACCAGGCAAGCACACATGTTCCAGGATGTAAAAACACACTTTTCTAATGGAAAATAGTATGAAATGAAAGGAAAATCTACACGAAGTTGATACATTTGCCTAAAAACTCTTGTTCATAAAGTTTCAGATTGCAGCAATATTGATGGACGCATCTAATAAAAAGATTGTGCGCTTGATGCAGTCAAACAAAGAGTTGGGGAAAGTCAAATAAATAAATAAATATAATAATTTAAAAGTAAAGCTTATTGGGGTAATATTCCAGTCCATGCCCACTTGTTTCTGTATCATTTATCGTGAAACCAAATCTTTTATTTTCTTTAACATTTCTAGTATTTTTAAAATAGATCAAATAAACTAATTCATGCGTTTTTTTTCTCCATGGGGGCGCTGCTTATAGAAAAACGCGTAAAATCACCTTTTTAGCCAGACAAACCCTCCCTCCCTGGTAGCAGGTAAACTTGCCAGAGAGGTTCTGGTTTTAGAAAGTGTCCGAACCCTCCCACAGTGGGGTGTGTGTTTTTTTTTCTGCTGCGCTCTGGGCTGGTTTCTATTCAAATGTGGGTCAGGGGTGAGGAAGCCTAACGTCATAAGCTTGCAACATGGCGTCCCGAAGGCTGTGAGATGAGCAAGAGGATGGTAGAGAACGCTTGAGAACGACCCTACCCATGTAATAAGGTATTTAAACCACACTATTTCTCTTTAAGGTGGCTTGTAACCGGATAACGGAGCTGTTTTCGTGCGTGTTTGATCGAAGCGCTTTCTCCCAGCTGCTGCAGGAATCGCGTTTTTTTCCTCTTTTTTTTTTCCTCTCCACGGCGTGCCAACAAAAAGGGGTGCGTGTTTCTGTCTCTACCAGGCAGCTTGGCACGCTGAGAAAACCCGCATCCAGCACCGACAGAGGGAGGGGGGTTTGCTGTAAAAGCGTCCATTGCTTTGTTTGTAAATATCGCTGCGTTTATTTTGGTGTTCGTTGAGATGCCCCCCTCAGGACGCGTCGCGCACCAGATAATTACCAACCAGGCTGGCAAAGACGCAGCCACACACCTCGGTTTGGACCGAGTCTTCCCACAGCTCGTTTTCTGTCGCTTCTCTTTTTCTAACTCTTTAAGGTTCGGTCAGTTTGGACCAAAATGAACAAATAAAACCCAGTAATTTGTTAAAAATCGACGGCTGCCATGTAAGCAGGTTTTTCTTAAAATTAAGTTAAAATGCATTTTGTCAAATAAAGCAAATCGTTTTATTTTGCATAACCACAAAGATGTTAATTACCTTCCCTCATGGTGTAACCTGCATTGTTTATATGTAGGTTAAGCCTCCGTGGTCTTAGGTAGGGCCAATTAAAACGATTTAACAGGATTGACTCGTGTCTATACCCACAATGTAGACGCAGCGAGGTCCAGGTTTAAACACAGTCTGCTTAAATGGATTTAATGGATGCGTTGGGTTTCTGGTGGACTGGTTTTATGCATGGATAGAGCTGTGGGTTCCACTGACCCAGAGCTGCAGTGTGGCCTGGATCCTTCATTATTGTGTTTGGATGATACACTCAGACTGGTTCTCAGGTGTGAAGGCAGCTCGGCTCTGAAGGTGATCAGTGTTGAGGTGTGGAGATGATCAGGACCAGGGATCTTGTGTTGCCTGGTGGCTGCTGGTTTTAGTGCTGCGCATTTTTAGTTCTGGACAAAATAAATGACTGTATTCAGGATTTTTTGTATTATGATAACATAACATCCATGTGTTTTCTCAGCTTTTTCTCCTCCTCAGACTCACAGGGTGCCGTAGTCTATAAGCTTACAAGATGTTGTTTTGGCCGGTCACACCCAGATAGAAGTGCTCTGTTCTGTCTTCTGGCCCCAAAATACCATTTGATTAAAAAACCAGAACAAGTTGCATCAACTTGATCACATTCTGAACACAAATAAGGCTCCTGTAAACACAAGTGACCTAATTAAAAGATCAAACAAATTAATTCAGGCCATTAAGTCAGTTTTTTGAGTTTCATTGATTGGTTCAACGCATTGTGGCCTGGAGGGTAATCTGAGGCCAGAGTGAGCGTGTGTGCCTCATATGATCCTCATGATCGGTTGGTTGCCTCACCCTTGTTGTCCCTTCCCCTTCTCGACGTACCCTCTTGCATACAATGTGACCATGACTTAGTGCGGTGTGTGTGGGCAGCATGGCGCAGTAAGAAGGCCTACTCAGGCTGTGTTCTGCTGACATGTTGGACGAGGACTTTTAGGTCCCTTATAGACGAGGGACGCTGTGGTGGTTCAGATCAGACCACTCCTCGCTGCGCTGCCTGGTTGGCGGACAGCTTTTTGGGTTTGTTCAGTGGATAAAGAACCTCGGGGCAGGGTTGTTGTTGTTCTTGAAGAAGAAGAATGTGGAATGTGGTGCTGATAGCCAGAAGGTTGTGTGTTGTTTAAAAGCTGGAAGAAGGGCAAAGAGGAGGAGGGGGAGTGGCAGTAGGTTTTGTGAAACTCATCTCCTCAACCGACCCGCTGTCCTTAGCCAAACCAGCCAAACCAGGAGGCACCAGCTCACATGGGTTTGCTGCGTTTTTACAAAATGGGGACGTGTTATCTCGTCAAGTTTGTTCTGTCAAGACAGAGGCTCCTTTATCACTCTAATCATATCTCAGTGAAGTGGTTGATCACTTCACATCTGCTGAGGGCACGCAGTGCATGTTTATAGGTGCCAAACAGTGCTACTGGTGGCTCAGCCGTTTGTCTTTATCTAATTTCTCTGATGGAGCTTTGTTTGAGCCACGAAATGCAATCCAGCATGGTTGATACAGAGCAGAGATCCACGCTCGTACATAAATCCATGACAGAAACATCTGGTTGTTTTGAGAGGGGGAACAAAAATTTTTGTCTCTGTTTTCAATCTGATTAACTACTTAGATTAGATATTCTCACAGTCAAACAAAGCTCTCATCTTCACTTTTATCCCTGTTTAAGCAATGAAACCACAAGTAGGTAAACATTTTATTTTATAAGACATTTCAAATGAAGTAGAATAAGAAACAATTTAATCAAGCAATGAAATCTTAAATTAAACAGATGCATAAATGGAAAAAGTATTGAATCATTTTGTTTTTTTACCTGACTTTTTCTTTGTTTGTTGATGAAAACTCCAGCCTGTTTTGTTGAACAGGAAGAGAAACGCAAATCTATTGAAATATGGGTTCTTGGTTCAGTTTAGGGAACAATAAATATTAAAGAGTGCTTTAGGTTCTAGTTCGTCACAAAGTCCTAAACTCTGATGATGTTCTAGAAGGTATTGTGGTGTTATGGTGTTCCTTGCAGCACAGCACTGGGGCATTTGGGGTTCACGGCACCCTCTGCTCCTCCTCCCTCCGTCGTTGCACTGCTCCCTGACCTGTCTGCATTTTGCTTTAACATTTGGCCTGACAGAATCTGAGCTGTAACTGAAGCAGTTCTAATTATGTATTCTTTAATTCATGTTCTCACATTTCAATCCTGCAGAAACGTTATCGTGCAGCTGTTACAAAGCACTTTGGAAGCCGCACTCCTCAAAAAGTTGATATCTAAAAAAAAAAAAAACTTAGCCAATTTAAAGTTTTGTATAGCTTCCAAACATTAAGATGTCTCACCTGCAGCTTTTATTAAAATATTATTTTCAGACTTCCTACAGAATCTGCACCCACACTGTAAAAGTCCCCCTCTCACTGTGTGACTAGATTTGATGTCTGTTTATGGAGGCTTTGGATTAAACTTGCCTTTTAAATAATGCATTTTTTCCCAATATCTAACATATTTTAATTGACATACACCAGAATCCATAAACATCATATAAGCAAACTAGTTTACCTTAAAAGGGGTTAATAAATATAAAAAAGGTTGATAACATTGCTAGATTTCCACAGCTTCTTCAGCTTTTATTGACGTCATAGATTTCCTTGATAAGGTCTTAGATTTGTGCGCATGATGCAGTTAAGACAGGCAGGGTTTTATTGTGAAAGTAGTCTGAAATAAGAAATCACATAATTCAAATAAATGCTCTCTAATTCCAAACTAAATACGATCTAAGCTCATTTGTAAAATAGTCAGTCGGCCTGTCGGCTCATGTGATGCACGCCTTGCCCAAACCAGACACTGGAGAGGAAATTTCATCACATCTGCTGCTTTTCAGTCATACCCAGAGTTTAAAACATCGTGGCTACAAATGACTTCCTTTATCATGACTGTGTTACTACAAATGTACACTTAGTTCCTGGTGTAACATTGTAACACTGCGGTATTCTTATCAACTCATGAGACGCGTTTCTGTCTTTTCCTTTGATGCAGCACATACTATATAGATGTAAACCAACATGGAGAGTGGTTAGCTGAAAAGCCTGTTTGCTTTAATCTCCTCATTGTGCTGTCCTTTCACTTATGAGAGAAGCGGCAGTCAGATAATTGCAGCACCCATGAGTCCTGCATGGATCAGCCATACCCATGCAGCAAGGTCAGCCATGTTGAGAGCTGGTTGCTTGGTGTTTGTATTTCAAACTGGCTTTGCACCATCCCCCTGACCCCTCCCCCACTGCCTCTGCCCACCAGCATACTCCTCTTTCTGTGTGTGTCAGTGTGCACGTGCTTTAAGTGCACTGTGTTTCAGTGCACGCACAGACCAAGGCCTATTGCTCCTGTACATGATTGCCTCTCAGCCAGTCTATATGTCTCCACCACTAATCCTTTTTGCGCAGATTGTGAGTGACAGTTCCACAAAGACGCCATTAATCAGCTGTTTTAAAGAAATCGGAGAGAATGAATTAAAGAAACTAAACATGCAGCCTGTGTGTGTGTGTGTTTTTTTTTATTGTCTCAATCTTGTTTTTTTCAGTTGCAAGTAGATGACCTTTCACAATAGTAGGGTGTGTTTTGTTATTGCGCCACAGGACTTTGCCTCACCTCTGCCCTCTCTCTTGGCTCTCTACCCTCTCTGTTCAGGAGATTAGTGCCACAGCCCACTGCTCCCTCAGTCACCTTCGCTGTGTGAACGCCTGCTTTGTAAGGTTTACTGATTTGGTGTTTAATCCACAAACTCTCACAGGGAAAGGGATGCAAAGAGAGACGCTAGTAAATGGAGCTGAACCTGATCATCCAGCTCTCTGGTGAAACCAGTTTAATTTGTTTGACATTATTTCACTGCCCAGGGCACTCTAACTCTGTAGTTTACTGTCATAAATCCACACATGGGTACGTTGTCCAGATCATGTCTGTCTATTTTGTGGTAAACACCCATGTCAGCTCTTCTTGTCATCTGAGAGAGGTCAAGGTTGGACCTTTTAAAATGAGCCCCCCCCCCCCCCCCCCCCCCCCTGTCATTAGGCGTTAGTTTGTTAAACACTGAAGGCAAGTCAAGCTGATACAAGACCAGCATTCCCCCTAGTCTGTTAGAGTCCAAACAAAAAACTTACTTTGGATATTTTGTGGTGCCAAGCGTGGTCAGGGGAAGTTTACTTTTTCTCCTGACTGGTGATCATGCCAACTCTCAGCTGTCGCGTCAGCAGCTGCAAAAAGATTAAGTTACAGTTTACAGTTCTGCAGGTAAAGCTTCTTGCCAGCTTGAACTGTTCACCCTCCATCCTGGAAACATCTTTCTTTCTCATCATGCATATCACCTTTCTAATGATTGATCATTCCTGAACTTTAGATCGTGAGGATACAATGCCAAAGCACTGGAATCTGCTCCGATGTTTTATTTAAAATGTGCATATAAAGCCAGGCAGTCACAGATGGAGGTACCTATCGTTTCCCTGCTGTAATACATCTCTTTTTCCTGGGCAGCATCATTAGAAGGGGAGCTGGGACTACATGTGTCCCACCCTAGCTGCATATAGATCAGCAGTAATCCATTAGCAGCCCCCTGGAATCTAGCCGGCACGGCGCAGCACTGAAGGGGCCAGGGGGAGTGTGTGGCTGTGTGGGTGATGGGGGAAGGAGAGGGATAGGAAGAGGAGGGGGGTGGGGGGAGTTTTTTTTTTCTGTTTCTGCACTGGTTTCTCCACACTGAGCCCAGCCCCCTTTTTATGTCGGCCTGCAGGAAAAAGTCTCTTGGATCCCCCATAAAGCATGCAGAGGTGTGTATGTTAAAAGAGACTTGAATGATATATGGCTTCCTGGCTGGCATCGTAGTGGAGCCTCTCCTTTCCCTTCTTCATTACTGCCTCTGGGGCTGAGTGCCATACACCCCAGAAGCAGGTTCTGTGATTAACAGATATGGGTTATGTATTCCAGAATGGCTCATTATGATCAACATTAGGGACGATTCCTGAGATGTGGTTGTGGGCCCAGATAGATGGTGGTGAGGGTGGGAAGATAAGAGTGAGGAAAAAGATGTGCAGCAGAACGACGGGGGAGGGGAGGTAGACCATGAGGAGAAGTGTCAAAGCAGATGAGGCAAGCCCAGGCGTGGACCTGAGAGTAATGATTACTTCAGCTGATTGTATCAGCTAGTCAGACTGTGACAGACCCCAGCCATCTCTGGTTTACACTTAATGGTTGGTATCGCCTGAAATGGTCCCATTCTTGGTAAACTCTCCTCAGATGTTGTCACCTTCACTATTGATGGTTTGAATTTAGTTTGTTTAATTATTTTCTGGTCAGTCCTGTGCTGTCAGCCTCTTGTTTATGATGTCTGAAAATGTAAGAGGGTAGAATGTTACTGACTGAGCCTGAAATTTCAGGTTTCTTGTTGAACAATATGCATCGTTTCTAAAGAGGCCAAACCAATATGGACTCCCTGAGGGGAACTAGGGACTAGGAGCTCCCCTGAGAATCACTTCGCTTCAGTTTTTGTTTGCTCTTTGCATTTTAAGTGCTAATAGAAACACTGTGGCGACATACACTCATCAGCAGGGTGTAGTATACCTCTAAGCCAGCAGCAGCATTAGTCATTAGCCCTATGGTTTCACAATATGGCTGCAAAGATGACCTTCTGATGTTTGGCTTTTCACACATCAAGCTAACCATGTTCTGTGGTTATGTAGGCTTTTACACAGAACCATCTACTTGGTTAGAGTGTTGTGATGTTTATATGCCAGCACTCATTCACTCCTAGTCACCAGGTTGACCCAGTGACTGCCTCTGGTTCCAGCTCAGAGGAAAATCAGAGGTGGATCAGTGCTTAACTGGCTAACATTTTGAGGTGGTATGTGAGTCGCATTGCTTTTACCAATGACACAGTTGTCAAACATGACAAACCTTTATGATAATTGTTTTTATCTTTTGCAACAGTCATAGTGGAAATGTGCTATTTAGGTAATATTTTCCAATTTATTTGATTTCGGGAGTTCAAGACCCCCAACTTGGTGTTTTGTTGTCCACTGTGGGGTCAAACTCTAACTGGGAATCACTGACTTAGATGATTTATTGATGTCAACTAGTTAAGTTTACGCACACATTGAGAAAACCCTGAGCTTAATCTGAGCTGATCCATGTCAAATATCACAGGTGAACAGTGATGGCTTAACCAGGTCGTCTGTTTTTTGTGGATCTAAGAGCAATCAATGAGCAAAAGGGAGTTGAGGTGCTCATTCAGCACGTATAAGATGGATCTACTCCATATCTGGCTAGTGATTAGAATGTTGAGGCTGATGGAAAGGTCAAAGCTGTCGTTTTGTTATTCTATTTTATATACCTTCAATAAACATGCTAGTTAACCCACTCAGATTTTAACTGCATTCAAAAAAACATTCTGAAAGCTACACATATACAAAAACTCTCTGAAATCTGAGAGTTTCTTTAAAAAGAAACACCTTTAGAAATGTGTTTTGTAATATATCTCATTTCCTGGAAAGAAACAAATACTGTTGTCGTTGAATATGATATTTAGTCCTACTGGGTCAAACCCTCTGTCCCGTTAACAAAAGGAGTATTTAAAAATCGATCAGACTTGGTGTCCTGAGTTTAATATAAGAAAGATTCCCTTGCTCCCTGCTGTGTTTTTTTCATAAATGTCCATTTTTTCATGAGGCTAACATGATGCAATTTCACACACATTCATGACTCGAGTAAGGCATTACTGCATAATCTCTTGTAATACTCTATACCATGCTGGGGTCAGGGGCATTAAAGATATGGGTTCATTTTCCCAGCATGCCTAAAGTCTTAAAAACCGGTTAAATGTGTGCTAAAGATAGACCTGCTACTAGAACCAAAGATGCTACTACTGTTACAATTAAAGTCTTTGTATTTGTTGATGGAAAAGACAGTTTTTTGTGTGTGACTGAAAAAGGAGCACTGTGGTGTGTTGTGGGTCATTAGTGAATGCGATTCACCTGTCCTAATTCCATAAATGAGGGCCTCTCTGGAGGATCAAGTGGTGCTGTCCTTGTCTTTGAGCCACACCCTCCCCCTCCTCTTCTGCCCATGCTCCTGTGTAGTTTTACCTGCTCAGGTGTCACCTAATCCTTCCCCCCCGGCCCTGCTGTGCCACCGACCCCCACCCTCAGACAATGGGGCAGGGCTGACATTACCATGACCTAATGGAGACAAGACTGAGCCACATTTCCAGAAAGGGCACCCCACCGAAACTAGAGTTACTGCTGAAATAGGGAAGGAAAGCTGAAAGGAGGCACCTTAGGAAAATAGTTACTTTACCCTTTCATTCCCCCCGCCCCACATAGCTTTTGTACCAGAACAGCAGAAACACTTACAATCAGAACTTGATCTTTGTAGGGTAGCAATTTGTTAAAAATAGAAGATGAAAGGGAGGATGCAGGTTCTAGTTTCTATTCTGCCATGTTGTTATGCATGACATGTTGTGCAAACAGTTGGCTAGAAGTGATGCATTCGCAGTAGGGGGTGTCATAAGAAATTCAGCTTGATTGCAGTCTGAGTCATGCAATAACAGTAACTGTAAAAAATAAATCAATCGTCCTCAAAAGTAATGTTTTGATACCAAACTTACAGATGTTGTTGCAACCATGCTGCCAGAAAACATCGCTTAGTCAAAAAATGGATTTTCTTTGCTTTAATATTGAATGTTCTCTTAGTAGACTGTTTGAATGTGTAAAACTAAGCATCTTTTCTTTTTTCTTTCTTTCTCTTTTAGCTTTAGGTGGTGCTCGTGTAGGAAGAGAGAGAGAAGGAAGGAGGAAATGGAACTGCCAAATCATGCCAAACAACTGCTGCTGCAACTCAACCAGCAGAGAGCCAAGGGCTTCCTGTGCGATGTTATCATTGTGGTGGAGAATGCACTCTTCCGTGCTCACAAGAACATCCTGGCAGCGAGCAGCATTTATTTCAAATCTCTGGTCCTCCACGATAACCTAATTAACCTCGACACAGAGATGGTCAACCCCTCTGTGTTTAGACAAGTTCTGGACTTTATCTATACTGGGAAGCTCCTGTCCTCATCAGACCAGAGCAATGAGCAGAACTTCAGTGCCCTCTTGACCGCAGCCAGCTACCTCCAGCTCCATGACCTCGCCGCTCTGTGCAGAAAGAAGCTCAAGCGCAGTGGTGGGAAACCCCTGCCAGGTAAACCCTCCACACCGGGTCCTCTTAGCCGCTTACGCCTCAACAACCAGCGCCTTTCATCTTCTACCCCTGCTGGTCCCAACAACCACTATCCTCCGACCCCTTGTGAAGCCGATCAACCGCAGCCAGATGAAGGCCTTCGGGACAAGCTCTCAGACGATGAGATGTTTGTCGGCAGCTCTGGGAAGACAGGAAATGGGGGAAATGGAAGCAGTAATGGTAATCTCAGCAGTGGAGCAAGTGCTGGAGAGCCAGATCTTGGACTAGATCTGTCCAAGAAGAGTCCTCACTCTGCAGGCACGGGCACAGATGCTCTCAGCCCGCACAGCAACTCCCAAGAGTCCCCGCAATCTGCCTCAGTATCCACAACCAACAGTGCCTCACTGGATGACTCCTCAACCACTCTCCAAGGTGTAGACACTTGCGTCACAGAGTCCATGGAGATCAACACCTCTAAAACACCAGAGGAAACCCAAAACCAATCCGATGGTCCTCCTCCGCCGAAAAAAACTAGACAAGCTGCTCGCAAGAATGAATGGCCCAAGAGAGAAGCATCAGGGTTGAAGTCAGAGGATCACGACAGACCCCTGGTTAATGGTGTGATTGTGGGTCCTAAAGATGGCCGCTCCTCTGGGATTGGTGGAGGAAGTGGTAGCAGCTTTGCCTCTGACCAGTCCTTCCAGTGTAAAGACGAGGAAGAAGCTGGAGAAAATGGCCAGGACCACAGTGAAGAGAGCGGTCAAAGTGATGGAGAGAGTGCAGGGGCTGGAAGGGGATCAGGAGGAGGGCACCACAGCGCCAACTATGTGTACCGGCAGGAAGGTTTTGAGCCAGCATTTGGGGACAACCTTTATGTGTGCATTCCCTGTGGTAAGGGCTTCCCAAGTTCTGAGCAGCTCAATGCTCATGTGGAGACGCACACCGAGGATGAGCTTTACATCAAAGAGGAAGGAGGGGCTTTTGTAAAAGAAGAAGATGAGGAGGAGGCTGAGGACCTTTCTGCCCCTGTAGGTCCCTCCAATTTTGGCTCTGAAACACGTCCGTTCAAGTGTACTGTCTGCAGTAAGAGCTACAAAGACCCCGCTACCCTGAGACAACATGAAAAGAGCCACTGGCTGACCAGGCCCTTCCCCTGCAACATTTGTGGCAAAATGTTCACCCAGAGGGGAACCATGACGCGCCACATGCGCAGCCACCTAGGTCTCAAGCCTTTCGCATGTGAGGAGTGCGGCATGCGCTTCACACGCCAGTACCGCCTAACAGAGCACATGCGTGTCCACTCTGGGGAGAAGCCGTACGAATGCCAGCTATGTGGAGGGAAGTTTACCCAGCAGCGCAACCTCATCAGTCACCTGAGAATGCACACCTCGCCCTCTTAGAGATGCATCAAGCCAAAGAACTATGGGAATAAGAAAAAAAAGGAACATTTCTCTACCTTTTTTCCATCTCAAAAGCAAAGAAATGCACACATACACATTCACACCAAAACACACATAGTTCTACTTATTGATTCCAGTTTTTGACGCCCTGGATGAGTGAATGATGTAGCTGCTTTCCACAGTGGTCTCTTGTTGATGGTGGGATCTGGATGATGCTTGGATCAGGTCATCGTTTATATCAAGTGACGTGTGCTCACCTCTCAGGAGTTTTTGAGGGACAGTTTCCTCACGTCTCTCTCCAAAGTCACGAAGCCATGGTGGAGTGGCATGACTTCTAGTTTGTTAAATGTGAATGTGTGTCCTGATATAATGTCCCCTCACCTCAGACCCCTCAGCAGCCTTCCTCTCTTCACTCTGAAGCATTCAGATTGTACCTAAAACAGAGAGTCCCATCTGTACTCCAGAGCTATTTTGACCAAAAATCAGTGCAAACAATACTGGCAATAATTCAGCAAAAAAAAAAAAAAGAGTATTTTTAACCCTGACAGCTTTATATCCTTTATGATGATGCTATATGTATGAAAGAGGAGGGATAACTGGGTTTGGGACCATCTCCATGCTTTACCTGAAAGTCCAGGAAGATAGAAGGTTTCTGTCAGGGAGGACATGTTTGTTTTTAACCACAAATATTCAGTGTCCTCTCTGTGGCTGTTTGCATTGGTGTATAGAAGAGTTGCATTGTTTTATAGATTTGCCTGCTAGTGCTCCAAGGAGTGAATCCTTGCTGGAAAGATGAACCCTTTGCGGTACTTCTTTTTACTTAAAGAGCTTGTCATGTTTCAGTGAATGTTTAAACTGGAAGGTCTTGGGATTTTTCTCGTTGAGGGGAGGGATCCGGGTTGTGATGGGGCAGGGTGGGGGAGGGGGGAGGGGGTCTTAATGGGGCTAAGGAAGAGGGTGTTTAGAAACGAACATTGCGTTCAGTGGGTACGTTTATTTTTCTGTCTGTATAGCTTTCCTCCCCTCAGAAAAAAAAAGAAAAGTCTATTTATATAGGCTTGTGACCTCGCTACCTCTGATTACTCTCATGATCTGTCGATTAGTTGAAAGTTCCTATGTAATTAATTGTAAAAAGTGTGTAGATTATGGTAACTTTTCACCTAATGCTTTAACCTGCCCATCTCTCAACACAGGTTTTTAATGCTCATAGATTTTACACATTATTATTATTAATAATATTATTGTTTTTAGCTGTTTGTACTTGTCAGATATAGCTTTTTATGGGGTCCTAGTCATTGTGACCCCAATTCAAAGTGTACTGTAGCATCCTGCCTGGAGCAAGTAGTGGTTAGTTGGTTAGTTTAGATGTATAGTGTTCCAAAGATCTTAATGAATGTTAAGGAGAACAGAGCTAACTAACAAAACATTGCTAGACAAGTTCATAACCAAAGTTTAAAAAAAGATGTACTTATGATATATAGCATACTAAATTATTTTTCTTTTAATTCCTTTTTGCTGTATAAAACAGATGAATTATATTCTAAAGTCCAGACAAAGAAGTCCACTCGTTCTGAGGGAGTTTTGGCCAATGACTCTGAGACTGACGATGGTTCTTGTGGTTTGCAAGGAAAGCTTGTGCTGATTGGTGGGCCGGTGTGATGTATGCTTCACCACCTGACAAAACTGGTGAAGGTGAACTTTTTTTTTAAATTTTTTTGGTTGGTGTCCAGAGTCCTTATCACTTTATATTCCCTGATTTTTATTTTAAAAAAGCAAAACAGAACTCGGTGACATTTAATGCGTTCTGTTCAGACCAAAAAAAAAAAAACATTTAAAAAGAAAAAAAGATAGGAATGATTATCAGACTTTTAATGTGAAATTTAAGTTACATTTTTGTTTTGGGGGTTTTTGAGCCAGGCTTGTGAAAACTTGTAATAAGAAGGGAGAAGCGGAGATGCACTGGACAGCTGGACAACTTGTTGGTCTCCTGCAGCATCCTTTTGTGTCTGATTGTATTCCATTTTATCAGAATTATTTTAAATTATTTCAAACTGTTAAAAGATGTACCTCATTGTAAACAACCACAAGCTGGTAAATGGCCCCTTTTTTATGGTTTGTTGATTTCACTGATACCTGTCCAGTGTATCTACTCTTAAAAGTCACACTGTGGATCATAAACCTTCGCTACAAGTTTTTGGTATAGGCATTCCTCTGTTATGTCGGTTTAACTGTCCTCTTTACTGATTTTTTTGTTTTTGTTTTAATACCTCTTTTGTCCTCTTGTTTCGGTCTGTGAAATGTCGTTCTCTTAGGGATGCAGCTAAAGTTTCACAAATCGTTTTGAGGTACCTGCATCCTGGACTCCCGGGGTTTTTCCCTCCTTGTCGTTCAGCCGTTACCGTTTTAAATATTGCATGGTACATGTGAATTTTTTTCACACTCCCTGACTCCTCTACCCCTTTGTTATTTATCGCCTGATGCTTTGTTGCTTGTGACCTCTTCGAGCTTGAGAGGGAGTCCACAATGCATTGCCTTCAAACGTTATTGTACTTGTCAGCACTTGGTGCACTACAGCGAAACGTCTGTGATGCAAAAGGTGTTTGTACAACATAATCTTTAGCCATCTCTGCAAAAGACTTTTTTGCAGCTGCAAATGCTTTGAATGCTTGCTTGTTTGACACAACGAAGAAAAAAAAACTCCAAACTGTGACCGTACTACTACTACTATTACTACTAGTACTACTACTATTCAAGTACTTCAGGGATTGTTCTGTGTCTGCGAATGCAGACTCTCAGCTACATTTGTAAGATAAAGCATCGTATCAGTTTCTCTGTATTTTAATCTTGGGAAAAGGAAAACACTAGTTTCATATTTAAGATAAACAGGGGAGGGGTGTGTTTTTTTTTTTTTTTTTCTTCAACTAACACAAAAAGCCTTGACAAAGGCGAGGCAGCTCAAAACATCTCTACATTTTAGTTGGTAACACAGTATGTTCAGAAATAGTTGCGAACTTGTACAAAGAACTTAGAAGAAAGAAAAGCTCATACCCAAATCCACAAACTATTTTTTAAACCAAAGCACATTTGAATGATTGTGGAACCATGTGTGGCTCTAAAAAAAGAAACATATGTATTTATCTCATTGTTTACATGAACTTTTACAGTTTTACAGACCTCAATCGAGGCTCGGCCAGTCGAGTAGGTGGTCTCTGTTTTGTGTTTTTGTTTTTAAAGAAGCTTTTCCACAGACGTTGCTGCCAAAACAAAGTATATCATTAAAACATGGGGTGAACTACTACATATTCAATTAGGGGGAGGGTGTGTGTGGGCACTCCCCCTCCTCCCTTCCTTGCCAGCTGGCTTTGGGGTGACCCTGCACCCCAGTCCTCCTGCCCTCTGGCCTGTCTTCAGATGGGACCAGAAGAAAGGGGAAGGTGGGGGGTGGGCAGTGCATCCTTGACGTATTAATCAAAAGGCATTGTTCGATGGGGTCTTTAGCTCAGTGTTGTGTCTGTTTACCCAAACACACTTGAAGTACCTCATCTGTTTGACGCGTTTCGTCGTCTCATGCTGGCGGGTGTTTAAACCTATCTGGAGAATGTAGCATTGATTAGTCCTTTACATGTAAACAGGCTTATCTGGTAGTCCTAACTGTGAATGTTGTCCTTTTTTCTGCTTTTTGTGATGTTTTGAAAGAGTTTTTTTTTCTCTCTCTTCGCCTGCGTTCTGTGGGTAAAAGCAGCGCACGCCTCCTGACTGGCCGAGCCTCAAACAAAAGTTGGCGCAAACACTTATTGACAGTGTTCTTTTTTTTATCAAATGTCTATTGTCGCTGATGAATGTATTTATTTCTGGGCCTGCCCTCGCCTCTTCAAAGAATTTCCTCAGCGTGTGAGGCCGAGGTGGCGGCAGGACCCCCTGTTTTTTGTTTTGAAGATTTCAAGCTGAATCTGAAATGAGACACAAAGCATAGCCATTAACCAATCTGTGAAGATTACCCTTTTTGTGGGAGAACTGATGTATTTTTTTCCAATTTAAAGAAATGGTCTATGGCATTTACTATCTCCTCAGTTACCTGACAGTCTGTAGTTTTTATTTCATGTGTTTTACTATGAAATGGGTGGTTTTTTTGCCCATGCAGTCTTGAGTTCTCACTGACTGCACACAGAGGGGAGTTGAACTTTGACCCCTGGTTTGTTTGTGTGTGTGTGTGTGTGTGTGTCTGTGGACACAGGCTGGACACTGTCACTGCCTGTGCAGAGCGGAGGCTACTGTATTTTGTTTTTTCAAGCTTGCTCTCCCTGGGTGTTGCCATGCTGCTGATGTTAAAGAAAAAAAGGTTTCCACAGCAGAAACATGCACATAAATCACACTTCTGAACATTAATGTTCTCTTGAATTTCTTGTCTTAAACCACTTTTTCCATCTCCTTTTACATGAAGTTTGTTTGTCATGTCCGTTAGTGTCACATGGGTGGATTTTAGATGCGTTGGATGAGATAGCTTTACTAAGTGCACTTTGTATGTTTTTAAAGCCTCCGGGAGGACCCGGGTGCTCTCATATCAGTTCGGATATAACTGACGGTTTACTCTTTGTCTTTGTCTTCTTACCTCGTCATTGTTACGTTTCGAAGAAAGGAAAAAAACAAACATATCATTTATGCAGTGTTAGAAAAGCTTTAAGATTGCATATATGAAACGGGAAACTCCTCAGAGAGATCGCGCTCAGCTCTCGGCTTTCTTCTGGTTTCTTGTTGTTTTAGCCGTTCGTTCTTTCTTCTACCATCCTCCAGGCTGTTCTGTCTAAATATTACAGCAGAACTGAACCAAAGCCTTGTTTTAAAAATGGCCTCCAGTCCCATTAACCCCAGTTTAAGCTTTATTGTCTGTTGCTTTATATCAAAAACACCGGAGATCTGCTTTAGCCCTTTGGTCCCCTGTAACCTCTGTGTTGGAGCATGGAGGCTCGTATTCCATGCGCCGCTGCATTTTTTGACTATTTACTGCACCTCCACTGACATTGTACAGTAGTGACTAAAACTAGAAACACCAAATTACCTCAAAACTTTTCAGTGTTTACAGAAATCTGCTGTCTTGCCATTACATTTATACTTTTTTTGCCGTCCATCTGTAACCAAAATGTTCTTATTTTAAAAAATAAGTCTATAGCAGCATATTTTCATACATTTACATATTTTTTATGGATTTTTAAATGCACAGTGTCACCTTGATGTGCACTACATTAATGGACAGATGTAATTAGCTGCTAAAAAAGATAATACTTGAAGAGTTGGTTAGTGGAGCTGCTCATGAAGTTTGTATATCGAGCTTCCTCTCTGGTTTTCTTCAGGAACAGCCTCTCAATAATGTATCAGGATCTATGGGGCTGAGAGGCTCTGAAATGGACATGTAGGGTCTTTGCTGATGAATAATTAAAAAACAAGAAGCCCTCCCCTTTGGCAAACACACATTGCATGCAAAGGTGTACACACCCAGGTGCACTTTTGTTGGCATGCATGCCCTTAAACCTCCACTAATGCAAACACAGATGCCACCGTCTAGACTGCAAACACCACCTGACATGCACACACCAGTATTTAAGGTGAGGTCCTCTGACCCTTGTGGCTTTTGGCAGCACCCAGGCTGGGCTCTCTTTATCTCCACTCCTCAGAGAGCTCGTATTCAGGTCAGAGCCACCGCCGTGCAGAGCGACGGGGCTCGCAAACTCAAAAGTGTCATAAAAGTGTAATACGGCTGACCTCAGCACTCACAACCTTACAGTCTTAATGTACAGCAGTGAGGAAAATAAACTGTTATTTTATGATCTTTTCATTAAAAGCTTGATTGAAAACTACGATGTGTTTCTGTTCTTCTTTTTGTTTAGTTTCTGTCATCGTGGCCCCAGTTACAGATAAACTCTGATGGATAATGTTTGCAAACTAGTAGCACCTGATTGTCTTATTTCAGCAACTGCCTTATTACCTGAGGGTTAATTAACACACACTTTCTTTGGGCAAAGTGACGGTTTCATTGAGGTTGTGCAAGTCATTCCTTTGAAATGAAAACCTGTTGGCAGTCTCTCATAGAAAATACCAAGAAGGGCAGAAAGCATAGAGAGTACTGGAGCGTAGAACAGGGTGGGAACCAAATCTTATCAATCCAGTGAAGTTTAGGAACATTTTTGGCCTGATTGGATGTATGTTACCTCATCTAGCTGATGTGTTTAATATCTCTCCCTGTATTTCTTGTGAGGACAGACAGAGCTGTGGTAAATACTGGTCCCTTTCAGCCAGTTTACAGCCCCCTTCCCCCAGTGTGTCTCATTACCTTTGATGCTCTGGCAGGAATGCCCATAGCTGTCGGCTTTTTTACCTGCCAGTCACTTACATGAAGCACACACATTCGCATAGATAACACACACTCGTTTACTGACACTCCTCTGCAATGTAGATGAGCCCGTCCAACTGTGCCGTCGGCTCCCCATTCCTTACTTCTTTCAATCTTGTTCCCAGTTTTTGACTACACACTCCCTTTACCCTTCATCATTCTGGTGCAGGTCAAAGTGGAGGGAGTTGGCATATTTATTTCTCCTCTGTGCCTTTTGTGACAAACTGTGCCCTTATAGGTGTCAGATGCTAAATGACCCTGAATAGGGGTTGCTGAGAAACAATGGCCTTGGTGTCTGTGGCCCTCCCCCCACCCAAGGCCCTCTCCCCACCCAAGGCCCTCTCTCCTCTAATATCAGCACCAAGCAAACACAATGGTGTGAGCCGAGGGGGGACAGGGTGGGTACAGAGTGGACATCACCCACCACAACGATCTGGAGTGACTGGCAGCAGGGGTCATTCAAATTGAGCATTGTCTAGGCACCTCACACTTTGTAAAGCTACTCAGATTAACTCAGAGGGGGTTGCATGTATTTTTTTCAAAAAAACAAGAGGAAGAGTCCCTAAAAGTGCCCCACTGTCTGTGAGCAGGAATGGAATTTACTGGGGTCTGCCCAGGTGGGTCCAGGCTTGCCTCTGCTCGTCTGGGATGGTCCTTTTATAATCTGAGGAATGTGTAGGCTGGCCTGCCCACACTAGGCGAGGGAGATGGACAGGGTCTCTTGTAAAGGGTATACACATACTCTCAACCCACACCCACCTTTATCTGCAGTGCCAGATGACCTTCTTGTCTCCATGCTGATATTAAACAGATGTACTACAGTCACTCTTTGCTTTAACTTAAGTTTTTAAAGTTTATTTTCTGGACAATATATTATGTTCCCTTTTTGTTATGTAATAACTTATTCAGTATTTCTGTAAATATAATCAATCATACAAGTTAGACCTGCTGCAATTCTTGACTTTGTTTGAATTAAACATGTTTACCCTTCAGTCAGAAACTGACAGGTATACGTTTTCTGTTTATGTGAAGCCAGACTAGATATATTCTATGTGTTTTCAGCCTGAGGGCAATATTTCTGTAGCAGCATCTGCTGTGCACCATCAGTTTGATCTATACTACGTTTTAAATCAGCCGGACCAAACTTTTAATGCACAAGGATTTGATTAACTTTTCTGTACTCAGTCAGGGATGTTTGGTTTATCTTGCTGGCATTATTCAGAGTGTATTTTAAGAAATTGATCAGGGTACCTGGATAATCAACACTGTCATTGTTGTCACAAATTATAGGGGCTGCACCGACACTAAAGGCTCATAGATAAGTACGTAGACCCAATAAACTATTGGTTAGCTAACCTGGTTTTTACTAAATAAACATACAGTATGGAGCAAAGAAAATGGTAATTGGTTGATTATTTCTTTGTTGTGGCGAGGCTCCTTAACAATAAATCTTATATTGTTGGAAATCCTGATTAGCCATCTTCACTACAAGTTGACTTTTTAGCCCAGCTAAATGTGTGTAACGTCCCTCAGAAATGTTCCAGAATCCTCAGCAACATCCTCCTGTTGGTATTCGTTTTTGTTCTGAGTTGCTTGATCACACGTCCCTACAGTAATCAGGAAAAAAACAACACATAATGGTCATTTTTATATTTTATTCTCCAGCTCCTCGGTAGGAGTGGATCCATACACAGCAAACAACAGCTCAGCTCATCCTCATGCTGGACACCAGTCTGGTCACATTTTTCTGTGGCGTCCCATTCCTCAACCAGGAGGTCAACCAGCTTTGGGATGTTGGTCTCTGTAGCACATACAGCTCACCCAAGCTGTCCAAGCGCTGTCAGACACTTGTGACTGAAACACACCTGGCAGCGCTTAAACAAACGGAGAATATTACAGGGAACGTTGGCACGTTCTTCAGAACCAGCTAAAGGTGTGAGCGCTACTCACACCTTTAGCTGGGTTGCTTATTCCACAAGTGATACTTCTTATACAAATATAAGGCAAGTTATACAAGTCGTACTGATTTCTGAAATCTTTTCTTCAGATCCTGATATCGGCTCATGCTTTTGAGTGACATAAATCACTCAGAGAAACATGAATATTTTACGAGTCGGAGAAATGCATGTATTGTTCAAATTGTTGCATGAACTTATCACTAAAATTAAGTATCTCCCTTTCCTGAAACTTGAAGGAAAGTATGCTCTGGTTTTATTTAAATATTTTTTCTAGCATACAGAGAAGCAGATAATTGGTTTTGATCACAGAAGTAAATGTAAATGATGTTCTGTTAGATGAAAGTTGTAATGAGAGACTGAGTTTATTCTCACAATCTGGGCTGATAAAAATCTACCCTCAGGACCGAGTGGGTTGACCACAAGTGGAGTTTATGCATTCTGATCATGTTTGCATTTATCTTCAATGTTTCGATGCACATCAATTATTAACAGTGTGTTGAATTAATGCTCTTGAGCCTCAGGTTGTGTGTGCAGCTGTCATAAGTTGTTCTTGGTGAAGCAGAGCGAGATCTGGGGGAAATGTTGATTCACTGCAGCTCTTCCTATTCATCCCTCTGCTTCTCCTTTCATAGTTTTTCATCTGCCTGCTTCTGCCTGTGGGGCTGATTCTTCTTTCCATGAAGTTAACGTTTCCCTCCTCCCCTTTCCTCCCTCCTCAGGGGGAGAGGGCATCAATCCCATCCCACTGGGAGGACAAGTGTCTTGGCACAAAAGTGCAATGCTGCAGGCGATGTATATATCTCCATTTGTGTGGGATTTTATTGATTTCTCTGGTGTGTGAGTGGCCGCACGTATATATGACAACACCTTGTTTTGGCTCTATCTCATTATTTCATCACACACACACACAGGCACGTACAGATGTTTCTCTGAATGAGCCGTGATGCTGCAGTACAAGGATTCACTCAGTCCTTCATCAATAACCCATCAGTATTGATGAGGACTAAGCACACTCTGACCATCAATACCCGATCTTAAATTCACTAGGCCTGTTTATGATGCACAGGATGGATTCCCAAGACTGGTGCTGCAAAATCTGAAGGCCGAATCAGGGGTGAGTCCAGTGAAATTTAAAAAAAATAGTCCTTTTTTAAGATCCATACAAATGATCTCAAAATCCTGAGCCAGGTGCAGCCTTCTATTGATCAAAGTACAGAACTCACTCTGTCTGCCCACTTATTCCCCTCTTTTATCATGTCCCCACTCAAGAAATTAATCTTTTTGTCCCCTACTTTTTTCTTTATTTTATGAGGCCTCAGCCTGAATTCAACCTGGACTGCTGAGTCACCAAGCGCTTGACGTGAAAGAGCAGGGTGCAAGGGATGGATGATGGAGAAAGAACTCGGCAGGTGGTGGGCACCGTTACAGCTTCAGCCCGCGGAGTCTTTTCAGCTGGCACACAACTGCTCGGCTGCCACACTGAGGCCCTGCTTTCCATCAGAATATTGGCCCGCTCTTCCCCCTCTTTAAACGATAAACGGGGAGAACAGGCTTGGGCTGGAATAATAGGATCCTTTCTTTCTGCCTCTGCCATGTGTGAGGACAGGAACAATGGCAGGGACAGGGAGGGGAAACGATTCAAAGTGAGATTTTCACCTGCTCCCTTCAACCCCAGCTCTGCTCCTTTCAGAACATGCTAATACCGGTTCATTTGCAGAGCGGTACTGTAAGCTGGGACAAACACACACACACACACACACACACACTAAAATGCACAGATCTCTTTTTCCCTCCTCTCTCTTTTTGTGAAAGACAGTTTAGATTATTGTGCTTCAAGACTTCCATTTAGGTAATCATTCTCATTATCTTCATTATCCCATTTTCAGGGAATATGAGCAGAATTAGAAGTTGGCTGATTTTCTTGGTGGTTCTGTTTCTGTTTGTGCATTCAGTCAGTAAAGCAGCTTTCAAGTTGTACGACATGTGTGTGTGTGTGTTCTGACTCCAAGCTTTCAATAAATATTACACATTTTTGCAATCTGTGTTCAGAACATGAAAGTTACTGTTGGATCAATCAATGCTTCTGTGACATTTTCACACCTTTAACTCAAAGCATGTCTAAAATAACCACTTCTTATCCACATTATCTTAATGTGGATGTTGTTTGAAATGGCAAGTTCACTCTTGACCTTTGAAACCAAAACAATTTAAAGCAGGAGTAGACAGAAATGTGAAAGAACAAAGGTAAACCCTCGTCCTGCAGATCTTCTGATTTAATCCATTAAATGTTTCTGCCTCTCTGACCTGAAGTGCTTTCACCCAAGAAACCTAGTCAAGTTTTTTTTTACATTTCCAAGACAAAATAACCATTTATTTAACACCACAGAAGTTTTTTAATCATTATTAAACCTTCAGTAATAAAGTAAGGTGATCAGTTTAAGTTTTGCTCTCTTTTTGTTTATATTTCATACATTTAAACATAAGTTTTAAAGGATTTTGTCCTGAAATTCAGTTACTTCTGGCTCCTTTCTTGTTTGTTTTTTTTATCACACAAACATAACATAAATTTAGGAGTAAGAAATATATAATCAAAGGTATACAGAGATGACTTGATTTTGTAGTTCTCTAAAAATACTTGATTTTTTTTAAATTCCAGGCTGCTTTTTTTGCTGCAGTTTGTCAAACTGCTTATTGTTGCATCAAGTGATGCATTTCTGCATTGATTGACCTGTCAGTAGGAACACTGTGACTGACCATGGTGAGCGAGTGTCTCAGGCCAGTAGAGAAGATTTATTTCCTCTGAGAGAATTTGATTTACAAAATCCTGAAAGATGATGATACTAGAAAAATGACTTCCCATCACAAATAAACAGTTTAGTTTGGGTCTGAGCCCAGAGACACAACAAATATTAAATAAACAACATCAGGACTCGGTATCGCTCGTCTGACATCTACAGTCTCAATAGCATTACTTTGATTTGATTATACATAACTATCTGCCTTTTATTGTTATTACATGTTTAACATTTGTGCTGAATCCCAATAAGTATGTGAATTTTATGATTTTCATTTAATATATTTCGAAGTTTGAACCCTTTTATGGGTCAAGTGAATAAAAAAAGATTGAATTACATTTTTTTTTTTTTTTTTACCTATTAAAGCTCTTAAATGCATGTTTAGGTTGTTTCATTCAGTGATGAACTACGACACAATGCAGACATCAAACCTCTCCACACAGTCGCCGTTTTGCAAGCTGCTTTATTTGAATTATTCCCCTGCTGATGAACCACAGGGAGCTGAAATCAGGAGGGTGTCATGGGAGGAAAGGTATTTGTCTTAAAGAGTAATCAGTGTCGGGATGTATGCTGGAACTCGTTTGCTCTCCAATCTCCTCCTCTTTTGTGATATTTTATTTCTTATCTCTCCCTCTGTGTGTGGGTTTTTTTTATTTTGATTCCCTTCAGAGGGGAGTGAATTAAAACCTGCTCCCAATTTGTCATTCACCGCCTGACTTTGATTTTTAATCACTGCATCCATAGAAATGCACTTACCTCACATGTGTGCAATCACAACCATAATCTGGTGTCAAAAACAGCAAATAAATTACTGGCTGCTGCTTTATAGGCAGCAACACACAAACATTCATCAGTATAACAAGTGCACACATTGAAGGAGCTAAGAAGTCATTTAAAAATAACTCCTCATATTATCAGGAATTATTTAAAGAGAATTTAGTAAAATATGTATTTTTTTAAAAACTAAAACCTGGCAGTGAGATCAAACAATGATGTGAAATACTTTCTCACTTTCACAGAAACCATCAGGATGTGTAATAAATTAAAGAGCACTGACGTGAAATTGTCAAACAACATTTAATATGTTCAATGTTGAATTCAAGTTGCTGCATGTTTCTTCATTCATATTTCAATCCTGTTAAAACGAGGTTGAAACGCACTAAAAAAAAGCTGGGTTATTTCATTTACATTTAAAATGTTTGACCCATTTTGGGTGATTTATATGGAATTTGGGTTGTTTTTGTGCAACCCATGCGCTGGGTCAAAATCGATCAACCCAACATTCATTGGTTGACTCAGCACCTGGGTTGGTTTGCTTGTTTGACCATCATTACATCAACAGTTCCTCCAAGAATCCACATGTCAGGCTCCATTTTGGCTGCGGTCTGAGCTGGGGCACAAAAACCTCATCCTCGTGGGAGGCAAATCAACCATTCAAGGTTTGTGTCATTTAGTCTAACTCTCATTATGTCTGTGCTGCTACCTAAAGTGGGATCTGTATGTTGTTGAGGCTAGTTGTTTGGTTTGGCTAACAGCCATTTAGACATTGTCATGAGCCTTTTAAAAACAGCGCACGTGGCTTATCTGTATAGTTTTCTTAAACTGGTATTCTCCTGCTTATACATGTCAAAAATCCTGTGGCACACATCTGGACTTTACATATGAACAAAGGAGTCAGCAGCAGATTTAAGAGGAAAAACAAAGCTTAAACAAATAAACGATGATATCGGTTGACAATTTTGGTTGTTGTCATGATGTATTGCTGAATTGTGGCAGCCCTAGTAGACATTTGTTCCTTATGTGTCATGATCCTGCCTCTCTGCATTGCTGCACACCACCTAACCATGCTCACCTGTTGCCTGTCTAATCATCTCCACCTGTGCTCCCCAGGATAAAAGCTTCTTCCAGCCACAGCTCTGTGCCAGATTATCTGATGCTCTTGCAGACGACATTCAGCCTTATCAAGCCAAGTCAAGTTCTTTAACGTTTTGACCCTGTTTCTGCTCCCAGGGCTCCAGCCCTTTGCCTGCTCCTGCCTGCTTACCCCACAGATCTGGATCTTTAGACCCTTGCCTGTTCTCTGACTCCTCTGCCTGCTGGACCTTGGTGCCTCTCTGCTATCTGACCCCACATGCACCCACCTGGACCGTTCACATGACCATGCCTTGGCTGGCAAAAAGAGCAAATAGGCGTTTGATAAATGGGCACTAGACCTTTTAAGTGCTGTTAGTTGTTTTGCACTGAATGTTTAAATGACATTGATTATATCTGTTCCAGTTTCTGACCTGAATGTATTGATCTGAACATTTTATATTGTTTACATGTATATGAATAAATGTGAAAGTTGTAAAGATTCCAGTATTTAAGTGTTTATTGTATAGTAAATGCTTTACATCACCAAATCTAGCATGTATGTTGTGGCAGTTTGATAGATATGGATAGTTTCAATTTTCTGTCTTATAGATTTTACTGTAATATGTTAGAATTATTGTAATTGGGCATTTGGATTAATTACTGAACAATATATGTTGTTGAAACAACACATAATTTAATTAATCTGGCCCAGCATTTGGGTAGAGTAGATAACTCATATATTTAGTTGAAACCACCTATAATTGTAGTTGATTTGACCCAGCAATTGGGTAAAATAAATGACACGTGTGGTTGAATTTACCCAGATTTGTGATTATGTTGACCCAGGATTTGGGTGGAATATTTAACTCATCTGTTGGGTTAGAATGGAGGAACCCATCTTGCTGGGTCAAATTAACTATACTGGTGCAATATTGACCCAGCGGTTGAGTTATAAAACAGCCCAAATTGGGTTATTTTTTAATCCAGCAGTTTTCAGTGTGAAAAGGAATCAGTCTCAGCCACTTGTATTTAGCTTAGCTTTCTGACAGATCAGAAATACATTATTTGCCACGAAGCTCCCACAATGCATTGCAGGAAAGGGGTCTGTGACAGCATTAACACAAGAGAGGATCAGTCGGATGTTTGCTCATTTACCAAATAACAAAGGAAAACACAAATATAAAATGCATGGTAAAACTGAAGTCTATTCAAAATAAACTGGTATCATTTTTATTTATCAGAAGATGATGGATTGATGTTCTGGTCTATGATGGTTAACCTCTACAGCCTTGACATTTCTTGGCTGTTTTCCGAGGAAGCTGTACGTTTAAATGCAAATATCACACACAGGACTATAAATGTCCTCATTCAACTCCCAGAACATTTAAAGTCCTGAAAATGTCTGAACGAGTCCTGCAGGCAGGAACGCAGCAGCTGATTCTCCGGAGAGTTCCCGACAGGATTCGTACACAGAATAAAAACACTCCGCTCAAACACACTGGGCTGCCATGAACAGTGAGCCTCTTCATGTCTTTAAAACATGGATCCCTGTGGGAATTGTCGTTTTGTGATTTATACAGCTTGCTTTTTGCATCATGTTTTGTCTCCTGTGCTTTTTGTCAGGTAAAAACTCCTCCTGCAGGTACTTTAAGGAACGTGAAACTTTCCAGGACTAGTTTTAAAAATTTCCATTCCAGTGAAACATGCCTTCTGAAACCTGACAGCATTTAAATCCTAATTCTTGTCTTCTTTTGACATCTGGAGTGATGTTTTAATGTTTTTCACTTGATTTATTTTTTTTTCTTTTTATCCAAACATAAACCAGATCCTGGGCTGCTTAAAAACATTTATATTTCAACATGGTGCATTTAGACTGCTTTATGTTACAGAAGTGACACCTAAATGAGCCTGCAGTCACAGCTGAATAGGGTCACTTTTAGAGTGAAGGCACCTGGAAAGGGTGTAATAACCTGAGAGCTGTGCCTGACCCGGTATTCACCACACCATTACTATGCTAATGCTTACACAGCAATCGCTGCTGTATTGTTCAGTCAAGGCTTCCCTGAACATATGGGTGCATTAGTGCAAGAGGGGGAGAAAGGGGTAAGTCGTGTGTAATGAACATGTTTGAGGGTGTACATCTAGAGTTAGTGCTGTAGGAATCAGATACCTCCACGTCTGAAACCATCCAGGAGATAATGGAGTCCACAATGGACGGGTGAGTGGCAGCTTCTTGCAGAGCTCAGAGATCCATCAACTCTTTTCTTTACTCCTAAGTTTCTCCGTGCCCTCCCCCAAGCATTCTCTCCTCTCGCTCTGCTCGTGATGATTGGCTTGGAGTGGGAGAGGATGTTATTGTGTATGAATAATTGAGGAGAGTGAGAAGCATGTAAGCCGACCCTTAGCTGTCCTCGCCCATAGCCAGGTCTGCTCAGGAATCCACGCTCGGCTCCTCCACAGCCCATCAAACTCCACCAGCTGGTTACCGGAAAGAGTTAAAGATAGATGGTGAAACGTGGTGCTTCAGTGTGGCTCTGTGTGAAGTGTGGGTGTGCACAAATGCATGTACCTTTATTCCAGGGTCAGTTTGAGGTTGCATTGCACTTATCCATTCATTCCCGGGAGACCACCACATTCTGCAGCCGTACATGTCCTTGTATATGTGTGTGTGTGTGTGTGTGTGTGTGTTGAGGAAAGAGGAGGAATGTGTGTGCAAGTGAGCGGGTGAGTCAGTGAATGAGCTTTATGCCCTTCTGGTTTCTTTTAAGGATCCTGGAGAGCCACAAAGGAAGAAGAGATTGTTGCCATGCAGACTTGACCCCATTCATCTCCTGAAAGATGTAGAGTGGCTCCAGCGTGGGCCGGCGCGGTCAGTCGGACCATGTGAGGCCGATGGGCACTGGAGACCCTTAAAGACGAGTAAACACACACACACACATCCACACACCATACCCTGCGAGGTTGCCATGGTTTCAGGGGAATGTTGTGGGGCAAGTTGAAGCAGATCTCTGGTAATTCCACCCTGCCTGGCAGCGATGTTTGTGCGTGTGAGTGTTTGTGTGCATGGCGGGCAGGTAAAGGAGGGTAAATACGCTGCGGCTTGCCACCAGAGAGTGTATTCCAGATTTCACACAGGGAGCTTATCTGTTTGTTCATGTGTGCTCAAGCTGCAATATCAGTGTGACATTACAGTGGACATTACAGTGAGTCATAAGAAGGAATCTGTGCAATTGATTAGAGCAAACCTTTCAGCTTCTCCTCCATGTGACTCAAACTAATGAAAGGATGTAAGTTTAAATGGCTGCTGTGTTAATGATTGCTGATTCAGTGTGACGTGAGGCTGCTTGTCATAAGACCTTTAGCTGTCACATTTCTTATTGTGTCATTGATACAGTTTCTCTGAATGACCTTTGATAGCCTCCATTTTAAAAATTATTTGATCGTTTTATTCTTTTTTTTTCTTCATTACTTCAAAGAATTACTGTTTCACCTTTTCTGCATGTCTGGTGACTTATCCCATTTCTGATTGACTTCTGACTCTAAAAACAAACAAAAATCCAACATGAGGTGTGTTAGCATAAGCTCTGGTGCTCTGCAGAACGACCAGAACAGCTGGATTACTTTACAGCAAAGATTTTACTAGCTTTGGGGGGGAAAAAATGAAATGCATATATTCCAAAAGATCTGACTGATTTGTAAATATAAGACCATGTGTTAATTTTAGTGTGGCCAAAACATCCCTGTAAGATGCATCACTGCACAGTGACGATGCAACACTGAAAACCTGTATAAAATCTGCATCAGGTAAAGAACTGGGTGAAATTTAATCAAAAATGTTGAATGTTTTTATGTTTGGCAATGAGTTCTACACAACAAGTCTTCACAATTGAGACAATTTTAAGTGTGTGAGCAGAATTAGTGTATAAACTGACAGTAAAATATTATTTTTACAATATCTGAAGAATGGTCTTTAGAGTGTTTGCCAAGAATTCTGATGTCATTTCTGCTGATGGGTTTGTCTTCAAGCTTTTTATCATTGAAGTCAAACATACATGATGATGTATGCTTCACGTTCATTTTCATGTTTCAGCAAGCCTGAGATCTCTACAAACATGTACAAACACTGGAAGGCTAAAGTGGTCTTCTGCTTTATTTGTGTCTAACCCTCTCATACATCACTGATCCGTGTCCTGGAGCTGAAAACGGCCTCTCGTCTTTGATTGTCGAGGCAATAACAGCCAGCTTCATTATGGTCTCACCCCCAGCAATTGGACTGTTATACCAAGGCAATAACTCGACAGGCAATAAAATCATGAGCTACCTCCAACAGACAAATGAGCACACACATTCATGATGTGTGTAAATTCACACACGAGCTCCAAACTTTTATTTATTTATTTTTTGCACTCAAACGTTCCCATTAGAATAGGAGTAGAAATCAACATTCTTTGAGAGTTTCTCATGGTAAAGAGCAATTTGTGTGTTGAGAATGCTAAACCTGTTTTCATTACTCAAACTGGACTCTACGACTCGGCTCATGCTGACAGAATTTGCTCCAGGCTCGCATGATTCTTTTAGTTCAAGTGTTTACAAGACCTCCTCCCTGAACCGTCACCTTATCGTGGTGGAGGAGTTTGAGTGCCCTAACGATCCTAGGAGCTATGTTGTCTGGGGCACTTGTGCCCCTGGTAGGGTCACCCATGGCAAATTGGTCCTAGGGGAGGGGTGAGACAAAGAACGGTTCAGAAGACCCTTCATGGAGACACAATCAAAGAGTCTGAGTACCCGGCCCGGAGGGTTACCGGGGTCTCACCCTGGAGCCAGGCCTGGGGTTGGGGCCCGTGGACGAGCGCCTGGTGGCCGGGCTTTCGCCCATGGGGCCCGGCCGGGCCCAGCCCGAACCGGAGACATGGGCTCATCCAACTGTGGGCCCACCACCTGCAGGAGGAGAGTGAAGGGTCCGGTGCATTGTGGATCGGGTGGCAGACCGAGGCGGGAGCTTTGGCGATCCGATCCCCGGACGGGAAAACTGGCTATCGGGACATGGAATGTCACCTCTCTGGCGGGGAAGGAGCGGGAGCTTGTGGAAGAGGCTGAGCGATACCGGCTAGATATAGTTGGGCTCACCTCGACACATAGCGTTGGCTCTGGAACCCGAGTCCTGGAGAGGGGTTGGACACTTTTCTTTGCTGGAGTTGATCCGGGTGAGAGGCGGAGGGCTGGGGTGGGCTTTCTGTTAGCCCCAAGACTCTCTGCCTGTATGTTGGGGTTTACCCCGGGGGACGAAAGGGCAGCTTCCCTACGCCTTCGGGTTGGAGAACGGGTCCTGTCTGTTGTTTGTGCTTATGCACCAAATAGCAGTTCAGAGTACCCACCCTTTTTGGAGTCTCTGGGACGAGTGCTGGATAGCGCTCCTACTGGGGACTCCATAGTCCTGCTGGGGGACTTCAACGCTCACGTGGGCAATGACAGCGTGACCTGGAGGGGCGTGATTGGGAGGAACGGCCCGCCCAATCTGAACCCGAGTGGTGTTCTGTTATTGGACTTCTGTGCAAATCGCAGTTTGGCCATAACGAACACCATGTTCGAACATAAGGATGCCCATCGGTACACCTGGTACCAGGGCAGCCTAGGTTACAGGTCAATGATTGACTTTATAGTTGTATCATCTGACCTGAGACCGTATGTTTTGGACACTCGGGTGAAGAGAGGAGCGGAGCTGTCAACTGATCACCACCTGGTGGTGAGCTGGATCAGATGGCAGGGGAAGATGCCGCGCAGACCTGGTAGACCCAAACGTATAGTGAGGGTCTGCTGGGAACGCCTGGCAGAAGAGCCTGTCAAGATGGTCTTCAACTCCCACCTCCGGCAGAGCTTCGACCGCGTCCCGAGAGCAGTGGGGGACATTGAGTCCGAATGGGCCTTGTTCCGCTCTGCGATTGTTGAGGCGGCTGTTGCTAGCTGTGGTCGCAAGGTAGCCGGTGCCAGTCGTGGCGGTAACCCCCGTACCCGCTGGTGGACACCAGAGGTTAGGGGAGCCGTCAGGCTGAAGAAGGAGGCCTACAGGGCGTGGCTGGTCTGTGGGTCTCCAGAGGCAGCAGACAGGTACCGGCGGGCCAAGCGAAGTGCAGCAGTGGCAGTTGCCGAGGCAAAATCTCGGGCGTGGGAGGAGTTTGGCGAGGCCATGGAAAAAGACTATCGGTCGGCTCCAAAGAGGTTCTGGCAAACCATCCGGCGCCTCAGGGGAGGAAGGCAGCAACTCGCTCACACTGTTTACAGTGGGGACGGGGAGCTGCTGACGTCAACTGGGGCTATAGTCGGACGGTGGAAGGAATACTTTGAGGAGCTCCTCAATCCCACCGACGCGCATTCCGAGGAGGAACCAGAGCTGGGAGACCTGGGGACGGACTGTCCAATCTCTGGGGCAGAAGTCGCTGAGGTAGTCAAACAACTACGCAGCGGCGGAGCCCCAGGGGTGGATGAGATCCGACCTGGGTATCTCAAGGCAATGGATGTTGTAGGTCTGTCGTGGCTGACACGTCTCTGCAACATTGCGTGGTCATCGGGGGCAGTTCCTATGGAGTGGCAAACCGGGGTGGTGGTTCCCATTTTTAAGAAGGGGGACCAGAGGGTGTGTTCCAACTATAGGGGGATCACACTCCTCAGCCTCCCTGGAAAGGTCTACTCCAGGGTACTGGAGAAGAGGTTCCGGTCGATAGTTGAACCTCAGATTGAAGAGGAGCAATGTGGTTTTCATCCTGGTCGTGGAACTGTGGACCAGCTCTTTACCCTCGCTAGGGTGATGGAGGGGTCATGGGAGTTTGCCCAACCAATCCACATGTGTTTTGTGGATTTGGAGAAGGCTTATGACCGTGTCCCCAGGGGCACCCTGTGGGGGGCGCTCCAGGAGTACGGGGTGGATGGTCTTTTGTTAAGGGCCATTCAGTCCCTGTACCAGAGGAGTGTGAGTCTGGTCCGCATAGCCGGCAGTAAGTCGGACCTGTTCCCAGTGTGGGTTGGACTCCGCCAGGGCTGCCCTTTGTCACCGGTCCTGTTCATAACCTTTATGGACAGGATTTCTAGGCGCAGCCGTGGTGTGGAGGGGGTGGAGTTTGGTGACAGGAGAATCGCGTCTCTGCTTTTTGCGGATGATGTGGTCCTCCTAGCTTCATCGAGCTCTGACCTTCAGCTCTTGCTGGGAAGGTTCGCAGCCGAGTGTGAAGCGGCTGGGATGAGGATCAGCACCTCCAAATCTGAGGCCATGGTTCTCGACCGGAAAAAGGTGGATTGCCAACTCCGGGTCGGGAGAGAGGTCCTGCCTCAAGTGGAGGAGTTCAAGTATCTCGGGGTCTTGTTCACGAGTGAGGGAAGGAGGGAGCGGGAGATCGACAGGCGGATTGGGTCAGCGTCTGCAGTGATGCGGACGCTGAACCGGTCTGTTGTGGTAAAGAGAGAGCTGAGCCAGAAAGCAAGGCTCTCGATTTACCGGTCGGTCTACGTCCCAATCCTCACCTATGGTCATGAGCTTTGGGTAGTGACCGAAAGAACGAGATTGCGGATACAAGCGGCTGAAATGAGTTTCCTCCGCAGGGTGGCCGGGCTCAGCCTTAGGGATAGGGTAAGAAGCTCGGACATCCGGGAGAGACTCGGAGTAGAGTCGCTGCTCCTCCATATCGAAAGGAGCCAGTTGAGGTGGTTCGGGCATCTGGTAAGGATGCCTCCTGGACGCCTCCCTCGGGAGGTGTTCTGGGCATGTCCTGCCGGCAGGAGGCCCCCAGGTCGACCCAGGACAAGCTGGAGGAAATACATCTTCAGTTTGGCCTGGGAACGCCTGGGCGTCCCAGCTGAGGAGCTGGTGGACTTGGCCGGGGAGAAGGTGGCCTGGGCTGCCCGACTTAGAATGCTGCCCCCGCGACCCGGACCCGGATAAGCGGAGGAAGGCGAGGCGAGGCGAGGCGAGGCGAGGTGTTTACAAGACAATTAATGATAAATGTGTTTAATGCTTGCTGTGCACACCTCTAACTCTGCTTCAAACATCCATGATAGACTCGTGACCTGCTCAGGGTTTACCTCTTGCCCAGTGACCTGTGGGGATAGAACCAGCTTCCTATAAATGACTGAATGCTCCTGTACTGGTTCCTCTGAATGCAGAGGATGTTCCTGTACAGGCTTCACGTGGTTTCCTCTTCTTGGTGGGGTCTCAGTGGCCTTTTCTTTTACTCTCCAATCCACAACACCCACCTTCACTTTCTCTAATCATAATGACCCAGCCCACCTTGAGCCAATGTGCTTTAGCATGCTCAGCAGTCCTGTTGTAATCAGTAATCAGCCTATGGGTCTAAGCTGCTCCACACCCACAGTCTGGCTTCCCCTGTCGTCTCATCTGAGTCAGAGGGATGAGAGGCGAGCATCACTCTGCCTGCATTTTACTAACACAGTGAAAAAGGCTAATGAGGGGTTTTAATCAAGAAAAAAGAAGAAATGCAATTTGTTTGAATAAATTGGGGAAAAAAGTTATTTTCATTATCTATAAAACGTTCTCACCTTTATTGGTGCTTTTATAATGTTTGCTATTGCTAACTCCTTCATTATTTTTCTTAATGTTTATTGATTTTAGTTTTGTTATATTGTCACGTCTAAATATTTTGTGCCTACTTTTAAACATTTCACGATTATGCTCCACCTTAAAAATTGTATCTATTTAAGGTTGACTTATGGTCTTTCTTTAAAATGAGTTACACACACAGAATAGTGAAAATATAAATGAAAAAAGATCAAATTTAGTGAAATGTTGGACCATCGTGGAAAAGCAAATATTTCTTTGTCTCACACAGATCTTAGTTGATATGAGAGACAAGGTTGTCACATTCGGTTCACATAATTGTTGAAGTCATCAAAGAGGAGTCAAGGGGTTCATTCAAAACGAGTCTAATTGATTTTCAGTGAACTTTACCTTGAAAGGCACAAGTGGACCAAAAGCACCATCAAACAATCGTGCAACAGAATTAAAGAAGCTTTATTTCCTCTCACCGAGGAGGTCAAACAGTCAGACCTGTAATGGTCTCTAACATTCACCTACCTTATGAAAATAATGTTAAAGGATGAATCATGCTTCTACATCTCTTTAGACTAAAACCTGGAATTGTTCCACCTCTAAAGCTTAAAAGGTGCTTTCATTTTATAATGAGAGGTTTATGAATTGAAACCCTTCTATAACATCTGACTCTGACCTACAGTCATGACTTCAGTCTGCAGTCAGATAAAGAGAAAATGCTTTTCAGGTCTTCCTAACCTGCTGTGTAGACATCACAGACTCAATATATGTGCTGCTGATTTGTTTCCAAACCTAAAATATTAATGCATTTAGACTCATTAACTGACTAAGTTTAAAACTACAAAACATGACTACAAAAGCGTGCATTTGTGTCGAAGTCTGTCTGTTTATTTTATTTCTTTGCTCGTTTGTGCAAGTTTGTCTTTAATCTCACTCCTCCGTACAAGTCAGCTTGAATCATTCTTTTAAATCCATAAGGGTTTGCACTACCAACCTGAGCGCAGGCAATTACATTGTATTTTGAGGAAAAGAAACCACGCACAAAGACCGTGGGGGTGGGTGTCATTAGTGTTGCTACAGCAACCTCCATCAACCCCCTTCCTCATTTTATGAAATTTTCCTTCTAATCTAGCCCAGATATGGAGAAGCTGCAGTAAATGATTTATTAACAAGCTGATGGAATTATTCCCGATCATCTTTCACAGACATTAATTCTCATGGTGCTCTGTTCTGACATTGGACATGCTCTCATTTGCTGTACAAATAAGCATTTACTGTTGCGGTCATCTTTATCATCTTACCTTGTCTCACTTTCATTTAGTGGAAAGAAAAGAGGAGCACAACATCTGCAGCATTGTCAGAATTAATAATCCTGTCATCGCTGTGTAAGTTGAGGCTGCCTGCAGCACTGAACTGTTTTAGCTGTGCGTTACAAGGTCAGAAATCACAGGGAAAAAAACATGTTGATTCTGTCTAAAAAGCATGTGAGCATCCAGGAAATATTTTCTATAATAAACCACAATATCTAATCTTGATGCAGCAAGCCCTGAACAAAACAAATGGGTGAAAATGCTTCTAAATTAGCTTGTTTTGAAGTTGACTGCTCATGTGATCGGCTTTAGACATGAAGAAAATCACTCCTTTGTTTTGCAGAAAGAAGAAACCATTTGTATTTGCTCGGATGTGACAAATAAGTTTTAGGGCAAATGATTATCTTTTATTTATTTATTAATTCATAAAGAACAATAATGATTTGTTGCTCTTCTGTCATTCATCCATGTCAGGTTATTTCATAAGGTTTCTTCTTCCTGCTGTCACAATTAAATCCTATTCCTCCTGATCTGACAGCTGATGATTTAAAGTGCAATTCCCTCTAATCACCTCGTCTTTTCCCCCATTCCCTTCTTATGTAATTCCTTTATTATTATTCTTTCACATAACCTGACCATTCCTCTCCCGTTCATCCTCCTCGATAACCACCCCCTCTCTGGTTTTCCTCCCGCTCTTTTCTCTTTCTGTGCTCTCCTTGGCATGTTCATTAGTCTGACAGGAGAGTGCTGTTAATATTGGAGGAGGGAGCTGAGGGAGCCCCAGGTCCATAATGGGAATCAGCATGGTGCATACAGTACACAAACACATCAGGGCTTCCTACTCTGCAGATGCTCTGTACATAACAAGGAACCGTTTGTGTGCAGCACAGTGCAAAATATTAATTTTTATGACTGTTAGGCGATGAACTCCACGACTCCAAACAGTTATAGCATGCTGTTATACTCTAAAGGTGTTTCATTTACACTGAAGGATCACTTTTAATTCATAAATCATCTCAAATCAAGTGTTTGAGAGCAGAACCAGAGGTGAGACCTGCAGCTGCAGCAGCATCCGTCTCTCGTGTGTCGTGCTCTTCCATCCAGGTTTTATTGTTTTACTGTTGTATTTTGTTCCATGCATATATCCAGACTGACCTCAATAAACAGTGCGTAAATTATGACTTTATTTGCAACAAATGTGTTGTAAAAAAACCACCAGTATATGATGAGATTTGACAACATTTTTATTTGCTTTGTGCTTGAAGCATCAAAAATATTTCAGCACCAATATTCAGTGCTCGATGTGTTGCTTTGAGGATCAATGTCAATCAAATTTGTGTTTAATAATTATAATAAATATATAATCATATAAAAAATAATAATTAATTTAAACTACGTTTTACAAAATTTGGTTTTATGTAAAAAAATATATATTTTTTATGTTTGCAAGCTGCAAAAAAAGCCAAACTTTTGCATTGAGGCTTTTTCGGAGGTAAGACTAAAAATTGTAATATTGTTTGATTTATCGTGTAAGTGTTTACTGGTATAAATGGTAATCAGATCATGTTTTACTTGCTCGACTTTATGCAGCAGCATCAATTCTGCTTTATCTGCTTTGTTTTTCTAAATTAGAACATCCCTCTTTGTGTTTCAGGATTTAATTAAAGAAACAATCTTGTTGGCTAATAGATAACACAAAACATTCACACTTTTATGTCTTCCAGCTGGATTTGTGTGTGAATGTGTGACTCATGAGGAGGAATCGGGTATTTTCCTTCTGATGAAGCCTTGTTATGACCTATCAGGGCTGTTTGGAGAACATTAACAGCACCAGATACTGTTTCTCTCATTATTTGTCCTTTTTTGTGTGCGTTTTTCTTTAATTCTCCTCTACCAAACCTCCTCTATCATATAATCTATGAACATTTCTTCTCAGTTTTGATGATCTTGTCCTGCTCAATGGTCACATTCTTTTCGTTACTGTTTTCTCACCTTAATGAGCTCCTCACCCTTCCAGTAAGCAGCACTGGTAAAGATTTGCTGCACCCCCGTTCCGTCATCACTCTACATCCACTCCAACATCTGCATCCTCCCCCCTCGCTCCCCTCATTTCCTCATGTTATCTAATTCTCTCCCCAGGAGTTTCTCCTTCCTTCTGTCCTCACCTACATGCTCTCCATTCCTTATGCAGATAACTCCCTCCACTCTCTGCTCTATGGACCTCTCATTGCTGGTCCAGGTCCATTCATCTCTGTCACACTGCATTAGTACCCGTGAGGAGCACGTACACACACATACACACAGGTTTCAGGCTGTATTTGAGGGGGGGGAGGTCATGACAGCAGGCGTCTCCAAAGCTGGCCAATGAATATAGATCACCTAGCTATTCTCAAACACCGGGGCCCCAGGACCCTCTCTGACCCTCTGGGACTCTGAGACCTCAGACTGGGTCATACCTGCTCTACATGGACACGCAGAGCTTTCACCTCCACGGCACCAGCAGTCTTTTACTTGTATCAACATTCTGCAGTCAATAAATAGTTGGCTGTGCGATGCAGTCTATATGTTGTTATTCAGCAGCACACTCCAGCTTTCCTTTTTAATGAGAGAACTAATGCTGCACAAAAAGTTATCCTGGCACGTGATAGCTTCAGTTAATTTAGGGATGAAGAAGATGGTTTTGCAGAAAAACATTACTGAAACACACACACACACACACCTGCACAAGGAATCATAAAACTATGAATACTGTAAAAGTTCAAATGAAAAAGACAGTTTTGGCTCGTTTCATTTGGGTTGCTTCTAGTTTTACTATTTGTGCTCGGTAGTCAGAAAAGGAAAATTAATATGTGCATAAAGTCCCCTGTGAGTGCAGGTGCAGCAGACCAGCATGCATTGCAGACACGGCTGGTTTAATTTAAATCAGTGCTTCTCACACTCCCTTACAGCATATTACAGTTATTTGCTGGCGCTTTTACCAGCTCTTTACATATAAAACAGGTGCTCTGCATTTTATATGCATGTAAAAGCCTGTGCAATCAGCCTTGCAGAAAATACATTGTAATCTTGAATGTATTACCTTTGAACATACAGAGGAGATCAACACCATTTGATCTGGCTCAAGTGCTTTGGTGCTGGTGTGACGTGCATGCATGTGTTTGTGTGTGTGTGTGTAGAGTTTTTCCTTGTGACTGTGTGCACGCTTGTGGATACAAAGTGGTGCCAGAAAGAAACCAGGAACAAGTCTGTGGTCTGCTGGAGAGAGGTAATCTGTCTTGTTGTACTGTATTGTGTTTGTGTGTCCAATCCCCTGAAAGCATGCAGCAGGAATCCTAATCTGCTTGGAGAAACCGGCTCTGAGTCCAGTGCTGCTGTTTCCTCCAAAACAGTGAAGGAAATAAATGGGCAAAGGCTGTGTTGCCACCAAGCCGGTCCAGATTGTGTTTATCTGTCTTACTGTTCATTTTAGGCATAAATTAATTTCAGATTGATGTAAAAGCATAAATTATAATAGATGGTTAATGATTAATTATATTTTGTATATTAAAAGAATATGTTGAGCTCAAGGCAGTGGGTCTTTTTCTTTAACCCAACAGGAATGATGGATGCTGATGTGTCGACCAGCATCAAGGACAGAAAACCTTTTATTAATGCAACAGTTAACAGATCATAAATGTCTAAAGGTTTTCCACCAACACACCTTATATTCAAGCTAATTTATGGACATTTATCTGTAAATTCACTCGCCCTTTAAACACTCACATTAACTAAATTGTATTCATACAAAATCTCACAAAAATACGTTTTTGATTTCAGTTTTAAAAAAGAAGTTCAGTTAATATTTTACATTTTAAAGTGATAGTTCAAACCTTTTAAAGTGAGTTTCTAGGAAATGGTTGTGAAGAATTTGAACAACCTCAGCTTGGAGAAACAGAATAGTTCTAATCAGACTGGCAAGCTAACAGCTTCACAAATCTAAAGTGGATTACTGCCATCTTAAAATAACTCTGATCTCAAAAATGTCATAGTGGTCATGTAATTTTATAATAGAACTCAGAGTGTGCAGACATCTCTAAGCCTCTTAAAATAATGAAAGGTGTGCCACAGGGCTCAGTGTTGGGGCCCCTTCTGTTTACATTAAATAATATTGCCCAACATGTGTCTGATGCAAAACTACGTCTTTATGCAGATGACACTGTGCTGTATTGTACTGAACCTACACCTGAGTTAACAGTTTTAAAGTTTTTTTAACACTTTTCAAAAACATCTTTATGATTCAACGCTGGTTTTAAATGTAGACAAAACAAAGGCCATGATATTCTCACCCTGAAAATCAAAATCACCTAACCTACTCTCAATCTACACTCTTTAAGGTAAAACAATTGAGAATGTTTTAAACTTTAAATTTCAGGGCAGTTTAATTGACAAATCTCTTTCTATTTTATCCCACATTCAGGAGTTATTTAAAAATATTCTTACTCTTCTAGGAAGAGGTTAGTTGAAACCATTTATTTGTTGGTCTTGTCTCAAAGTATTGATGCTCGAGACACTGTCGTTTTTATGTTTTGTGTTTCTATTGGGGCTGTTTTTTAATCCCTTTTCTCATTTACCATGAATGTAAAGGTGACACACGAAGGCAACGTGAAGAATGAGAGCAGGGAATGTTGTGCAGCAGAGGTTTGTCTGGCGCTCACCTTCTCCGTGTTCATCAACACCCAAAAACACACTGGCAGGGTTACTTTAGAGCGGCACCACTGATCCTGCAGCAGTTAATAAAAACACGTGCAACGTCAGCCATGAATATTAACTCTCTAACACTGACAAATGGTAATTGTGTTTGCTCAGCCCCTGCAGTAGCCCGTGCCACAGCCGAAGGTGTTATTTTCATTTTTTCTACAGGCAGAGTCACCATCTATTGATGAGCAGAATGTCCCAGGGCTATTTGAGATTCAAACACACAGTCACACACCCTCTCCTGACATGCAAATATAAAGGGAATGGTCCACAGGCCCTCAGGGGAGAGACGCAGAGGGTAGCTATTAGAAACAGAGAAAAGAGAATAACAAATTAACGAGAAAACAGTGAGGAAGAAAACCAACCACATTCCTCCATGCCAAGGAAGTCAGTCAGTCCATGTGAAAACAACAAGAAGCTCAATGTTCAAACCTGTGTTACAGGTTGGCCTGCTGGCAGGTGTTTATAACTTTCTTCTACTGGAAAAAAAACAGCAGTTTCCCAGAGATTTTTTGTCGTCTTTTGCAGAAAACGTTTTGTCAATTGGATACAGGTTTTCACACACAGATCTGTAAGAAACACGCTTGAGTTTCTACTGTTTCGCTGTACATGTATCACTGAAAGGAGTTCTCAACAGCAACAAATGAATGAATGAATTTGAACATGAACTTTTATTAAGTAAACAACCATCTAGTTAAACTATCTTGTGATGTGACCCCGCCCTAGAGAGATGCAGACAAATCATTTAATAAGAGCCAGCTCTCTCTGTTCAAATGCCAGTTTACCTGAAGCTATGAACACCAATCACATCAAAGCAGCGCTGAATGACAGTAAACAACCTCTGTAACGTCTTAAATCTGTTAGAAGTTTACAGACAGCTAAACAGGGTGTAGACAGATCAGTTTGACTTCATTTTCTCTATCTGACATCATGCATGATCATATCACACTGTGTGCATACTCTGTCAAAGTTTTATTTAGTAACAATGATTTCAGACCATAAAATAATCACTTGAATATTTCCGTGTGCTGCTTTATTAACTGTTGCTTTTATCAAATAACTAAAGAGCCAATCAGACCTCGGTGAGAGCAGCTGTTGATCTGTGTTCAGGTGGATTTATTCACAAACATTTAGTCCATCAATCCGTATATTTTTACACCTGCTTGATCCTGTTCAGATTGGTGTTTATCTCATTAGACCCTGGACAGATCACAAGTCCAGTCTGAATCCTTCATCCCAAACTTTGAGCTGCTGCCTGATCAGACACTTCTCAGATAATTCCATCACAGGAAGCAGGAGACCAAATACCAGTTTACTACTACCAAACTTCATGTTTCTCTCATGATAAATTCTTAGAAGCAGGTTGTAGGTGGTTTGGTTCCCACTTTGCCCTCAACTGACTCAGTGGTGTGTTGGTAGAAAAAAGGGAGAAAGCATGAACACAAGTGCCATTTTACTGTCTGTGTGGATTAAAAAAAAAACTAAGTAAAATGTAGAACCTAAAGTTAAAAGGTGCAAAGTCTGGGCTATTAGAAAGCTTCACAAACAAATCATAAATCAAGAGGCATGTTTCCTTCATTTGACTTTGTCTGGCAGATGATAAGCTGCTGTTTCTCAAAAGGTTTAGAGAACATTGTTGTTTATAATCCTGAAGAAATCTTCATATAAAAATACATTGCAAGTTGCAAAAAGTGAGTGAAGTTACATGATTTACGTGGATTTTCAGTATGTACATACCATGAGCTGCACATACAGTATGTGTATATATATAGCGCATGTTGCACAGGGCGAACTTTCAGAGAGAAAAACATTCAGCGCGTAACTTGTTTTTTTCCTTGACCTCTATTTGTGCACGTGTTTGTGTGTGTGTGAGTGTGTGTGTGTGTTTCATGTGAAGGAGAGAGAGTTGTTGCCTGCTCCATGACCCCTCTCATGTAAACACGGACACACTCCGACGAGGTGCTGAATGGCAGTGATTATGAGAGCCAGTGCACAGCTACACACACACACACACACACACACACACACACACACACACACACACACACACACACACACACACACACACACACACACACACACACACACACACACACACACACTGGGAGCTGTGCCAAGAAGGGAAGACCCACTGTGCAAGGCTTCCCCTGGCTCTCTGCCAACACACTATTAGCAGACAGCGAAGGAGGAGCAGGAAAGGAGAACTGGAGGGAGGAAGTGAGGAAAAAAGGAGGTGAGGAGGAAGAAAAGCTAGGGAAGGATGGCTAAGGGGAAAGTTTATGGTGAAAGAATAAACTTGTGTATGGATGAATTCTCAGGGAAGTCCTACTGTTGCTCATGGTGATACAACTGTGTTTAGATTTTTATTATTGTTGCACATTTTGTATTTAGATTGTTTTGAGTGGAAACAACAAAGAGATGAAAAATTTGGGAAAGATGTGATTCCAACAACAGTGTGATGGATTTAAACGTGTTAACCTGAAGTAAAGAGTCAGAGTTCAGATGAGACGTTACCATTAGTGTTGATTTGACAACTAAGCAAATAAAAAAGTGATTTCATCTTATAATTAATGTGATTAGAACTTATAGTTGTTGTTGTTTTTCTACATTTCTAGAGAACTGTAAAGATTTAAATTTAAATTTAAATGTAAAGATTTCTACATTTTAAAAAAATTGAGGAGAAACAAATAAAATATTCCAATTCATTTCAGTCGAGTTTAATTCAATTTGGTCTTTTTTTTTTTGGGAAAAATTTGAAATAAAAAATCTATTTTAGGATTGACATTAATTGATGTGTTGTTGAGATCAGCTGAGTGACTTCTCAGGTGAATCACAGAGGGAGACTGAACAAACGAAGAGGACAAACCAGCACAAACAGGCAAAGATCTTTGTCAGGGTCATGTGTTGTTTGCCAGGTCATGCTTTTCCTGTCCTTTGCCCGTCTGGCCTGTTATCAGAGAGCTGCTCAGCTCATCAGCTGACAGCAGATGACCATGTGCTGACCCCAATAGCCTCCAATCAAATCATGTGACGGCCACATTTGTCCCAGAACCGCAGCCATTTGGACCGACTCATCCTCCGAAACGAGATAACTTCATCAGACTCTTTGAAACTAATTAAATGAGTTAAAGAAACTTATTTTGCACTTGCTTCTGTCATTTCTTACTAGCAAATTTTGAACTGCCATGTGCATTTCAAAATATTTCTTTTCTTTTTTTTCAATAGCAAATCAGTTCTAACTATGATCACTTGATCTGTGATTCTGATTAAGGAATATCAGCCAAACAAACAGATTTAATCATGTTTTCTTCTGAATGTGCTGAAGAAAATCCATCATTCACACCAAACATAGAGGATAAGTCATATTATGTAAGTAGATAAAGCTCCATCCTTGTTAACTGTGCATAAAATTACAAAAGGAGAGTGATTGGTATCTACTGGAATGAGCCTTTCATTAAAGCCAATTTTCCTGACAGCTGGTCCATGTTTATCCTCTTCTTCTTCACAGGATGAACTTGATTATGTTTGAACACAATCAGACCACCATGGCGATGATCACTGGTTTATTGGAATGTGCATTCGATCCCAATCAGCCGGCACATTTAAGTATGACAAGTCAAACAGCTCAGTGTTATTGATCTCCAGGAACTGAACAAGATTAATGAGCGTTTCATTCCCCGTTAACAGATCGTTTACAAAGAGGCTTTTTGGGAAAATATAAGATGTTTAGACAGCCTAGTTTTTATTTCCCAGACACCTCTGCTGTGTTTGAGTTAAGTCCTACAGTAAAACGTGGCCTCAGTGAGCTCGCTCTCTGTGATCTCAGGGGTATTTTCATTTTATCACCTATTCAAGTATAATGCCCTGGTCATAAACTTTAACATTTCCACTATCAACCCAGGTGATTTATTTACTGTTTGCAGTGAGGGAAAAAATGTAAGTGTTTCTCTTTTAGTGAAACTGAAAAAGAAAAGCATCCAATGTTTCTTTAAAAACCAGTTGTTTAGTTTGAGTGTTCTGCTGTTTGTGTCCATGTATGGATCCAGAGCTCAGTTTGATTCTTGATGCTGCTGCTGAGCTGCACCGGCAGAATGCAAAATAGAACCTGACCTATGTAATGTCCTTTTTAATGAGACGTAATTGACACAAATAGTCCTTCATCATTACTGCATGTGTCCTTGGCATGCACGCAAGAGTCCTGCAGAGCTGGCTTCCTCCTACAGAAGATTAGTCACATTCCTGCTTTGGGAAAAGGAACCTAAACAAATTCATGTTCTGAACTAATTCAAATGTATACATTTGCATTTCTCCTCTCCGAGCATTTTCCGTGCGTGTTCCTTGTAGAGTTGTGTGAGAACTTAGAATGGTTCGGTTAATATACAGTAACCAGTTTCTCCTTTTACCCTCCAAACTCCTGCCTCCCCTGCTGAGGGGAAAAATGTGTCTCATTCCAATTTAATGCATGGCCAATTCCCACCTCGACATAGCAGTAATTAAAATCCACACGCAAAGCCCCATTCATCAGCGGAGATGACAGAGAGGGACGAGGCGGGGCGACGGGGGCTCTGTTGCTGTACCCTTGAATTTAGGAATTTAAACTAGTTTATGAAGAGAATCGGGGAGGAATGGAGGGACACCTCTAGTTGATCTCTCTGGACTTATACATGTTTTCACTTTGTTTGCTTTCTGGGGGCTCTGCACTTTTCTCCCAACAAGCAACTAAACGTCTAAATTTTAGACTCTAAAATAACTCCATGCATGCAAAAGAATAATGCTCAATACCTGCAGTGATTTCAGCATCCAGCGTAGGCCCCGCCCATTAAATTAGTCATTTCTCCCCCTCCTCCCCCAGGTTTTTACACCCCATGGCAGATTTTCTGTTTTGACAGAAGCCCTGCTGTGCTCTCTGGGCTTCACGCACACAAAAAACACAAACATCCAACACAAACACGGCATGATCGTGACCTTCAGGGAGACCTGTGCACATCCACAATGTCCTTCAGGGGTTAGGGGGGCACCAGAAGGGCTGTGGGAGGCTGATGGGTGTGTGTCTCATTGTTTGCTGTCTGTGATTACGCGTGTTGCCACCCAGCAGCTGTTTGCATGTTTTATCCTCCTGCCCGTCGGATGAGGCCGTGTCTGGCGCCTCAGTGACATCACAACATCTTGGAGCTCAAAAGATGGAAATAGAAACCAATGCAAAATGTGCCTTTGAATAGGGAAGGAGGGTTAGAAAATCAGAATGCTTCTTTCAAAGAAGATTTAAAAGGGGGGAATGCTTTTTATTTATAATTTCATACAACCTTTTAAATTTGTTTGACTTTAAAAAGATTTAAAACTAAAAAGCGTGTCCAGATATCAGAATACTCAATCAAAAACTAGTTTTAAAAACAGGATCCTCAAAGACAACTGTACGTTTCTTTAGCTGAAAGAAAAATATCAGATTAAACAGCATGTCAGCACCTCCAAATCATATTTAGTTCACTGATCAACTGGATGATCTTTCTGTTTTTGTTGTTCATTTAATTTCATAAACACTGTTCCGTTGCTGTAGATGTTGGTTGTTTGATTTTTTTTTTTTTTAGCCCTGACACTTTTTCATTTGTCCTCCATTTTTTCCACCCTCCCTGTTTTTTATGCACCCACTGTCATGGTCAGGTGCAAGAGCTGGACAAAAACAAGCAGCAGCAACAACAAACTTAAAAAAACATCAGAAAAGCTGAAAAACTGCTGACTAAGGCCACTTTGAAAGTCTATCTAAAATTAAAGGTGGTTTGAAACTTTTGCACACAAAGTTTTCTGAGACCAGGAAAACTGCTTCCACGTAGCCTTTCCAGTCCCAGTGGCGGTGGCATATGTCCAAGCCTCTGATCCTCCCCCAAACTCCCCCTCACCCGTCTGAGTCTCTCTCTCTCTCTCTCTCTCTCTCTCTCTCTCTCTCTCTCTCTCTCTCTCTCTCTCTCTCTCTCTCTCTCTGTCTTTTCTCTCTCTCTCCAGCAGTGGACTGCACTTGAGCTTGAATGGTCAAAGCAGGAGAGGCAGCTGCCTTTGCGCACCAGAGACAGGGACAGGACAGGAGGGGGGGGCACAGATTTTAATGAGATGCACAGTGTCAATGGCCACTTTCTCTGAAGAGGCCAAGAAGAAAAGGGCGCTCTCTCTTTTTCCCTGCTCCCCTCTTTTCTGTGCCCCTTTCCTCCGGCTCCCTCTCTCTGCCCTCCTCCCCAGCTGGCGAGGGGCTTTGTTAGGCGCCAGATGATACCCCAGATGCCCCGGCCCAGCCGCCCCTTTCAGCTACATTCACCAGGCTCCCCTCAGGTCAGAGGTCACCACCGGGCATCTGAATGGGTCTCCGTGGCAACAGTGGCCATGGTGGTTGAGAGTGGCAAAGGCTTTTTGTGGCTGACTGGTTGCCATGGATGGAGCTTAATTAATGTGACTCGTCCGCATGGAGAAATCTGAAATATGATTCTAGGAGAGAAAAATCTGCTTTATTGAAATCAAAGATGCTTAAATCAGCAAATGTTGTTTTTGTTGTTATTGTTTTTAAAATGGCACAATCACTTAAAATTTACTAGCAAATGAAATATAAACAAGACAGAAATAAAGGAAGTGATACAATAACAGTTTATTTTAGAGAAGTTGTGCATGTTTGATGCACAGCTTCTGTTTGGGATGTTGTTTCACTGAGATTAGGTCAAGTTTGGTGCTGCTTCAGCCCTCTGCTGGTCAAACACATCACTGCATGATGCATCAGAGGGCAGACACTAAATGGTCTAGTGCCAAAAAAAAAGTTTAAAAAAAGAAAGAAAAACATTAGTTTATGCAAAGTGGAAGTACTTCCACTCTGACATCCATAATCACAAAAATTGGTCAGGGAGACTTGATTATTTCACTTTAATAATGATGATAATTTTGCTTTTTGCACATTAATGAAAAAGCAACAGTAAACATGGTTTTCTTTATGGGTTCTTATGGGATGGTCAGCAGTGCAGGGTGCCATTCTTTCTATTTTGTGCAAAACCAAACTTTGCTTTTGGAATCATTATGATTCTGAGGTCAGAGACTATAAAAGCAACACAATAAGAATCTGATTTTTACATTTATCTTTTTTTCCCTCAAAAACCTTAAAAAGAAATAAAAAAGTCTAAAGGTCCTTCATCTGAAATGTGCCGGATTTCCTCCGCTCTGCTCCCCTGACTCTCCTCTCCTCTCCTTGCAGCCTCTGTTGGTCACGCTGTCCAAACAGATCAAAGGTCAAATGATAAGGAGCCGGCGAACACTGGGGCCTATTCAGCAACATGGCCAGTAGTGAATAACACACGGGCATCGTGGAACGGTGAAAAAGGCAGAAAGAAAGGGAGAAGGAGAAAGTTTGAGCTTCGGTGTGTGTCTTGACAAGCCCTTGTGAGTTCTGGGAGTCCATTCTTTCATGCTGCCATAGAGGGGCTTTTAAAAACACCGATTTGTTATGGTAATGTAGTATTTTCTTATTGAATACTCTGAGATATTTCATTATGCAGGATTTAATCTCACTTGGAGAAAAAAGGGCATGTTCTCTGTTTGGGTATGTAGTTTGCAGGTAAACTGTGACTCTGTGTTGGTTATGTTCTACCCCTCCTTTCAGTAATTACAACATCAGATAACACCAACAATCAGCAGTGCAGAGGAGAGGTTGACCCCTCCATTGCCCTCTGGCTGCAACACGCAACAAAACCAGACAATGAGTCACAAATCAATAGGATTTTTTAGTTTTGTTTGTTTGTATTTCAGTTTCCTGTCAATGCAGAATTACACAAACATTAATTGAGCTAAAACACCCTCTTAAGTTCTTTCATGAAAGTTATGAAGGATAATAGTTCATGCAGCTTTTGCATTGCTTTTCTGACTGTTTTCTGTAGGTCTGTAAATATGTTTGAGTAAATAAAAAATGCCTTTTTTTGGTGGTAGTTTAATTTATCAGAGGAAAACAGCGATCCAAACCAACCATGTAAAAGCTTTTGCCCCTAAACTTCATAACTGGTTGTAACATTAATGGTGGCGACAACTGGAATCAAGTGCTAACTGGAAGTAGGTCTCTCACATCACCGAGGAAGAATTTTGTCCCACTGTTTAAATTCAGCTACTGAAGAGTTTCCAGCACTTTGTTTAGGGTCAAAGGTCAAACATTGCTCTTCGGGGTTTTTGGGTGGAGAGCAAAATTCATCAGACCATCACACTACCACCACCGTGTTTTACTGTTGGTGCTACTGGGTTTTGTTTTTTTTTTAATGAAAAATACAGAGTTAGTTTATTCTAAATGTCAGTCCAGAGGTTGTTTTCCTAAAAGTCTTTCTTATTGTTGAATCATAACCTCTGACCTTTACTTTCACAGTGAGCTCTTTAAGTGTTCTGGGTTCTTTTGTTCTTGGCTTTCTTTAGAATGAGGTGTGATGTGTTGCTTTTTGAGATCTTTTAGCCTAAACAGGTTTAATTGAAGTGATTTCTTCTTTCTTCAGTCTGGTAGTAATCATTCCTGGGTGTGGCCAGTCAAGCTGGACTCAGCTGAATGTGGTTAATCACAGATAATTCATGTAAAATTAAGTTTTGGTTTGATAGCTTTTAATCATTTGAAAGCTGCCTTTTGTATTTTCGCTGGTTATCTTTTCTGATATTTTATTTAATTTGCTGATTTGAAACATTTAAATGTGGAAAAAAACATAAACATGAAATCTGTAAGAAGGTAAATACTTTTTCATAGCACATTAGTTCCATTTTAAAATGAACCACCCTATTTTCTAAAGAGATTTATTCTTACACATTTCCATTACCTTTATTGGAGAATGGCGATGGAGGGGAGCAGGAAACATGAGCGATGACATGTAATAAAGAGCCAGTCAGCCAGGAATTGAACCAGAGATTCACTGCTGGAGGGCATTTTGCACTCATTCAGTATGCATCGTGACCACTCAGCCATCAGGTCACACTTAAAGTTTTTTTTATAGGATCATTTGCAGTCATAGCCTCACTGCACATGACAACCAAAACACGAGGATTCAGGTAGTCTATGGACCAAAGTTCAGACTCTACAGTAACAACAAAGGATGCTTCAATAAGAATAAAGAAAATAAACACTCAGCTGTAACTTTGATGGGGACGGTATGACTTTTCACTTTCCTTTTCCTCCATAAAAACCACATCAACACTGCCATTCAGGGAGCCGCCTCTATTCCTGCTTCTCTCTCATCAATAGACCCAACTGTCTGAGATCCTTCAAACAAACAGCTCTTTCTACTCTGCTTCACTCCTAATGGTTGAAACAGTTCGGAGGAGAGTTAATTATTGCACAGCACATGGTTGGCATACGGGTCCTCGGCTGCACCAACTGAAGGATCATGAATGTGTCACAAGATGGCCTGCAGTCTGATGCATGTGATGAAGGAGGACACATGGAGCCTCTGTTTCTCAGGCTCTCAGGTTGTTTGTCATTAAATTCACAACTTTGAGTTTCTTTTCATCTTCCTCAAGGCTGTTAATGTCTTATAGTTTAAATAGAAATAAAGTTAGAATGAAAACATGTGAAATAACTCTGAGGTATTGAGCCACAATAATCTGCTTGATCTCATGAATTATAATAAAGAATCATGTATGATGAATTTCTAGAGAACATAAAAGCTATTTCCCTGTATAGAGGCCATTCAGGAAGCTATATGCAATGGGCAAGATAGCAATTATATCTGAGTTTTACACAGAAACACACTTTAAATTGGCCAGGAAATCCCCTTAAGGCAGAGCACATGTCCTGTGTATAATATAAAGATGTGTTTATTAGTGATCTCCAAATAATAGACCCACTTGTTTTTATTTCCTTCAGCATAATAAAAGATCTTTATTAAAATCAAACATTTCTGCTGTGAAAAGCAAAAAGTGTTATTCAATGTGTTGTTGTGGGTTTACTTATTTATCTTTCCATGCTGCTCTTAACCTCTTCGTCTTGTAATGATTGTTTGGCCTCCAGTGTGTTGACTTGAGCTGCATTGGCTTTTTCCTGAGGGCTCTCATTCTCCTTCGCTGACGCATTCAGTGACCCACCCCCAAATCCTTCAAAAGCACTAAAGTTGCTCTCATTACAGTTAAATGGATCAATGCTTTAATGGTGAAGTTAAACACACATTGTATTGTGAATTTGAAAAGGAGAAATGTTTTGATTTTCTTTCAAGGTTGTACTATTATTCTTACAATTGACTGACATCACATTTTACCGTCTTCTGTTGTCTAGCTCGGTTTGTGCATCTGCACTTTAAGGTGCTAATTAACAAAACTGTGAAAACAAAGCAAACCCGTCATTTTGCAAAGAGCTGGTCTGTTTCACAACACTCCTATTCCATTGTCAGAATATTTAACACAACCTGTTTTGAGTATTTCAAACAGGCAAGTACACGTTAGTGCCCGTGTAAAGTAATGCTGCTGTCAGAGGATGAGATTTTCAAAAACATGCTTCAAAACCCACTCACTGTCATCATCATGGCCTGAAAGGAAGATGAGCAGTCTTAGTCATTCATGCAGCTCAAATCAAATGGTGACAATCATAAAACAATCTGCCACTCTGACTGGTTCCTAATAATTATTAGTAAATTGCTTTTTTCTTTCATTCAGTCATCCAATTTAAGAGCACTGGCTTATTAAGTTTAGCATTTGCTGCCATCTGGTGGTTAGAATAAACATGACAATTGTTTTAAAGAAAAAACGATATAAAAAAATATGAGTCACTTCTGTGTCTTTTATTGTATACTTTTACACTCATGTTGATTGCAAAACTATAGAAATTATTTAAAATAATCTTGACACTTGTGGCTCTGTAATGTAAAAAAAAAGAAGTGAAAAAACAAACATAAAAACCAAATTGCTGCTTTTTATTGGAGAATGTTCACGCTCGTTTGATAAATATATTCCAGTTGATGTGAGACAAATTTCTCTAACTCTGTTTTACCAAAAGTATTTTTTTCAATTCTTGAAAACCAAAAATCAGTTAAAGACGCAGTTATTTCTACAAAGGCCTCCCGTCATAGAACAGCAGTGTTGTGACATTGTGTTGCTGAAAGGATTTCCCTAAAAAGTGGCTCCTGCCCAGAAAGATGTGTGCCTTCCAAACCAAAACACACACACACACACACGCACACACACACACACACACACACACACACACACACACAGAGCTGATCATTATTTGTGATATAAACAGATTTAGATTCTCCATAGAGTGAGCGTTAAACTACACACACGTCATCACACATGCAAATGTTTGGAAAGTGAACTGAAAAAGCAATCCTCTAACATTTTATACTCTTTAGCCCAGACAATGGCGTGTTGGTCTTTTTAAAATAAAGGATTTGGATTTTTCTAACCAAAATATTGTTTTTCATTTGGCTTCAGTTCCTATAAATTTATTTAATTAACAAACAAACAAAAAAACTTGTTTAGTTGTTCTTATATTGTATTTTTGTTCAATTTTCTTGTTGCAGATTTGCTGTAATTTTTTGTAAAATTTTATGGAAATAAAATTGACTTTGACCATGTTTTTCTTTGTAGATCTAAATATAGACTTAGTATTTAGATTATTATCTTTTCTGTCATGAAAATCACCTTAGATTTTATTTATGCAACTTTTCTATTTAAGTAGGTTTAAAATCAATTACAATAATGTCATTGTTAAGAAATCATTTTAAACACTATCTGAACTATTTTAGATAGAATTTTGTGCCTTTTTTTTCTCCATTATCCAGATGAATCAAAGACTTTAGTACTAACAGTAAATTCTGCTTCTGCAGAATTTGCTCATTTTACAATGTATTTAATAAGAGTCATCTATAAGAAATAAAAAAGCATCAATGCTTCTTTAAGTTAATAGATCTTTATTCGATTTTATATATTCTGCTTTCTCATTCAAAAGGCATGAAAATAGAAAAAGAGTAAATGGATCATGGATATAAATATACAAAGAGAAGCAAAATCTTTACAACCATTAACAATCAATGACTTCATTAACCATAGTGACATGGGGCACAGCACTTTGGAGTGAATTTTCACCAAAAGCCACATCAGACACAAGCTACATGGTGATTAACATTTAACTTCATGCAACTGCCCAACATTTAAAATGTACCTTAACTTCATCCACAAACAATAAAGCTTCATTTTAAGTGCATTGTCTCCCCCTTTGGCACGGCTAAATATACAAAATCAGCCCCAGCATTTCCCAGAACTCGTGCACATCAGTTCTCCTGTTGAGACTGGAAATATGAAAACTCCAAAATACACACAGTGTAACCCATTTCTATACAGTCAAATCTCATTGTAAGATACAGACTGAGAACCATGGCACAGATCAAAGAACTCTGACTGGACCATTAAAAAGAGAAGCACAGTAGTACAGTCAAGTACAAGATGACAGAATAGGCCACATCGGTCAGAACTGAAGCCGGTCTAACTCGGCTACAATCCACCTAAAGTCCATTTAAAAATCAACCAAATCCACATTCACAAACAATAATAATAAAAACTGGCACAAACTCTCATAAAGTATTTACGGAACGTGCAGATCACCAAGAGTTCTCACTCTTAAGTTCACAGAAGTCAAGATGCTAGTGCAATGCTTTAATAATTAAGAATAAAATGAACTTAAAACATAATAAATAAGGGAAGCTAAAGTAAACACAAAGAACAATATCCAACAATCAGCTGAAACATTAAGTCACAATCTCCAGGGGCAAATTTAACAAAGGCACAGACAAACACATCATGTACCAGCCAACATACGAACATGCTTAGGCACAAACGTCTAGTACGGGATCTGATTTTGGTAGTACTGGATCATGTCGTAAGTCCGACTCCTGTGTAAAAAAAAAAAAAGATGCAATCAGAAAAACTACTTCTGGAATTCAGCATTAGAAGGGGAGAAGAATCTAATCTACTAACCTGTTGCTGAGGAAGCAGTTTTGGATGACTTTAATGATGAAGGAAGCTGCATCTTTCTCACTCAAACCTGGGTTGAACCGCTGCCTGATGTGGAGAAAAGAATGCTATAAGCACCATCAGCTAACCATACTTACAATGTTTTATTTTCTGTCATAAAAACACAAAAGAACAACAAAACTTACTTGAGTAATTTGATGGTTTGTCCCCTGAAGCAAGGAAGACCAGTGTCCAGCATGAGATTCACCAAGGAAACCACAGCGTCCATGTAGGGCCTGACTCACCACAGGAAAAAACTTTATAACCACCTCACTGTGTGGGCAGGAGTTACTTTAGTTTTCTTAGGAACTCACCTCACAGCCAGGTATCCCCTCACACACATCTCCATGAACCATTTGAAAGGGGTCGCCTCCATCTTCCCACCCATAATCATCACCATCTCATCCGTGAGCTTGATATCCGGCTCCCAGCCGAGGTTTCCACCAGGAGAACTTTCAAACATGAATCCAAAGTCTGGAAGAAAACACATGGAAGGTCACAAAAAGACGTTTATTTTCTCATCAAAAAGCTCAAAATTAGGTAAAGTTGTGCCAGAAACTTTTGCAAAAATTCTAAGGATTTGCTGAGCACACACCGATGTGGATGAGATGGCCCTGACTGTCCAGCATGATGTTTCCGTTGTGTCTGTCTTTGATCTGCAGCAGGAAGAGCAGCAAGCTGTAAGCTGCCATGCTGCGGATGAAGTTGTATCGTGCCTGAAAAAACAAATATGGAAAAATCATCAGTTTAAATGGTCAGTCAGAACAATTTCAGATAAAAACGGGAGGCATTTACCTTCTGAAATGCGAGTGTGGACTCATCTCCGTACTGGTTCCTGAAGTAGTCGTACATCCCAAAGTCAGTCTGTCGGCCCAGCTGGTCACGAGACTTACAGTCTGGGATGCACTCAATCACTCCACACTAGTGGAATATCAGAAAACATATCCGTAAAACAGAGGTGTGTGTGTTACAAAGTCAGGTCTACCCTTCATGTCATGTCTTTTTAACATGCAGTATTTTCTGGTTGAGGTCTAGATGGGCTAAACTAAGGGACCTGACCCAAGTCTAATGAAAAGGATACCTATATGTCTCCAGCTTTCAAATCATAAACCTGGACTGATTCATATCTAAGTAGTACATTTTATATTTTTTCTGTTTTAGTCACATGCGTCTGATATGTTAGGACCTCTTGTTTATTTCAGGAAATGGTGCAATTTTAAAAGGTCTTACTCCAGGAGCTGTGGCCACAACTCTGTAAGGAAACACATAGAGATCCAGGCCCACCATCTGAAAGATGTTCTTAAACAGGCTGATGATCTGAAGGGCCAGCATGTCCTGTCGGGACACAAACAAATGATAAAGACTCCCTGGCTAAAACAAATAAAAGATTTATGAAGGTTAGCGTAGTGTGATAGTGAGACCTGTCTGCAGTCATCGCCAACTTTAAAGATGGCTGCTTGCCAGCAGATTCTTCTGGCCTCTTCTTCATTTTTAACCTCATCCATAGAATCTGAGCGACTCTGAAGGCCTGAGGGAAATGTAAATCATTTTAGACACAATTTGTTACACAAAGCAGGGTCTATTTAATCTGTGGAGGAGACAATTAATTCTAATGTACCTTCTTTTTCCAGCTCACTGACTCCACACCTCTTTACTTTAAACTTGGCCAGGTATGGAGCTTTGGCAGCACTAAGAAGTAAAGAGGGAAATGATGCTTATTAAACATTTAACATGGCTTTTACATTTTTTGTTAAAATAATTTGATCGTTTGGACAAATTCAGGTTAATTCTAGGGCCCACCTCTGCATGGGAGTCCCAGACTTATAGTCTATATCCAACACTATGGCCTCTGGGTTACTGGGAAGATAACAGCCACGCTGGACTTTGATCTGTGACAAGGCTTCCAGGCAGGCTTTCTTCCTCTCCTCCCCTTTGGGAAAAGGCCTGACAAAAACAAACAAGCACAACTTAAAAACGGACTTTGCACACGTTTATTCCAGAACCTTTGTCAGACCACTGAGATCTATGAGCATCTCTCTAAATGACTTCTGACTACAAGTGGCAGCCAGGTTCTGCTGCTGGTCACAGAGGAGCGTCACTAATAGGGAGAGGAAGCCGGGGGACAGATGAAGTTTTTCCCTTGTTGTTGCAATTAAAGCTGTAATGAGGGCAGAGAGGAACTCGTGGTCCTCTGGAGGGCTGACAAAACACTTTGTGTATGCAGGCTGTCAGAAACCAGCTCATCAGCTACACTGAGTTCACACTGGTTGGCAGGCAGAAAAAAACAAAAGGTAATGCAGCAAAATGTTTTCCAGAGCAATGCATAATTAAAGTGACAGGGCCGCAGTGAAGAGCTAAATTAATGAACAACAAAGGGATTTGGGAGGCAAAACACATTTGCTCATGGGAAAACTTATCACTTCATAAACACCTTGAATATTACCTGGAGAAAGGCAAAAGTTACTATGAAGTAATAACTTTAAAGACTGATCCCCCCCTAAATCTCCACAACTTAATTTAGATTATAAGCCCACATTTAACATTTACCTGCTCAGATTAACAAATTCTAATATTTGTGTCCAAAATCCACAGAAGTAGGATAAACAAACAAAAAACTATAAAATAAACGGCTAAAAGCCTCAGCTGTCATGAGAGCAAAAAAGACTTATAAAAGAGTTTTAATCCTACTTGATAGTGGCAGAAACATTGGTTATCTTGTTGAAGAAGTCAAACTCTCTCTGGTAAAAGTCTTTGGCTGGACCTGATAGAGAACCAGTTATCTCCTCCACCATCTGTTCCAGCAGCTCGCCGATGTCAGCTGCACAAAAAAAAAAAATCACGACACAATTATTAGTTTTCACATTTTAATTCCTCATTTTGAGGCACTTGTGTGTTCATGTTAAGTCCGATAGAGAATATCTCACGATCTTTCTGGTGTCCCTCCTCATCCAAGTATATGTTGGTTTTCATGTTCCAGATGAACTGGTGAGCCAGTAGCTGAGACTTCTGAGCGGCCCACAGGATGTACTCCCTCACATAACCCATCTATAGTTGAATAAAGGAAAATAAAGAGAAAATCTTAAAAATAAAAAGAGGGTTTAAAAATGTGCTGCCTCAGAGTAAATGTGCTCACCTTGTCATATCGAAGAGCTTGGACAATCTGAGGAATGTAAAATAAAATAGCATCCTAGAAATAAAAAAAATGTGTTAATACATCAACATTAAGCATATTTAATTATAGTGAATTTATAAAATAAATAAAAATAATCCACTGTTGTTGTGTTGTGCGTTTCAGTACATACAGGAGGAAAGGAGCGAAGCACTTTGACCCCGTACTGGGCGGTGAGGGGGTGAGGAGGGTACATGGAGGAGAAGTAGGACAGTCCAGTCGGGGGATCAGCTGGGGCCCAGCACAGGATATGACTCAGTTCTGGGGAGTCAGCGTCTATGGTGTGCCATGTCACCAGAAACTAAAGAAAACATTTTAAAAACTTAGTCAAAATTTACATCAGCAGCACAACCTGTTGGTGTTATTGTGCAACAAGCTTCACAAGATCTGATTATATTAATTAACCTCAAGAGGAATTTATGTTTATAAGTAACCTAAGTGAGAGTAAAAAAACAACACAATGTCAAAACAGGTCGAGTGCTAAATGATGATGATGCTGCTCTTAAGGGAGGATTGTTTTCAGCCACCTTTTAAACAGGCAGAGCTCATTAAGAGGGGATTCAACAACTTAATAATTACTCATGTTACAATACAACGACTTGAAAACAAAACTTTATTTAAACAAACTAACTTTTCTTTTGGTGCTGTTGCACATGTCTGTTATTTGTAATATTTTATTTCATGGACCTGTACAGCACTTTGAATGTGTAAAGTGCTCTATGAATAAAGGTTGATTTATTTAAGAAGTCATGTAAATGTTTTTTGAAGCTGGGAATAAAGAGTAAATTCTTCCTATTAGAGTAAAAGTATATGAATGAATCTACTGCTGTGGCTAAAAATGAGTGTACCTGTCCTGTATGTAACTTCTTCAGGAATGCAAGCTAGGTAAAATACTTTTTGCTACAATAAAACTTAATTCCAAAAATTAAAGACTTTTTCTCAAAAACTTTTACAAAAGGCTCCTGTCCTCTTATTCTTCCATTTACAGAACATATACTGTATTTGGCTTTTTAAACCTCAATGTTAGTTTAAAATAAACATGTACAGCTCTACTGGTTTAGTTTACACTGATTAAGTACCAGTAAGTTTTATGCCTAATTGTCATGTACTTTTGTCAATATTTCCAGTAATTTTATTTAAAAAAAAAAAACTTCTTGATCTTTAGGCTTCCTTTTTAATCAGTGACTATAGAACTTTTTTTTTTTTTTTTTACTAAACTGTAGAAACTCCAACATGTAATTGCTTTAATGGCGACTTGTATGTGAAGAGCTCACTTTTACGGCCTCTGGAACGTCACACACAGCAGCCGGATCCAGTCGCACCAGACGTGTCACCTCAGTCACAATAGACTCTGTGTTTTTAAATCTGAAAAAAAGGAGAGAAAAAAAAGATTTTGAAAGATTATTTAATTTCTAATTCCTGTTAAAGTAGAATCTAATAAAATTGGATTCTGAAATCTACACAGTGCTACCTATGAAACATTGGCAACTAAATAAAGTGAATTAATGCCTTAAACGCTAAACCTGCTACAAACTGTGATGTAATTGTTTCTCTGTGTACCTGGCGGGCAGCTGCAAAGCAAGGTAAGGTGCGATGCTCCAGGCCAGGTTGATGTTGTCTTTCCACTGTTTTTCTGTCAGGCTGATGTATTTGGACCTCCAGTTAGCAATACTGGTCTCCACTGATTGCTCTGTAGTGATGGCAAGCTCCTGAGCGGATAGCGGGTTGTACCATATTGTCAGACGTTCAATCTCACTGGCCTGAGGAGGAACATACAGGTGAGGAGTTTAAAATGTATCATAAAATCGTAAAATGCTGTTGAAAAAGTTAAATACCAGTAAAGCCAGTAGCAGAGTCCGGCGTTTCATGTAATATTTATGCAGCTGGGAGCCTCGATTACTTTTTTTAGAAAGTCCTAAAAAACAGAAAGAAAATATGAGTAATTTATACCGGTAGGTCTATATAACCTAAAATTTTACCCAAGAATGAAAAGCAGATGGAAGTAAACTGCAGAAAGCTTAACACACTCCACGATTCATACTCCACGAGAAGAAAGTTCTTTCTTCTCGTGGAGTAAGAATTGGCCTTAAGAGTCAATGTGTTTCACCTGACTTCTTGGACAGCGTGGACATCCCAGAGGACAGAGGGTAGGTGTTGATCCATCCCTGAGGAATCTGCTGTCTCTGACCAACAGCTACATCCAGACTGCTGCGGCTGTCTGCCACTGCCATCACAGACAAGCTGTTTACAGACATGTCTTGAGGATCTGCACAAACATAAATATATCTGGTCAACTATTTAAAATGTACAAAACCTAACCTTAATTTAAAATAACCTACATTTAAACACAGAAAATAAGATGCCAAGCTTGATGAAAGCGAAGACACCAGATAACTATTTTAATGTACAGTGCTTTAGTCAACAACACTGATTGTACATGCTTTTATACATAAACTTTACTAGAATGGTATTAAATATTCAGTTTTTACTTCAAGTTTTAATATAAAAAAAAACACTGTAAAAATTTTAATTTCAAGTTCAAATTCTGGGCTTGTGTCAGTGAGTGATTAATTTAATTCAGCGCCCAGTTATCTGAGCGTCTTACCTGGTGGAACCAGCTGATTTGCAGTCAGATACTTCTTGTCAGACTGCAAACAGGCATAGAACTTGATCATTATACTGATGTCTTCTCTTAGCCTCTGATCTGCTTGAGTGGGAAATTTAGGAGCAACACTAAAGAAAAATACAAAAAGCAAAGATGTTTGTAAACAAAAAGGCTCCCCTAAATCTGCCTTAAAAGGATAGTTTTCTACTGTGCTCACAAAAAATGTTTCTCACCTGAAATAGTCGAAAGCTGTGGAATAAATCTTCTCCCGAAGGACGTTCCTGATGGTGGCGTTTGTCACAACGTCAGCATGCAGCAGAGTCAAACCCAGAGTCAGCAGTCTGGAAGAAAGAAAGTAGAGGTAATGATATACTTTTCTTTTTTCAATTTTCTTTCTGCCATTCGGTGTTAAACCACTGTGTTGTACAGATAACATGAAATAATACCTAAATCTTGGACCAATGGCAGCAACGTGTCGGTTTAGGCTGCTTTTGGATCCTCCGACACTGAGAGAGAGAGATCGCTGCAAAATGGAAATAAAAATCTCCACCTGGTCCACGCTGCTGTATTTGGCTATTTCAAACCTTTGCACAAGGAACTGAAGGACAAAAATAAAAACAAAATGCATGTAAGTGTGCGTGAGCAGAGCGAATTGTGTCTTTTCCCCATGTTGAATATTTATAAACATTAAAAAAATTAGAATTAAAACCTGATCATTGTGGCAAATATGGGAACTTTTTCTTCTTTCAAACATAATTTATTGAAATACTCTAAATAAATATGCAGTCAAAATAAGCTAATAAACAAAAAAAACATGTAGAAAATGTGAAAATATTTTTTGCTGAACTACATGCACTGTGCAGCGTACAAACAAACGAATAAACAAAGCTGGCATTGAACATCCAATCAGCAAACGTATAATAGCTGAAAATGTATCTAAGTATGAGCATGTTGCATGTAGTTTATTGGCACAAAGTCATTTATCCTGTTATAAATATCTCTGAATGTTACATAAAAAAGCAATAAAGGGAGAAAAAGTAAAAAACAGACCAATAGTTAATGATTATGTGTCACAGACCTCTATCCACAGGAAGTGAGGGATGACATCAGGAGCGCAGGGAGCAGGCTGACTTTCCTCTGAGACCGCTAGAGGGCCGGCCTCAACCACAGCCTCTGAAAACAAACCCATCTTCAACTCCACAGTCATCTGCCACGCTCCCGCCATCTCACGCATGAACTAAGACAATAAAAAAAGAGACGATCAACACTCATCTGTACATCACCATTAATCAGATTCTTATTACACCTGGTTTCACACTTCAAGAATAAAACAATAAATATACATACTGGTACTTCCACCCCATTGTGTGCAGCGAGGAGCCATTCCCAGCAAGCAATCGCTGTTTCCATGCCATGTTCTGAAAACATCTTCAGTGGAGACCAACACAGATGGTGCAGCAACAGGGGATCACAGTCTGTGGGACAATGATCAACTTAAACTACTTGACTGATAACACAAAGCAACTCAAATCAAATTAATCATCCAAACTAATATTTATAAGGAGCCAGAACCCATTCTTACTCTTTGTTGTTATCAGTAGGGCAGCCATCTTGAACATGGCTTGAGTGAAGGCTTCTGGGTCTTTCCTGTCGAGAGCGCTTGTCATCTGGTGAATCATCAACTTGTTGAGGTCCGACTGGCTGTTAGTCGCCTCTGAGAACTGGATCATACCAGCCACCTAAACGGCACATAAACAGAACAGTGACTCATTCTGTTTGTCTCAAAGAACAAAACGTTCTAACGGACGAGTTCTACCTCTCCTGTGTAACGGTTCCGAAGGTTGAGTGACGCCATGAAGTTGGAATAATCCTTCTTTACACATGCTGGTCTCTCTGTCAGCTGAGTGGTCTGAACAGAAAATACAATTTAAGTCAACTTTGGGGTCAAACTGTCAAAAAGCAATCAAATAAGACAAAAAGCCACACATAAACACTGCTGGATATACTGAAGGTGTCATGCCTGAGCCCTGGCTCTCAGTATTCAGTGTTGAGACCAACCTGAGGAAAAGCAGCCTATGGTTGGCCGCATGGTGGAGGACAGCAGCAGCATAACGAGTTAGCCAAATGGACAACCAGCCAATCAATCAACCCACCCATCCATTGCAGGTAAGTTACGAGGTAACCAGCAAATCCGCAAATCAGCCAAGCAATCAGGTGGGTAGTTTGGTGCCAATAAATAAAGACAAAACACAACAAATGAAGCAAATGAAAAGACAGATACAGCAGAATGCAAACCCAAAAACACATAAGAAATGTTCAGCAAGCAAAGTAACCTCACACACACTAGTAGGCATGCACAAACACAACATATAGTACTGTAAACAGACATATAACTTCTATCCAATTGTTTACAGAGCGACTGTATGGAATTCATACAGAATAAAACAAAAACACTTCTGATCAGTAATAACAAAACTACAAAGCAGCTACTGTGAAGGACACATCGGCTGTGTTAAAAAGCTGTTAATGTTGGACAAATGTTAATGAGCGCTAAATCAACACGCTGAGACCAAATGTAGATAAACAGATTAAAGCTTTAAAGAGTGCAGTACACTTCAAAAAAGGGCCTTTGTGTCTTTATGTTAAAAGACGGTTCTTTAAAACTTTTAAAAAACATGTGACCGGCATAAAAAAATTAAAATAAATAACTGTAAGATAATAAAGCATTAGGCTATCATTTGTTCTGCTCATTCTAAATTAGCTCAAATATGATTGTTGGATGGGATTAAGAGTACATTCATTTGTCTAAATTCAAATGTTTTTTGTTTCAATTCTAACATAAAGCGTTACATCTAAAAGGGTTTGTGTGCAGACATGCGTGATGTGTGACTCACGCCTAGTGTGGTGCTCTGTCTGTTGTAGCCTGCAAAGTGCAGAATGCTCTCTGTGGCCATGGCGAGGCCGGTGTGCTGGGATAGTCCCGACACCCAGATCTGATGCTTGTTCAGGTATTCCTGACCAAAAAAACACAAAAACATTAATGGAACAGATCCGACAAATACTTCCTGTTAAAAAAATGATGCCTCGTTTACTTTGATTAAAAAATATGAGTTTACTACATTAAGCTTATAGCTGTTAATCTGATAGTTATCTGTAAAACAAGAAACTGACCTGTAGGTGGGACTTTGTGACTGAAGGGGCCCATTTCATTGCTTCTTTTAAGATCTCACCACAGCGAGCAGCAAAGTCCTTTACTATGCTCTGCAACAGAAAATTTTATATGTTACAATATTTATAAAGTGCAAAACATACCAAGTTTTTTTTTACTTATTTAGAAAAAGGCCTTCATTTTTCTCATTGATTTCCATAATGTGTAACATAAAAAAATAACACTAAATCTGAATTCTGAATAAAAGTTTTAACATAGTAAAGATGAACCCAATATTTGAAATTAATACTATGATGCCCTCTAGTGGTTAAAAGTGCATTTACAATCCAAACTCACCTCTCTAGCTTCATATGTGTCAGGTACAGTGATCCTATAAGGAGTGTCTGGAATGTCATAGTATGGCTGGTCCTTGTGAATGTCCTACATGGATGAAGATTAAAAAATTTGTTGCTGCACAAGTTTATAGTTGCATCTATTTAAAGTAGCAATTACTTTTATGTGCTTTTGTATTACGTACAGCACTTAGAGAAAGTGAAAGTGTCTGTAAAATATCCAACATAGTCTTCAACACTCTGCCACTCCACAGAAGATGAGGGAATCTGATTACAGTTGAAAGACAAAAAACATAATTTAAAGCGTTGTAAACAAATCGCAAGCAAATAAGAGGATTTTCTGAATGGAACTCACCCCTCAGCAAGACCAGAGAGGTATTTGTCTGCAACTCTGCGGATCCGTTTGTGAGTGTGGTTAAAGTTGACCAACAAGAACTGAGCGTGTCGCTCCAATTCCTCTTCATGTTCTTTAGTTTTGGGCTAAAAAACAGAAAAGTTCAAAGATCTTTATCCTCTGGAACTGGAAATGAAAACTTTACCTGATAACAATATTTTTAACTTTATACATTTCTCGCTAATATTCAAATAATGTACCTTCTCAGCCATCATCTGGATGAAGACATCAAACACCTTATCACCAACACAAATAATGCACTGCAGCATTCCTGCAATGTTTTTAAAGGCATTTGAAAATGTTAATAACAAAAACTGAAGAATATTTTACCAAATTGGTTTAGGCATTAGACTTTTACCTGATTTATCTTTCTGGATAGCTTTGTCCTCAAAATACCGAAACATGACCTGGAACCTGTCAGGATCGTTAGATCGCAGCATCCTGACAAAATACAACATATAAATAAATAAATATCTGCACACTGATTTCAACAGATCAAGGAATCCAGAGTCAAAAGATATAAATGTCAGCACGGCTGATCTGACCTCATGTATTCTAATCGGTAGACTGAGAGCAGGTAAGTGGACATGGCAAAGTCGAGCTTGTTAATGAGGGCTGCTCCTTCAGGAGAAGGGTCGAGGAGGTTACTGATGGTTCCCCGAAGCTCACTCAACTCAGCCTGAAAGACGACATAAAATGATTACATTTGTAATAAGTCAAAACAAGTTTAGTGAAATATTGTTGAGATATTTAACACTGTACCGGTGTCACAGTGTCGTTTTTTAGAGCCGAGTTGTATTGTAGTTCCGAGCGAAGAGGTTCACCACTGGGGAAGGTGAGGAGAGGAGACTTGGTGGCGATCTCACACACACCTTCATACCACTCCTCCGGCCAAAGCCCTAAAACAACACATCTCAATAAATGAACTCATATATTTGATCTAAATAGGTCACTTAAATCTAAATACAACTACCTGTGAGTGTTGTATATTATAACTGAACATGTCTTTAACACTTCATGTGGTTTAGGTAATCAAAGGCCACTAAAGCAAACTTTAGACATCAAACTGTCAGGTGTTTATCTTTTATGAGATGCAAAGATCATAAACACCAAAATGAGATCATCTCTCACTCACCTGATCCTTCCACGGCAAAACCCATGACCACAGAGTACAACCAGAAGTCCCTGAACAGCTTCTGGAGACGAGGCTTGGCCTCTTTGATTGGTGGAAGTCGCCTGGTCAACTGTAGATTTGAAAAACAGACAAGAAAATAGTGACACAAATAAAGAAAATGATGCTCTATTACACAAATAAATAAATACATTTAATAAAGAATTAAACTGTAGCAACTTTTAAATCGTTTACAGCACAATAAAAACATGGAAATCTGATAGAAACTTTCTTAGAAGATAAACTGGTTAGAATGTGTTGCTTTAACAAGATGAGCTGAACTGTGAAGAGTTAAGGATTTTGGTCATTCTGCTGACTTTTTGGACTGTTGTTTGATCTGGTCTATTTGTTCAGGAGAAGCACACATCAAAGTTCAGTTTTGTATCCTTAGTCCTAAAAACAAGCAACACAGCACTTCCCACCAGCTAAAGTTAAGGTAAGACTTAACAGACTGCTACCTTTCAAAGAAATACGTTGTGTTTTTACCCAGAGAAGAGATCATCATGTCAAGTGTATTTCAATCAAATCTAGAAAAGCTTTGTGCTAAACTGCCCGTTTACTCTGCCTCCGTCTTCAGGATGTGGGTCATCACAGTTGTTTCTGTGGTCTGTCTGCTGGCCAGTCCATCCCTGGCTGGCATCAAAGACCTCAAAACTCACTTCAATGACCCCAAACCAAACCCCAGAGGCTTGGAACCAGGTGATGCAGCAGACGTCGAGGCCATTCCCTTGGAGTTCCACAAAGAAAACACCGTCACCAACGACCTGGTTTTTGATGGCTTTGAGGATGAAGATTATATTGATTTTGATAAAATCCTGGCTGCAGGCAGTGATGATTACAAGTAAGTTCCAGTGGTTTTGATGGTGTTGGGTTCATTTCAAGTTGAGAAAATAATCTTATTGCAAAATTAAATTGATGTGTTAGGATTGTTTTTCTAAATGTTGATATTAAGAAATATATATCAGGAGTTTAAAATACAAATTTACAACCCATTCTACAGTAATAATAAGATGATGAACTAATGACTTTCAGTGAGGGGGATGAGATTGATGAGATAGCCACACCAGCGCCGGACATTGACATCTTTGCTGAAAGCTCCGACCCAAAGATTAGACGAGCTAGACTCTTACGGTTGTTCCATGGTCGATCTCGTCTCCAACGCCTCAACATCGTCAACGCACATTTTGGCTTTACACTCTATCGGAGCCTCCGTAACAACATGAACCAAACGGACAACATCCTGCTCGCACCTGCTGGAATCTCTATCGCCATGGGGATGATGTCTTTAGGGGCAGGACCTGAAACTCACCATCAGATCTACAAAGCTTTAGGATTCGCAGACTTTGTTAATGCTAGCCATCAGTATGACAACACAACAGTGCATAAGCTCTTTAGGAAGCTGACACACAGGCTTTTCAGGAGGAACTTTGGTTACACGCTCCGCTCTGTAAACGATGTCTACGTTAAGAAAAACATCTCCATGAAAGACACCTTCCGTGCAGAGACAAAAGCTTACTACTTTGCCGAGCCGCAGTCTGTAAACTTCCAAGAGCCAGTATTCCTAAACAAAGCCAACCGTCGCATCGAAAAACTCACTAAAGGGCTGATCAGGGAACCACTAAAGACTGTGGATCCAAACATGGTACTGATGCTACTTAACTACCTGTACTTCAAAGGTGAGTGGAAAAAATAAGCAGTTCTCTATTTTTTTTATACACCAATGTGAGTTTTTTGGTCTTCCTTGTTTGAATAAACAGGGACATGGGAACAGAAATTCCCTAAAGAAATGACTTACTCCAGAAACTTCAGAGTTAATGAAAAGACAAGCGTCCGTGTGCCGATGATGACGAACAAGGGGAACTACCTGGCTGCTGCCGATCATGAACTTGAGTGTGACATCCTACAGGTGATTTTAAAATTGGCAATATGTGCACTGCATCTTCAGAACAATCATTTTTGAAAAGCATGCCACATAGTAATCCTTAAACCAGGCACATTAAACATTCTCATCTTCAGCTCCCATACACAGGAAACATCAGTATGCTCATCGCCTTGCCAAGGAAGATCACTGGGATGAGAACCTTGGAGCAGGAGATCTCTCCTACTGTTGTCAACAAGTGGCTCAAAAACATGACAAACAGGTCAGCTAAGTATCCCCAGCACATCAAAAATATAGTTACAAAAAACAACTAAAAAGCTTTAAGGAATTGCTGTGTTTATTGCTTTAGTTCCTTATAAAATGCAGTCTGACTGTTGCTGAATGTACTATCATACAAAAAGCCTGAGTGATTAAAATAGCAGCAGTAAAAATCCAACATTTTTCCTGCCAAGTGCTGATTCACACTAACAATAACAGATCTTCCTTGTGGAAGTTTTTACCTCCAAAGATTTATTTTTAAAATGTTAATCAGAAATAGAAAAAAAAAGTTTAGAACTTTTTTTCCTTTGAAATAAATTATGATCATCCAAAATCATTATGAGCAGGTCAGAGCTGTACAAGAAGCAGAAATTAGTAACAACCCACAAATCCAGGATCAGTCATGCTTCTCTAAAAAGAAGTTCATTTTTTAATTTAGTAACTCATCAAAATTCCTTAAACTAGCATCCAACCTATGAAAATGTTCAGTAAGAAACTGACACCACAAAGCTTCCCTGACCGAAACCTGAGCATTTTCCACTAAGACCTTACAAAAAACTGAGTGTATTTTTACATTAGTCAGACTGTGATGTGACCTCTTATTAAGCATGTTGTGATAATCAATCTAAAAAATATGGAAACACCAGATGGTTCATAAAATATTTCCTTACAGTTGTAGCTGAGAAAGACTTACCGTATTAATGTTTTTTCTAACTTTTCAGTGGAAGCTTCTTTATAGTTAATGATTAAGGACAGAAATGTTAATAATTTGTAGATTGAAGTGATATCATGAGGTCACTATTTTTTGCCTCCCCTCAGGACTCGTGAGGTCTCGCTACCTCGGTTCAAACTAGAGCAAAACTATGACCTCATTGACAGTTTGAAGAAAATGGGCCTCACTGACATCTTCCAGGAGAGTGGAGACTTCAGTAGAATGACTTCAGAAAAAGTCGTCATGAACTGGGTGAGTAAAACTAAACAAGTGATAAAAACGGGTTATTGCTGTTTGTAGTGTTGTGATACGTTTGGGTCTTGCTGCACAGCTGAAGCACCAGGGAACCATCACTGTGAATGAGGAGGGAACTGAAGCTGCTGCTCTGACCCAAGTGGGCTTCATGCCACTATCCTCTCAGATTCGCTTCGTTGTGGATCACCCTTTCCTCTTCCTGATCTACGAGCACCGCACTGACTGCCTTGTGTTCATTGGCCGGGTGGTAAATCCCTCACAGAACTGAACAAATAAATTAGTCATCACATATTCCACGTGTGGTTGTGAAGTTCTGTGTTGTTTTACAGAACATCAAACACATTACTGATTAAGTATTTTAGGAGTCTTTGTACCTTTTAGTGAAATCAGAGTTGTTTTCTGTTAATGCAAAAGGGCCAGTGGAGAAGTGTGCAAAGAATAACATTGTGTAACTGCTGTTAAGCTACAGCTGTACTCTGATAACCTTAAAAGGAAATGTGTAAACAACAACGAATAAAAAACAGACAAGAATCTAGGTAAACAAAAATAGTATTTGTTATATTTGGATTTTTTTTGTGTATTTTAATATGAGGCCCTGCAGAAAGTGAATGAAAACATCTCTAAAAACTCACCACAGCAATCACTGGAATAAGAACTCCAAGGTTTCCAGCACTACTTGATGCCTGGACAGAGATACAGAACATGAACATTTTACAAACATGACTGTTAGGATGGTTTGTGTGTTGTGCAGTGAAGCACGTACCTTCAGAGCTGGTCCTTTGTCAGAGGCCCTCTCACTTGCTCTTTTTCCTTCCAGGCCCAGTTGGACAAACAGTTCTAAAAGATTCACCAACAGTTCGTCTACCATCTGCTCTCCCTGCAGGTTGGCAGCGATGTTGGCTAAAGCATTGATCACAGCTAGAGAGCAGTGCCTTGGATGGAAAAAGCATTTAAACACACAATTAATGTGTTAATTAATATATACACAACAGGTATTAATATAATAATCACATTTAACTCAACTCAGGAGTTATTTTCCTTAAGAAGTTTGAAGAAGCATATCTTTAGGCTTTTAAAATTGCCCTGTATATTTTGTGTCCGTAGCTGATGTAGAATGATGATCAGGGCCTAATTATGACCACTTGAGCAAAGCAAAACCACCTCCCGAGTCCCTAGCTTCTCTCTTTTAAGGACATGTTTTAACATTCTGCAGGAAGTTTCACGTGACCATTAACTGGTTTTAAGTTTAAGCAAACTTCAGCAAGTGCAGCATGGTTTTGGTGCAATGGGAGATTGGAAGACAAACATTAAGGTGATGCAGTAAGTAGAGAGTTAAATGTTTACACTGCATTATTTGGTTTTGCCAGAAAATTAAATTCAGCTAAATAAAATATCCTAAATATATACTCTTAAACCGTATCTGTTCCTTTACACATCTGGTATAAAGGCTTATGTCTTGAGAGCAGATACTGACCTGTAACCATGATCTCTGTAGTCTCTGGTGGCTGAGTAAACCACTGAACTGGCTTTCACGCTGATCTGCTGGAACAGATTCCACACCTCCTGGTAGATGTATTGCTACAAGACAAAAACAGGGGACGACACACCAATCAGCAAACTACACATCTATTTATAGTCCTTAAATGTAGCCTATCACAACCAAGATTGGCTGGCTGTCAAAGGTCCCCATTAAATCCCACTGGTTTGTCAATTTGAATCCTGGAACATATTATTTGTGCACATTGTGCTGCATAATTAAGCATCAACCAGAAAAAATACTGCAATTACCATGTTCTACCTGACAAAAGGAAAGAGTTATTCTAATTTACTTCTAAATAATCATATGTTTTTGAACAAAGGTAATATCTATTAATTTCCTACTTTCCTGGCAGTTACATAATGCTTCACTTCAATCATAAATACATGAAATAATTGAGGCAATCTGCTCTAGAATGATGTAATCACAGAGGATTTGTACTTACATTTCCTGTGATGACCATACAGCCCAGCTGGTCGATGATGAGGACGTCCAGCTGTGATGGAGGCTGGCAGAACTTCTGTTGAAGGATTTGTAAAATGTGTTCCATGACTTTAGGAGTGTCTCTCAGAGCTACAGCGATGTGTCCCAGTGCTCGGATGGTGTGATCTGGAATCAAATGAGCATCCCTGGCAGAAAGACGAGTTATATTTTTAAAACTGTTCATCTGAGTCATCTAAACTTGGACATATTTTAGGGGATTAAATGGCCTAATTATCATTTTTTCCTACTAGAGATATTGCTCACTTTTCATTCTCCTGTGAAATGTACAGACGGTTGGACAGACTGGCTAAAAACGCCTCTACAATCACTTGGTCCATCGTCAAACCAGCTTTCAAACATCTGTAAGAGGATATAATAGGTGAAAATTTAAAACACTCCTATAAATAAAATCTCTAAATGCAGCTGGGGAGTTGAAACCTGACCTGCAGATGTTGTCAATAGAAATGTCTCTGAGCTGCTCGTACATGGAGGGCTGGTCCTTCTTGCTGGACAGCACGTTGAGAGTTGACTGAGAATGCTCATTTGTCACATTTATCCTAATCTCTCCTGTGCCTGTAAAAACGTGACAACAAAAGATAAAATCCTAAATAAAATTCAGCACAGAAATGAGAAATTAGAATCAGTTAACAAGCAGGCGGTACCCTCTGGTGACAGCAGAAGAAGAAAAAAATCAGTAACCTTAAATTCACCCTCAGCTGTCTGAACCTGTAGCTGTTCAGATCAATGATTGATGACTCCGATGTGACAGTGATTCTATTATTGATGCTGACTGCATGTCCTCGTAACATAAATAATGTCTTGTTTAATTTAGCTACAATTATTTGTGTAACCCTTTAAAAACAGCTGGATACTGAATGTTTAAAACCTTTAGAATTTGGAGGTGGGGGGTCAAATAAGAAAGTATAAAAATTATTCAGATTAAGAGAATATTGATATACATTTTATTTGGTTTAATGCTAAACTTTATAATTTTATGACTAGTTTTTGATTCAACATTGACTTTATAGCAGAAGATGAAGGGTCGCCTCAGTTAAATTATAGTGAATTTAGCTACTATGACATTGGATTTGACACAATAACCAAGTTCTATAAAACCTCACTATTAATAATAAACTTAAATATAAATGTATACTTTAAAAAATATTTTAAATAATATCTTAGTGTTAGTCATGATGTATTTTAGAACCAAACAATACCTGTAATGAGAGCATCAAGCCAAATCAGAGAGGTAGATCTGAAGTAATGAGTATCTATAATATGTACCTGTGCTGTACTGGTTGTGATATTTGTAGAGTTTTATAAGGACTGGGGAGGGAACCACCAAAAAGTCTCTAAGAGAGGTCGTGGCAGAGTGTGCAACAACTGGAAATCTCTCACACAGACGGCCCAGACCCTGAGGAGGAGGAGACAATCCAAAGAAAATGATTTAATGAATAACAAACACTGGTGGTGATAAGATTTCATGTCATGGCCAGTACATCAGTGCCTTTTATATCATTTTGTGTCCTACCTGTAGGCAACAGATGAGCAGGGGCATGTGAGCAATGATGACTTTACTAGAGGTTTTTGACTGAAGCTTCTCTGACAGTTTGGTGCACAAATTCTCAGCTCCTGAAACAAAAACACCAGAAAGTAAAAGTGACATAAATACATCCAGCCTCTCTCTGATGACGCCTGAACTCGCTGCACAGCTCACTCCACTACAATCGATTACCTTGCTCATCTTTGACTGCCCACACCATGAGGTCCACGCAGGCAGCGTTGGCTTGGCAACGTAGCTTGAGGGGGCTCTGTTCCCCCGGCAACCCCCCCGTGTCATGAAGTACCCGCTGCAGCTCTGATTGACTGCTGCTAAACTGCTCCAGTACAAAGTCATGAACTTCCCGCACAAACGTCGGCTGCACAGCTGAAAGGAGAGTGTGACAGTTTAATAGAGTTTTATCTATATAGAGGAAAAATAAAGAGTTTATTGCTTGATAATTAAATAAAAGATGCTTTACCTTTCACGTTGTACAATGTGTCCCGCAGCATTTTGAACACACACACATAAAGTGGATCACTGAAGGTTTTGTAGTAGAGGTTAATTCCAGGATTGGACTTTAAAACAAACAGAGACAAAAACAAATGTATTTCACTAGTTTAATCTTAAATTTCTGTGTAAGACGCTGGCTATTTAATCACCTCTGTTACTTCCGTCATAGTGTCATCCAGAGTTTTCAAAAAAGATTCAGAAACAAACTTTTTCACCTGTAAATCAACAATATAAACACGACATGTACAGGTTACATTTACAGGACGGAGACGAACTGAGGCAGAATCTCAAATGAATGAGTAGTGAGCTACTGCACCATGCTAAGGAGAAGTCGGAGCAGATCTACAGGCACCTCCACCTCATTTTCACCCGCTCCCATGAAAAGAGGAGACACTGAGAAACTGGAGCTGACAGTGGAGATATAGTAGTCAGGGTCTACTGTGCTGCTGTCTGGAAGATAGGAACCTGTGAATGAGAAAAGCTAATTGTAAAGAGAGATAATAAACTGAATTCTTTATTTTCCATTTGATTGTTTTATAAATCTGATGTCTTTACACTAAATGTCACATGCCTGCAGTTCTCTTCTAGTAAACAGAAAATAAGTACAGAGTTCTTAAAAACATTGATGATGTACTGACAAGTTGAAAGTTGCAGCTTCAAATCAGTGAGCAAAAGATTCACCACAAGAGTGTGTGTTTCTTGACTTTTACCTTCAAAGTAATGTGGACCAGGCACTGTGGGAGAGCAGGGCGAGTGACCTGCTGGATCTGTGGAGACCTATGACACAGCACATTACAGATCATTTCTCAAATCAGCAGCAAATTGCTGACATAAACACAACATAAAAGAAAGTAAAAAGATTACAGCTCTGCAGTCCTAGAATTAGTCCGAACGTGTGAAACATCTCATGAACCCAACCGTTTCCCTCACAACACACACAGACCTGTGAAGAGGAATCCAAGTTGGTCCCGGTGCGTCTGCGCAGAGTGTTGCTCTGGCAGACTGTGAGCAGTGAGGGTGGCAGAATAGAACGAAATTCATTGAAGGATCGGCGCCGTATGCCCTCATTTTCCTCTGTGACACAGCGGGCCTGAGGCAAATCCTTTGGGAACAACTTGGACAAGAGGGCTTCTTCTGTGTTGCTGTAGCGGCCAAAGGCTCGAGTCATGCCGAGCAGACTGGGGACAATGTATCTGCACAGGAAGACTGTGGGAAACAGAACAGTAGTAAACCTTTTTGACCAATGAATACATACAGTTTTATGAATTTGAATACATACCTTTGTCATGATTATCAGGTGTTTGGCACATATCTTGTAATGTCTGCATGACCTCCAGTAAGGTGTTTAAGATCTTTTAAAAAAGTAACAGGACAAATAACTTACAATTTTAATAAAACGCACCCAAAGTAAACAATTCCTTCATTCAACCTTTATTTACCCAGGCAAAAACAGATTAAGAACAAATTTCTTATTTGCAACTGTGGCCTGGCAAAAGACAATGATATAATTCAGTGCTTTCTTAGCTGACCTCTAGTCTGAATCCTGGATCTCTCTGAGCCACATCTGACAACAGCGTTACCAAACAGAAACTGAAGTTTTCTGCAACTGGAAGAAAGTCTGAGGAGCAGAAAAAGACACAAACACGCATAAGTAAAACAAGTTTGTGCAACATGAAAAACATGAAATGCTATTATCTTATTTTTATTTATTTAAGTTATGGCCTTTTACAACAGATTACCAGTATTACTTTAATTTCCTTAATGCACCTTATGACAGAGCTGAGAAAGGAAAAAGATGACTAAAATGTGTATTAGCTAAAGGCTGCAACATGTAAACAAAGGCTACTGTAACTGAAAACGCCCCATATAAGAGGATTTCTCTTACCCTTTCCTTTCTTTCCCAATCCCTCTTCGATCCACTGGACCCGTGGCAGCCCTCTCAACAGACTCAGCAAGTAGGGAACAAGTATGTCTTTGTGCTGCAAGAGTAAAGCACGTTATTACACACAACCAACAAACGCATTTGGCAATACTTTTATTTGTCCAGCAAGATCTTATAACACAAAGCCGAGGCTTAATTAAAGCTAACACAGTCAAATCTGGGTCAATAACAACATGTGAGGACATCATTACAGAAAAAGAACAGCTATCATCTCAACACAATCAGGAAGTGGGAAGATTTCCACTTTGTGAGGATTATTAGAGGCTTACGTGGACAACTGACTGTCTAATCACCATCTTAACCAGATAATGAGAATAAGCTTATCATAGTCACAAGTCAGTGGACTCTTGTCAGTCTGGAAGCAAAAGTAGACTAAAAATTGTATGATAGTGATAATTGATTACAACTGTATCACAGCATAGTTTTGTTTAGTGTAGCCTAAACTGTTCAATGTTTGGATCTTAAATGAACCCATGTAATTCATTATGACCTAAAGCCTAAAGAATCCTTAAATTCCAGTTTTGCCCAATTTTTCCAATAAAAACATTTATTTCTCACATTCTATGAAAATATGAGACAATATATTTAAAATAAGTTACTCCAGGCTTAAAAAGTAAAACACAATAATGCAGCATCTGGTCGCTTTGGGTTACAAGGAAATGCCGAAATAATTTAAAACCACAGTGTTACTGAGCAACTAAACTCAGCTTTTCATGACCACAAACCAACACCCACCTGCAAGCCAGACTCTACCAGAAACACAGCAAGAGCAATAACAGCGTCTCTGCGGCGCACATCTAAACTGAACACACCACGGACTTCCACAGGACACATGCATTGTAGCTTCTGGACCTGAAAGAGTACAATAAGGTTAAAATAACAGAAGTATACAGTACACTGCTTTGACTTAAAAGGTCAATGTCTGAATGTACACAACAAATATTTAAGGGCATCCCATTGGAAATGTGAAATAAAATAAAAAGCCTCAGTCTACAAGGGAGAACAAGATAGAAGTCTAAAGCCTTTTCCCCATTCATTCCTCCATAACTTTTATTTATACAGTTAAGTCTCATTAAAAAACAGTTTAGGCCAGCATAAAAAATAATATACAATTTGTTGCAAACAAATACAGTATAGACTCAATAGAAAAATAAGTGGTGTGATGAGTCCAGATTTAACTCCTGTCAGAGTGATGGACACTTCAGAGTAAAGATGAGTGACAAATAAAGAGAGGTGCCCATAAAAGCCAGGGGGGACAGTTTTGCAACCAGTCTGGTCATGTCAAGTCAAAGGTCATCAATGTTATCAGGACCACAAATACGGAGGTCAGATGACAATCCAAATAGAATGACCAGATTTTTCCATCACTCTTTACTAATTGATCATGCATATTTCAATACCAAAATATCAGAATTCAAAGAGAAATTGGCCACTACTACAGACCTCAAATCTGCTAAGAATCTTTGAGATATGTTAATAAAAACTTAACACGTTTCCTGTTGTAGAGTAAATCTGTAATGTAGCAATAAGGCACCCAGTCCCACCATTCTAGCTGCCTAAAATGCCAGATCAGGTGAAGGGTGGAAAAAACTCTCATCACAAGATCTAGGGAAGTAATTTATGCAACTCTGGATGTAGAAAATCTTGGGATATTGTATAAACAACTGGTGTCCAATCCTGGTCCTCAAGGGCCACCATCCTGAATATTTTAGAGGTTACTCTGCTTTAACACACCTGATTTTAGTCAGTGGGTGATTAAAGGGCTTCTGCAGAGATGGATGACATGCAGAACAGGTGATTCAACCATTGTATGTGGTGTATTAGAGCAGGCAAACAACTAAAACATGTTAGAGGCCTTCAAACACCAGGATTGGACACAACTGGCCAATGGAGATTATGCCATAGGCTGCACATCATGATCAAAGCTAAACAAAATGAAGTTTGTGGTTTTTCAAATAAACTTTATTTCTCAAAGCCCATGCAAATAATTTAAGCAGACAAATTTAGCTTATTCAAGTTCTACTGTGTATATATTTTTGTCACAAACGTTGCAGTGTTGCCGGCTGTATTACAGTACCTGCATAGTACTTTCTCCTTGACTTGAGTCATAATACAACCTTATGATTTTTGTAGCTACATTTGTACAGCTTACCTATTTGATTATCTATCTTGAATATAAAAAATGATTAAGTTTTTATCACATATTAGACATTCAACTCACAAACTCGCAAATACACAATAGTTATGAAACGATACCATGATTCTTATAGCAGTTAATGGATAGTTGGTTTAGTATTTGGTTTAACAAAAGCAATCAAACTTATTATGTCTCATTAATCTTCCATTACTGGGAAAGTTTGACCTTCTATTAAACGCTGATCCTCCACCCCGCTGTTTCAACTGGTCTGTAACAAAATCCTGGCTTAACACCTCTCCCATTCATCTGTAAACCTGTTAAACTGCAGCGAGTCAGACTACTCTGCCAGTGTGATGCAGTAACAGGCACCACAAGCGCAGCCACAGCATTTTCCTCTGCGTCCCCCTATGTGTTACAGTATGGGAAAACATTGGTACTTAGACACGTAGTAGTTACTCTTAAAGGCTAATTCACAAAACTGCCAAATATTAATCTTAGCTGTAACGTCTGAGAACACAATAAGACTCCGCCTGTATGTGCGGAAGCAGAGCAACACCCTAAACACAAATACTCATTATTGGTTCTAACATAGCTAATTTATGCTAATTTTGTCAAATGAAAATTGCTCGTTTTTTGCTTTTCTCACCTTTTCGATGGGGGCAGGACGGTGGGCTGCTAGAGAGCGGGCCAGAGATAGAACTGTGTTGAAGTAAAACCCTCTCGTACTGCCTCCCATTAAAGACATGTTTATCTTTACAACAAGCCAGCGAAATGATTCAAGGAGAAGAAAAAAGCAGAGCAGCGGCAACTAGCGATGGGGAAGCTGCAGCACTAACGGCAGCCCAACAAGGACAATTTCAAACGCGATCATCAATTGCACGATACGTAGCAAACGCGTTATTTTTTATATTATTTTACGACCTAATATAAATTTAAAATGTAATAAAATGGTTTATTACTATGTTTAACAATTTTACATGATAATTGTGATTTTATGCGTTTTTGTTGCGCAGGATTAGCTGTTGGAAGGGCACGCGGCAACCCCTCAGGCAACGTCACCAGACGTGACAGGAAGTGATAAGCGTCAGCAGAACAACCGACTGAGGTAGAGTCCTGGAGGTATCGACAGTAAAATGTTTATCGTTAACCTTGTTTTTATTATAATTTTTATGGTGTCATTTCATATCCTGTTATGTCAGAAGAAAATGTTTATAGTCATTCTGCACAGCTGTGTCTTGTTTTACGGGCGTGGATATTCGTCGTTTGGTTAGCTAGTTCTAGTAGCAGCAGTCTTTTCCAGAAAAGCTGTGTCTTGGAAACCCATCCAATACTTACGAAACTGATACAGAACAATAGAGATGATTTTTGTTTGTTTGTTTGTTTGTTTATTTGTTACAGCTGCCATACAACAGATGATAACAGTTTGGCCCCCACCCATCATTTGAAAGTTGTTTTCTTCTGTGCAGATAGATACTTAAAAAATACTTTAAAATTTTCAATTGAAGATTTTTAAACAATCATTAGAAAAAAAGCGATAATAGTTTTTCTGTCGTGTCAGCTGGTCGCTATATTATTAATAGCTTTGATCATAAACGTTACCTTATGTAACTCACAAAAAGTTGACACAATATAATCTTATTGATATTATTATAATTAAATAAAATGTTCGAGCAGCTAAAGACATGTTCAACCATCTACTTTAGTCAAATTATGAATGAATGAATGAATAGAACTTTATTGTCTGACACCAAAAATCGGTTACAGAAATGTGTCTTTCAACAGGCTCGACAATCATCATACCTCACACTCACATAAAAACAATAAAACAGTTAAAAACCATGTAAAACCTACAAAATAAATAAATAAATAAAAACAGTCAAATCATTTCTGGGTTGTTGGAGTTCCTCGACTGTTAAACTGATCTATGAGGGTTAATTTGTTTTTATTGACCTGTATTTTATAACTGTTTTGTTACAACATGATTTTCCTTTAGTCTTTTAGCTGTTCTCAGTGGTTTTATACTGAGAGTGAAAACATAAAATTCACTTCAGATAATCCTGTTGACACATTTAAAGTCTTGGATAACATTTTGTCAAAACACTGCTTGTTTAACTCACAGATGGCCTATCCTAAATCTCACAACCCGTTTGCTGATGATGAAGACGATGAAGGTTTCAAGCCTAAAAGTAGAGGTTTTAATGATGATGCTGATGACGATGAGATGAGTGAAGCTGAGAGGAGGCAGAGGTATCTTCAACAGGAAGTGATGCGCACAGCTCAGTCTGCTGTGGACAGCAGCTATCGTTCCATTGGCCTCCTTTATGAATCTGAGAAGATAGGTGTGGAAACTGCAGAGGTACATCTGTCAGTCTGTCTGTCTGTCGGTCGGTCTATGTTATCTTATCTAATGTTATGTGTGTATTTGTATAGGAGCTGGTGCGACAAGGCGAAGCTCTGAAAAGAACTGACAAGATGTTAGACAATATGGATCAGGACCTGAAAACCAGCCAGAAGCACATAAATACTATCAAGAGTGTGTGGGGAGGACTTGTCACTTACTTCAAGGGCAAACCAGTGGCAAGTCCAGCACCTGAAGAGCCAAAGGCCTATCAGGCCAATGAACGGCAAGTTTCAATTCCTCTGCCTTTTAACCGCAAGTGTTGTTTCATGTGTCCATGAAATGTCAGCTAGCTTTTGTTATTAATTGCATGTTCAACACTTTATCCTTTTTAATTGTTTTTCTTTTCTTTTATCATTTATGGTTAAACTATCTGAGAATATGTTTAATTTAAAGCATGTTATCAATAAAGTTAAGATGTTTCTTGCAGTTTTGAAATGCATCAGTTGTTTGATCAATGTAATCTTTTTAAATATACAATAGCTTTCATTTAAAGTGAGATTCTAAGAGTTTATGAGAAACATACTGATCACTAATCTCTACATTGTTTGAAATGTAGCATAAATAAACCCTCAGAGCTAAACTGTAATTACAAGCATTATTACTGTCACTTTAATGACAGAAGTTACTCTGTTGGCAAACTTTAAGCTGAAAATATTAGAGGCCAGTAATCAGTAGTTAGTTTGATTTAAAGTCTCTGTTTTGTTTCTGCAGTAGCTCAGAATGGACTAACCAAACACTGCAAAATGAGGTTTTTGCATTTTTAGAGGTTACTGTAGGTGAGGTGAAGAACATTTGGTTCTTTTCAGTCTGCAGCTCCTCCCTCGCCTCTAGATATTCACATGCTAAAAATAACTTCATACAATTAAACAAAAACTAGCCAACATTGTTTCACTTTTAATAGAATCCAGAACGTGGTCATTATCTAATAATTCCAGGTAATTCCTAAAGAGAGGTTGGAGGTAAAGTTGAACAAACAGTGAAAATTAGAATGAGCTCAGAACTAATGTTTACTTTTTCTTTTACATCTTATTTTGAATGTGCTTTTTATTGGCTGACTCACACTAAATGACTAATCAGTACTTCCTCTATCTGTCTCAGATTACAGAACGCCATGTCCAACAGCAGAGAAAATGAAGATAAATATCAAGCAAGCCACCCCAATCTAAGAAAACTGGAGACCGGAGGTATGAGTTGGTGCAAGGACCTGAGTTTTTTCTACATCAGGAACTCGCTGCTATTGTTTCCGTTTCCTGTCTTCCAGGTTTTGGAGCATCTGCATCATTTGACGATAGCTCATCTAGACAGAATGGATACCCACAGAACAGATACCTCAAGGAGGCTCACCACACCCTGGACAAAAATTTAGGTAGAAATATATTTTATTTTCATTATTTTATACTCAAATATGAATATTTTGTACAAATTTCTAATGCAGTTATAAGAAATATTCAAGTCAGTGTTTAAAATGTCTTGTTATGCAGCATTCTGCAGCTATTAACTTCAGTTGTAATTGTATAAAAGATATATTATTGTGCCTCCCTATAACTTACATTTTCACAATATAAAATAGTTGTGCATTTCTACTTTAGTGTAAACTTTTGAAATGTGTATTAAAACAAATTCCTATTATTGTTGCCAAACCTCGCAGGTTGTTTAAAATCAGTGTTTGATTTTTTTTTAATGACTTAGACGACATGTCCGATGGCCTGAGAAGACTAAAGAGCCTCGGACTCGGTCTTCAGTCTGAAATTGAAGACCAGGATGACTCTATTGATTCTCTGATGAACAAAGTGGACAAGATGGATTTGAAGATCAACAAAACACACCAGCAAATTAAAAACCTGAAATAGGACTCACACTTGGGCTTGTCTGTTATTAGGGGGACAAATGGCAGTGCGTCATCCTTACAATTGACATTTCAACCTGGTCAATAAACTGTCCTTTCATTTAGTTTTTTGCTTTTTAAATGACTCTTCAACCTAAAAACGATACAAATCTGATTTTAAACTTTTTTGGACAACATGGGATGTTCTGTCCATGTCTACCTTGTTTTTGTTGTCATGTTTTACTGCATTTTTTATTTCAGTATTTCTTCACATGATTGAGTTTTTCCTAATCGCAAATGTGTGTTGTTGGCAACTAGCTGGTTTGTATTTCAAGCAAATTAACTTAAGAGCTAAAAGCTAAGATTATTTGGAAGGATGAATCATTGTAGGTAAAATCTTAAATGTGCACTATTCTTATGACACTTAATTTCACTACCTTTAAAAAAATGAAACAAGCAGGAAGTCTAGCTTAAACTTTAATTGCCTTACATAAATGTGCAGCAGAAACCTCTGGATTTGTATCATGATTTTGTCTTAACTGATCTCATCATGAGATGTTTCAATTTATTTCTCACATTTTTGTTTTATCTTTGCATACAAAGTTGTTTATGTATTTTATTCAATGCGGCAGATTGTGTCCTATTGTACAGCAAAAATAATGTCAATAAGTTCTTATAAATAAAGACTCAGAACTCAAGGAAACAGTTTTTGAGTTGAAAAGCTGTTCTACTGGTTAGATCAAAAGTGTCTGAATGTTCATGGACGTCTTAGTTTGACCATGTTCTTATGCTCTGTCATCAAATAGACTAATTATATAGACATTTATTGAGGAATTTGCAGGTGTTCTACAATTTAAGTGTAGCAGTAAGTCAATAGAACCACAAGGGGATGCTGTATTTCAAGGGTGGAGTTTGCTTCAATAATAGCAGAAAAATGTCCCTCCTACATTTCCATTATTGTATTAGGTACTTCTGAAATATTTTTATTTATATATTTATAAAGAGTAACATAGGTGTAGCTTTAGCTAAAGTACTGGTACATACATTCACGGTACTGTGCAATATACAGATTTCTAAAAGTAAAACTGATTTAGCTGTGTGCGTGCGTGTGCACTGGATGTGTTGTGTACCAGCTGTGTTTCAGCTCATCTCCTTATGCTAAGCCGTCCATTCATTATCATTCCTGAGTTGGACCAGCTGCTTCCACAGGAGCAACAAGCATTCATTAGGATGACCAGCTAATTACAGTACATGCTTCCTAAAAACATATTTTACTCATTGACAAAGACATTTTTAAGATGCTTCATGTGTGACTCTTTATGAAGCACGTGTGATGGATAAAAACAAAGCGTTAACTGTCATCAATGGAGTAACAACTGGGGACAGAATCACTTTCAGTTTGACCAATTTGCACTTTTTGGAGGGTCCATTTATAAGAAACACTGTGGGAAACTTTTATATAATAATTTATACAAATACTTTTTCAAACACATGGTCTGAAGGGTTGAATACTGACAGATGTGGCCCCAGGCCCAGACAATAGCTCACAACAGAGCATGAAACCCAGTGAGACAGACACACAAAATCACAAAAGATATGATTTAATGTTTCTCTGCATCTTAAATAATCTGTTATGCACCACAGTTAGTCTGATGCTGGTTTACATCTCTTTGAGGTGGTTTTATGGTTCAGTTCTGGTTGTTTTGCTCAGTCCCTTTGTGTCGTATTCAATGTGTCTTTGTGCAACTGTACGGTCTTTGTTTATGACTGTGAACTGTTTTTATCTTCTTGTGGTTATTTTGTCATTTTAGCCTTTTTTTGTGTTGAACTTTTGATATTTGAGGTCAAATCTTGATCAATTTGCATTTCTGCCATTTAGGCTACCCTGAGTCACATTTGGGTCACTTTTTGTGCCAGTTTGTGTGTTTGTTGTGTCTTTTGAGCAAAAAGTGCTTTTTTAATGGTAATTTTTTTGTCTCTTTGTAGCAATTTGTTTTCTGTGTCCATTATGTCTCTTTAAGCTAATTTAGCATCTTTTTCACTTTATTCATGTTTGTATCCTCTGCATCCTTTTCTAATTGATTTCTGTGTCTTTCTCTGATATTCATTCCTTTAGAGAAAGGACCAGACGCTTCTCGACCCCTTTTAGCCCCTCAGTTGTACCTACAGACTCAATTTGCATCATAAACAAAGTCACATTTGGCAGTCATACTTTTTTCAGCGTGATAACAGCAGTGTGGCATGAGACAATCATTCGGTAGCTTTGTATAAATTATGCTGATAAAGAGACCTTGAGGTCAAGGTGGCACCACAGATCCACTGATATATGGCAGATAACGGAAGTCACCTCTGGATTCTCTCTTTTCACACTATATACAAGGACCACAAGGGCTTTGAACAGCTGCCTTGTCAAAAAAGCAAACAGTCGCCGTGTTGTGACAAAAGCCGCCAGAGTTGGAATGCCCCCCTTTTCAGGATCTGTAATCCCAGAACACACTGCTGTCAGAGCCAATCAGGCACTGAGCCAAGGATAGGCCTTATTCCTGCCCTTTGCAACGCAGTGGCGAGCAGCAGAGGGGACGGACTGTCAGGCTGGTGGCACTTTACCGCCACTGTTGTAGTGAGACAAAATAAAAGGTTGTGCTGACGATGGGGAGTCTAGTGGAGAGCTGAGGAGTGGATGAAGGGAGGAGAGCAACGACAGGAGGGAGGGAGGTTGGCATGATTAATGGATGAGGCCAAATGTCTCTGACAGACTCATACAAGTAGAAAAGTAGGAGTTTCTAAGCAAGGGGAATGTTTAAATCTTTGAATACTTTGTCCACAAACAAAAATGTATTTGTTATTTACTTTTAATATTTTATCAGCTTGAGGCTGATATACATGGTCAATATAATGTTTATAAGGCAACATTAATTTTTACCTAAAGCAATCTCATGCATTACATTATCTAATAACTCAAGACATTAAAAAAAAAACAGGTAAATCTGACCCTGGAGGTGAATGTGACATGTTGGAGAAATCTGCAGAAAACTGTTAGAGAAGGCAGGATCAGACACTTCAAGCTTCCCCCTCCTTCTGCTAACTAGACCATATATCAGAGAAGGGGAGGCAATTCATCTTTCAGGTTTGGTATTTGGAGTTCTCTGTGGGCTGACCAAAACAAAGCCCGCTGGATTTAAGCTGTCAGGTGTCTCATCTGTCCACACGTAATCCTTTTGCACTGACATCACAAAAAACAAACCCCAAATTGCAGAAGATTGTAGCTGAAAAGGTAAATTACACACAGAAGTTGTCATTTTGTCAGTCGTCATCCTGTTTACATACCTCGGAAAAATGTTGAGAATGCAGCAAAAACACATCCACGGCGCGTTATATTACATCTTTTCAAACATTACTTTTCTTGTTGCATGTGAAAACTAGTCAAACTGAAGGGCTGTGGTTATTTCTGCTGCGTTCTCAGCTGTCATTGTAAAGGGGAGAGGTCAGAAACACCAATGGTGGTTTTCTTTGAAGAAAAAAAAAACATCAGTAAAATATGATCAAAGGAGGAGAGATGATAGTACAGCTGTTTAATCATTATTGGACAATATACAGAATATGCTTTTATACTAATAAAATCACCAGTTTTATAATAAATAATCCCACTAATACAGATGTGGAGTGACGTTTAACAGCTAGAATAATCTCCTCACTGTGAATACACCTGTTCTTTTCTTTAACCAGCTGACAGAAACATGCAGACCGAGGTAACCGACTCCTGTTGTTGAGTCAAAAAGGCAACGCTGCAGTCAGTCTGCAGTTATTTCAAAAGAAAACATCACGTCAAAGAGCAGGAGAGAGAAGAAAAACAAGGAGACGTTGGGAGGAGATTCCGGTAATTAATAATTTGGGAGTAACTTGGCTGTGCGTGATGTTTATATTGGCTGGTGCTCTGCTGATAAAACTCCCCTGTGAGCAGAGCTGGCTGTGAGTGAAAACACTCTCAAAAGTCTTTTCTTCTGTCTTTGAGGACAGAGCATCGCTGTAATATTCTCTATGGCTCCTTTTCCTCTCAAACTAAATCAGATCTAAATAAGGAGAAAGTGATTTATGCTGCGAGTCACTTTAATGTTATATAGAGCATTAAAAGAACAAAAGATCAACAAAAACACAAATTAAAGCACCTGAGAGTCAATACCATAATAGTCATATAATGATATAAGTTCTTTTGTTTAAACAAAATGTTTTTAGGAATAAAACACTAAAATGCCAGGTTTAGTTCGATCTGTTTTTTTTTAGAAAAGGAAACAAAATTGATCATCTCCAACGTACTGATGACTTAAAGCTCTTTGAATCGGGGTTCAAACTGAAAGCAGCACCTTCTGTTTCATATTAAACAATCAGATTCACATTGGTAAAACAACACGGGCACATTCACATATAAACAACCACGAGTATAAAATGTATGAAGCAAAAATAATATATTTGTATTTTATACAATAAGAGTTGGATGCATTGATTGGAGGTAGACAGCAAAGACTCAGAGGTATAAAGATGCTGTTTTGGAGGTGAAGCGATGTGGAGGTAAAACCTGAAGTGAAGAAATGCATGAGTTTCTGTGTGCTTATAGCTGCTGGGTTATGAGATGAGAAGTGGCAGGATGCAGATGTTTCCTTGAGTTACCTATCCAGGACTCTTGGATAGGCGGAGCGTGTGTGGTGGCTGGCAGGGTGCTCCGCTGTCAGCAGGAGGCTTCGAGCGGATCACAGCCCCGGCGGGTTCAGACCGGCTCAAACGAAGAGGACAGAGTAGGGAGGACACCTGCAGTGTTCAGAAGTCAATTCACGCACCCAGGAGCCATGACAACCAGGAGCTGAAGCTGCTGTCCAAAAGGTTCTAGAGGATCAAACACACAAACACATCAGGAAAAAGCAACTTAACATTACTATTTTAATTATATCTTATTTTAAAACATACTGTTGGTATATTTTGCAGACACAGTGAGAGAGTCAGGAAATGAAATGTCACATTTCTTCTATTAAAGCATAAACATCAACATTAATGTTTTCTGAATAAGTATTAAAATAATTTATTTCTAATAACAATAAATAGAATATATCTCAGGATTCAACGAGAAAATCTTTTTTTTTTTCTGCCAAAATGTGCCAATTGAAAACAAAATTTTCTCACTACATTAAAGCGGCACTCCGGAGGATTTCATCAAGAGAGCAGTTTTTGAATCTAGCGTCCAAAGGCTCCTCCTCAAAACATCTCGACACGCGCGTCCGGTCGCGTGTGCGCGCGTGCACGCAGCGCATATACTTCGGACATGAACTGTACAGCTCAGTGTGTAGGGTTTAATCACTCACAGTTTACAATCTTATTCCAACAATACTACGAGGGTCTGATGAGCCCTCTCTGTCCCTGCTGCTTCTGATATTAGCTCTGTTAGCACCGAGCTGCTGCTGGACTCTGAAGCTGAACTTGACTCGGCCCTGGATGAACTTTCTGACCAAAATAAACGCAAAACCCTGTCAAGCCTTGCCATTCTGTGAGGTGAAAGGTTTAAAAATAAAAATAAACCCATCTTTAGCTGGAGAATGGGTAGGTTTTTAGTAGAAATGAGCCGTGAGTCCTCAGTGAACGGCTGAGACGGCAGAGAAACACACGGAGCGTCCTGTACGACAGCGCCCCCTACTGGTACAGGTTTGGTCGAGGCGCGTGCATGTTGAGAGAATGCAGAAATTTGAATTTCATTGGCTGAAAATTGTCGGCGGCAAGAAATAATGGAAAGGGGTCTCTAGGAGGAAGGAGGGTCTTCATCAGAATGACAGATGTTGTGGAACTCAACCCATAGATCATAGTTTAGACCTGAAATATCATTTAAAACATTTAGAAAACTTTGATACAGAGAAAAATAATCCAGAGAGCCGCTTTAAATCCCACTACATTAAATCCCAAACTGCCTGGAGTGTAACATGTGAACACAGTGTATGGTAGATTACTCAAACATGTTTTAATTCTTACCTTGTGTTCTCCAGGCCATCACCTGCGCAGCGATCAGACTTTGACATGGCATCACTCTGGCACTCTGCACACAGCAGCCTCTCTCTCACCAGCTGAGCGCTCCACAGTTTGAGTTTACATGCTGCACTGGCCTGTTTCACCCTCATGTACACACAGTAACTACAAAAGCACAGCAAAGAGAGAGAGAAGATCAAAAAGTACAACTTAACAGAGAGGTCAAAGTGCAAAATAACACATGTCTGAGGCTCTGAAACATGCTCAGAGCTTAGCAGTCTTCTGTTGGCTCAGCTCTGCAACAAAGAGATCAATAATCAGTTTGGTTTCATGCTGGAGGCGGGCAAAATGTGCCTTATCCTTCCCTTGAATTAATCTGTTGCTTGAAGCCAAATGGCAATCCAACAAAACACAACCAGACAAAATAAAATGTGCTGATAACAGGTTTGTTCTTTTTGAAGGTGATCCAGCAGTGTCACGGTCACCTGCACCGTCCTAATGTCAACACAGCTCAGTCTGCAGACTGGAAACAATTAAGGGCCTTTCTTCCCCCTAATGGCTGTGTTCTCTGGTAGCTCTTTGAACTTCACTCCACTATTTATGTTGTCTGTGACTCAGACAGCTTTGACTAAACACTAATCCTGGTGGGGTGACTCTTCAATGAAAACGAAGCTTTGTTTTGCTTTTTTTTCCCACCCAGAGTGACATTTCAGTCTGACTTTATGTGTTTTGATTTTTGATGCAAAGAAAAAAACAGTTGAGCAAATTATTTAGAGGAACTGTTATATTTACTGTATTTTAAAATATCATCTAAAGATCCATTAGCAATTAGAAATTACAAATTCACATCTAACTCTTCGTTTTTAAAGGTCAAAATTCATGACACCACCAGATGTCTGTAGGAAAATTCATGCACTCAAATCATGTTCTGAGTAATGTACTTCCAGTTCCCTTGTGTTTTTCCTTCCAGTCAAAACAAAAAGTATCCAATGTCTGTTTTAATCAGTTTAAAGGTTTTGTTGGCTGTCAGAAAACCAGCCAGGATTCAATTCCTTTGTCCTAGAAGGGTTTTGACATTAAGAAGAAGAAGAACTCTAATCAGCTCTGATCAAAGTCCAGAGCCTTTGCGTAAAGGTCAGCTCATGATGCAAATATTCAAGGCTGGAGTTCATGTCACACAGTCAAAGCAAAAAGCAACCTGTTTGTGCCATGACAACCTTGATCTCCAGTCTTCGTACAAAGCTCATCTTCAAGTGACCTTTAAACTAAAAAAAAAAATTGATATGAACCTGGAATGAAATCCTGCAGCCTTGAAGAAGAAAGATTCATGCCAGAACGAGCTGCATCTGAAAGTTTTCTGCAGAACATTTGCTGGCTGGAAAACAGAGCGTCTAATTATAATAAAAAATGCGAGCCATGCTTGTGAAGTCAAAGTGACTTGTTTCATAATTCACAGAAATAATGCATGATAAGAATTTCACATTAAACAGCCTGCAGTTCCCATTCATGAACCCAAAAACATGGAGATGCAAGCAGAATCAGGTGATTTATACAAGATTTAGGCTTTTTATTATTTAAAATAGAAAGCAGATAATTTTGCTCAAAACTTGTATGGACACACACACACACACACACACACACACACACACACACACACACATAAGATAAAGATACCTTACCTATCCTTTTCCTCCTTCATCAGCATATGAGGTCGCCTCCAAGGGTCCTTGAAGTTCCTTTTAAAAGAATCAGGCAGGATCTTTGCCACCTCTGGAGACCAATTGCAAGAATGGAAAAAAGAACAATTCAGATCGGTTCTCATCTCTTCTGGTGATCATGAATCTAAATGTCGTCCATAGCAGCTCAACACATGACTCAAACTAATCTGATGACTCAGAATGATGCAAACCAAACTGGTACTCAGTCTTTCAAAGAAACATTTTATTAGGGGGATTGTTTATTTGCATTCTGGTGTTTTATAGCAGGAAAAAAGGTCTTAACTGTAAATAACTCAAGTGAGATGTTGAAACAGTGCAGCTGGAGGTGAGATTTCACAACCGAAGTAGATGTCAGGATGTTACCTTTAGCGGTGTTGCATATGATGTTGTTTCCGAAACATCCTCTTCGCTGTTTGAGGTCGGGACAGGGTGTGCCTCCATTTCTGGGGGGAACAGATACTTGGCGACTCCTCTCCTTGCTGCCGACCCCACATGGAGATGAACATGATGACCAGGGGCCCCATGATCCCACCTCACAGTCAATGGCTGCTGGGGGGAAATCAGGGAAACAGTGAGACTGTTTTTGTTGACCAAAACACACACGCGCATGCACACACACACACACACACACACACACACACACACACACGCGCGCACACACTAAAATGGACTCAGGTAGGCAGGTGGAAACGAGTAACTACCATTAAAAACAATTTGTGTCAAATCAGCTAAACCCCAGACACAGGAAGTCTGCATCTCAGGTCATATGTGTGGGGTGATTTACACGGCGACTAATCTTACATCCTGTTCTCTCTTGTTTAACCCTTAATACACACACACACACACACACACACATACACACACACCCGCGAGCTCTGAACACCACATAAACAGCAGCAGCAATTAGACTTCCTGTTCAGTAGGCTGATTTAGCCAATTAAATCAAGGCAGGGGGAAGTGGCATTACTGTGATTGCTGCTCTGATCAAAGCAAAAAAACAAAAAACTCAAACAGTAATCAAGGCATGTCCAGCACCAAGATTTAACAACAGCAGACGTTTAACAACCTTGTTTTGGGGAGGAACCGTAAACTTCAAAAACGTGAAGAAGTGAAGTAATCAGGAGCTGAAAATAAAATGAATGTGAACATCGTCAACACTTAAACCACATAGTATATATTTAGGCTGCTATTTGTGGCTTATAAAGACAATACTAGTTTAACAGAAGGAGATCAGGTGCACGCATGCTTGAAGCTCTAAGATATTCTTTTTTAAATGACAGGGAAGGAGTAGGTAAATACACCATAACTGGATCTAATCCTCCCCTGACATATAATCTACTCAGTACAACACTAAGAAGGAATATTCGGGCTTGTGTGAGCGGGAAAAAAAGAACTTTTAATGTGCCGCTTGTTTGGTTCATTCCCATGGTCCCATTGGAGTTAGGGGGGGCTGCATCGGTGACACAGCCAATCTACAAAGGCCCGGTGGAATCTCTGAATTCCTGCACATTAGTGCTGCTCACCTGACACTCGTCTTTCCCAGATCAGCACACACACATCCAGAAAACAATTTATGTCTAGTAAATCCTCTCAGTTGGACTAATTCCATCCTCAGCTGTCACCCAAACACATGCAGGTAAAGGTTTTCCTGAGAATTTGTTATTTTGAGATGTGATCAGACACTGCTTTCTTATGTGCTCCTTTCAAACTGCTTTTCCTTCCCTCTTCTCCGTCCTCTGACTGAGTGGATCTGATGTTGTTTTTCTATCTATAGCAGCACAAACACAAACAAGCAGGGTGCTTGCTGCAGAGGGTGGGCAGTAAAATCAGGGTCAGCCAGTTCCCGCACCCAAAGGGGGGTGCAGGACAATTCTCACTCTGATGGATGCACAAATACAAATACACTAACAGGACTAGCAGGCCCTGTCTGGAAGTCTCAGCCTGTTGACCCCTGCCACCAAAGGTCAGGAGGAAATTACTGCTGGTCCCCCCCCTTTCTGCTTCTGGTACCACCAGTGCTACAATCCCACCACCATGTGATAACCCAGTCTGACCCACATAGTCACCATTGTGCCTGTTTGCTTTGTGGATGAGAAAGTTCCCAGTTGGAAAGCTCGTCACCATCTCTGACCTCTGACCCCAATCTAGGAAACAAATGGTGGTTGTTGTCAGCATTTTTACAGACAGCTTTATGTTCAGCTGAAGGCAGAGAAAACGTTAATGGGAGGAAAAAAACATAAACGTAAGTTTGTTTTATCAGTGATAACTGTGTGCTTATTTCACCACATCATGCTAAAAGGTGACACTCATATCTGTACACAATTTAAGATTTGTCAATACAAATACAATACAAATCTGTACTTTTACTATGAAATCTCCTGACTCAGCATACATATTAGCTTTGGAATAGTTCAATGTAAATTATGTTTCATCTAACAGAGTTTCAGATTTGTTTGTTTACTAACTCATGAGCCAATCTGTGTTCTGAACTGATCCCTTTGCTTTTACTCTTCTTAAAATGTGCTTTCATTTTAGACTTTCACAATAACCGACCTAAAAAGTCCAATTCACTTTATCTGTCTCCCCCTTTATCATTTTGTCTAACTCTAACCTTTGTTCTCCCCATCTGTCCCTCTTTTTTAGGTCCTTTTTTACTTCCCTTCCCCCTCAAGCCACCCCCACTTTTTCTTTGATGGGCTGCAGATGTCCATCTGGTCTAGACTGGAGGACCACTTTGCCTCAAAACCACCACAGTTGTCCCCTTTTCCTTTACAGTCAGACCAGGATCCCCTCAGATCAAGGTCTCCTTCCGTGTTTGTCTCTTTCCTGTCCTCTCAGACCCATTCTGCTGAGGCTTTAGGCTCCGCCCACTCTAAGCCCGGTCCTGCTGGAGGTTTCTTCCTGTTAGAAGGAGTTGTTTCTTCCAACTGTCACCTTCATACTGTTCCTGCTCAGAATGGGGGATTGCGTTGAAGTAATGCTTCAATCTACTCTCCTGGTTCCTTTATACCAGGGCAATTTAACTGACTGACATTTTATAATGAATCTAATTTCATTTCAACTGTATTTAGTTCAAACCGTTGACCTGAATCAATCTGGATCTGTTTCTTTGTTCAGTACTTTGAGATGACTTATGTTGTGAACTGGTGCTCTATTAATTGACTGAATTGATATTTGGTTTTAGAATGCTAGCAGTCAGATTTTGATGCAAACCTGAAGCTGAAAAAAGTCGATTTTTGTTGAAACTAGTTCATTTCATAGTGTTTCACAAGTTTTAATAACAAAACAGTTCCTACTTCAAATACAGCAGAGAGAAGCATTCCTTTTTTGTGAGCAAACATCTATTGTGGGTAAAAAAAAAGAACTGCCTCATACAAGGGCCATGGATCCTTAATTCAACAGCCTGCTGTTAATATAAGACAAGAGTTTTATTACAATTATTCTAAAAGAGGGAATGAGTGAATATTTGTCACAGTGAACAAAACAAAAACACCAGGACAAGGAAAAATACTCATTATGGTCACTGGGCTGCAGTGCATTAAGTACATGCGATTTGCAAGAGACTAAACAAAATCAAGCACTCAAAGCTGTTATCATGTTGAAGCTTTGAAGTTGTTATTCTTCGTTTCAGTCGTGAGTTTACGTGTTTATCTGCTGACTCTGGTCCACCCATTGCTCAGCTAAACAGCTTCTGGTTCAACATCTGACCACTGAAATGTTATTTTTTAGTTTGAAGCTAATAGTGACCATATTTAGAGGAGGGTGGTACTAACTGCTTAAGTCTGACCTCCAGCACACTGATATCAAAATATATTTGTATAATTGATCAAGGTTATTGTTGAAATGTGCAAATTGCAAATAGATGTGAATCAATACTTTAAAAACTCTTTTCAAAGAATAAACTCTGTCAGATCTGTAACTTTTGTTGCCATATTTCTGCTTTGATTTAATCAAAGCGCTGTGTCTGAAATGTGTCACTGTTTATCTGGATAACTCACAGAGCAGAGCATCAAGTTCAAAATGGGGAACAACACATATTTTTCAGACCTGAAGCAACCAGATGTTGCACATCAGATTTGGACCAGAGCACTTGTTCCTGCAGTTTGTAAGAACAGAAACGACTGAATGGTAAAAACCTTGTAAAAACTTCAACAGCTGCATCGTTTCAGGTTAAAGGGACAACATGTTGGAAGCAAGGAAGAAAAGGAAGGGAGCGAACATATAGTAGGTGAGTAGAGGTGGACACTAGGGTACCATGGGAAAGCTCTACGGGAAAAGAAGAGAAGCAGACGCCTGTAGAAGACAGAGGTGAATTATGGGTAAATCTAAGAGGAAGAGGCCAGAATTTATCTTCTTTTAAGTGTGAGAACTACCAGACACCACAGCAGAGGAGGAGGAGGAGGAATGAAGCTTCCTCCTCCAGTATGTTCTCTAGGGTTTATTTCAAAACTTCGTTTGTTTGAAAGCTATTAAAAATGACTCATTTTATTAAGGAATGGGAGCCAAATCAAAAGTGCTCCTCCAAATGAAAAGTACAAGACATAAATCAGAAGTTTTAGTTTCTGGTTTGTTTGTTTTTTTCCAAATTCACTAACTCTGAAAAGCTATTCTTATTATGAAGGCAAACATTATGTTGCCAAAGATGTTTATTTGACTAAAAGAAAAAAGAAAAGAAAAATAGTATTACAAAAATAAAAATGCACAAGTTTCTGTTGGCCTTCAGAGCCATTTTTTAGTAAGAAAAAACCCTCTGAGTTGAGTTCATAATACAAGCGTTGCAAAAACCATAATTGATGATGAGGTCACATTAATCACCGTCTTTATGGAATATATTAGTTATAAATAATGGCGTCATCTTGAAATATATCAGCTTCTCTGTACTGTACATGAGCTGTTTACATCTGTTCACATCTGTCTTGAGTCTCTAGTAACTATTGTAGCTCATCTATGATTGTGAAAGCCTACAGTAATACCCTTAAACTGTTCACACACATACATCATACAGTTCTGGTAAATACTTCATCTGAACGACATCTCAGGGGGGAAATGGCATCACACTTTTAAAAGCTCCTCAGTGTGTGTTCTAATGCTGAAAGAGAGATCCAGTCTCTCCTCTGATGTCACACACTCTGAGCTGTTTGAACAGCTACAGCTGACATGAGATAATTACAGCCTGAGACAGACAGGATACACAAACTGAACCTGCTGTCGGATCAGAATCAAACGGAGAGGAAAGCGGTTGAGGAAGTATCAGGGTGCTTTGATGGGACTTCTCCATAAGATCCTCAGGTTGTGCTGAAAACATGGGTGCTTTTCTTTACTGTTGCATGCACAATCTAATTGTTGAAGTTTAATCAGCATAGCTCTTATATCTGAATTTATTTGACAAGTCTGCAAAGCATAAACCATAAAAAAAACTTTCACAAAATATGGCCAATATCTGACACTTATTTTAAGCAAATGTTCAGCGGATGTGTTTTCCTTTGCAGTTTCACGTTTACCTGCAGAACCCACCCTGCAGCACCTGCATCAGGATGTAGTTACTCACACCTGGACTGAGCTGTTAGAGAAAACATGGAGGTCCACCAAACAAAAAATCCTGTGCAACATGTGAGCAAGCTGGTGCACATGGCAGCTGTGACCTCTGAGGAACGTAGCTCCTGAACAGTTTGGTTATGACTAATCTGAAGTGATTATTCAAGGTTACTTTGTTATGTATAAGAGCATATTCTAAAAAATTGTTTGACTGATAGGGAACTTTTCATCAAGATAGAATTATAAAACACCAAAAAACAACAGGAAACCAATGTTTTTGGTAGAATAGTTTCTAGAGTTGCTGCACCAAATTCATCACAAAGTTTATTTTATAATATTTTAGCAAGCGTCAGATTTAAATAACACAAAAACTTTCCAATTTATTATAACAATTCTAATCCAGTCACTTTTTTTTTATATGACCAAATGAAATTTTCACTTAAATATTACAGTTTGATTGTGACACAAGGCAAATAAACAAAGCATCATGTCAGTTGAATAATGCAGTAATGCAACATGCCACAATGATTCAAGTGCAGCCTTTCTGGAGGAAACAGTGATGTCTAACAGTGGAGTTTAATCTTCATCATCACTACTTTTATAGACACTTTTCAGTAAACGATTAGGCAGACTGTTTACGTCAAACAGAGGAAGGCTGACTACAGTTAATGTCTTTAATAAAGGGGTCGCTGCAGCACTTTAGGAGCGCTTTGACTTGTGGAACTGACCTGCAGGTGCTTGTTACTGTGCACTTAAGATAATGTTCACACAGCGAGGACAGCTACACACAGACGGTCGAGTTTCTGCAAGAAACACTTGAGTTGCAGCTCAGTGTTTCCTGTCTGTCACACTTCAGACTAAACTCCACTTTAATCCTGACCATCTTTGGCTGTCTCTTCCAATCCTTCATATGTTCTCCATATATAGCAGGAGGCCAGAAGAAGGGGTAACGAGGTTAACCAATTTTTTATTTTAGATCTATGGGGGGGGGGGATTTTTTTTCCTGAAAAGAGTCAGATTATCCTTTGTGACTTTCTTTTTGAAACTCATGACACATTTTTCCAGGTCAGTTTGTGCAATTTCAAGCTATGATGTGAAGGTCAAAGGTCAGAAAACCTTTAAATACAAACTTCCTTTTAAAACACACACAACAAACTCATCCAAGTCTGCGAACAAGTGGTCACTTCTAGTGGTAAAACAAACTGTCATGATGGACGCACTGGAGACAGTTGCATGCAGTATGTCTCACTTTACCCTGTCCCCCTGTCCCCAAACAACATTTAAATAAAACTCAAATTTTATAAAAGCCTCGTATTTGATGTGAATCTTTACATTTTTAAGTAAACGAAACGAGCGCCTCACCAGATATTTGGCACACGCGTTGGTAGTCCTCGCAGCAGTCTCTGGTTTTCTGACAGTAGCTGTCGCAGTAACACACCGTTTTTCTCTTCGTGTACTCGAAACACTCGTTGTCCCGACCGGTGCAGCAGTTCGGGCTCTCCCGCTCCCTGCAGCCGGCTTCGGTCGGTGGGACGAATTCACTGCAGAAAAACGCAAAACATCCGCAAACGATGACACCAAAACGCGCGGATCTCCATCCGTGCGCTCCCATGACGGACTCTGTTCCAGGACCACCTGCTCCGCACTGCGCTGAGGGTTCACTCTGAATTCTTCTCAGATTGTCCTATAATGGCACAGGTTGGGTTTTATATAAAACCAAAGAAAATCATGATCATGGAACGACTGAATGGATGCGTGCACAAAACAGTTATGCGTAAAATTAGAAATGTGTGCGCGCAAAGTCCTCTGTGTTTGATGAACACCGCCCCTTTAGACTCACTTAAACCTGCAAGGTCCTTTCCCTCCTACTTGCTCTGTTGCATCTTATTGGGATAGAAACATCAAGTCGACCAGCCCTCTCTTACAACATCAAGGGGGCTGTGGATTCTGATTTGAAGAAAACAGCTAAAGCAGAATTAATTCCAACAATCTGCTCCGTCGCACCTCAGATGGAACCAAAAACTTTTGAAGAAACCAAAAACAACAAGAGAAGTTTAAAGAAGTCCCTCTGCGCCCTTCCGTCTTTTTGCACAATGAGAGTAAAGACGAGCTCTAAACCCGTTCAGTTCAGCTTTAGCGTCCAATCAGCACCACGGACAGCGGTTCGTTCGACCACTTTTATACAAAGTTATAAGAAAACAAGCAGTGAGAGCTGCAGCGACAACATGACGTCCGCTCATCCAGACCAGGAGGACAACAGACCAGATCCACCCTCTGCACTGAGAGAGACAGAGAGCAGCGACATCACTGCTTCAGAGGCTCAGTCCCGCTGCACCTTAGGTCTCTGACTGACTGCATCATTATTTACTCACTGCTTCATTTAAATCCGTTTAAAAATTATTTTAAATCTGTTGTTTTTTTATTCTTATAATTATCACCTTTTTATTTCCTTTAGTTCAGCTTTATATGTTTAAAGAAAAACGTTATTTTGCATCATGCAAAAGTTGCATAAATATATCTTCTTGTGTTAGATGGGAACTCATTCAGCAAAGTGATTTTCCACCTCTGAGTGCTGATGGACTACATGTTGATGGAAATGAAGAGCAGCTGAAGGGAGAAAAAGGAAAGAATTTCAGCTGTGGATCTTAGAAATGATCTGCAGCTTTGTGAAATGGTGTTTTTTACTTTTTAACTTTATATCTTTATTAATAAGTAAGCAGCTCATTTTCATGCAACAGAGATGATCTGAGAAAAGATGACTGAGGATGAAGGGAAGTTGAGGTTTAGGTCTGTGGTTGATTCAGGTCCAGTTTGAGCTACAGCTCCCTCTAGTGTTTAGGGTTTGATTTGCTGCACGAGCTGATGTACAGATGATTTTTTTTCTGTAGTTTATTTATATTTAGTTATTTTAAAAGAAAAAGAAAACGCAATAAAACAAATATTTGCAAAAGGTGTAGACTTTTAGCTTTTTGTGACAAATCTTTAGCGAACCTGCTTTTAATTTCTGTCAAAATTAAAAACCCACTTCTGTTTTCTATCAGAGCTGCACATTCTTTCACACAACAAACACACACTGAGCTGAGTGTGTGTCTGTGAGACAAATGGAGAGTTACTTCATTCTACATTAGCAATAGCCAAAACTGGAACAATGAGCCCCCTGTTCCATTGGTCCTTTAGTTCCCTCCTAATGATTTGTCCTAATGTGATCCGGTTAGAAAGAACGGGACAGACAATGAGAGAGAGAGAGAGAGAGAGAGAGAGAGAGAGAGAGAGAGAGAGAGAGAGAGAGAGAGAGAGAGAGAGAGAGAGAGAGGATAAAAAACAGAAACCAGGCTGTGTCCTTTCAGGGTTTCATTCACTTTTAATGAGTTTATCTCATACAATAAAGGACTTCACATTAAATAGTCATTAATAGAGGGGAACGTTTAATGCACAAATGTCTTCATAGTGACCCACATCACTTTAACACACACACACACACCTGGAGGACACTGACTTAATTCCACACAGACATTTTCTCTTGGACATTTGGCAGTGGAGAATAAACTGGTTCAATTTGGTCAAACATAATAAAAAAAGTGAAAATTAGTTTTTATTTGATGAATAGGGAAATAAAACTGGTATTTATTAATACAATCATCACAACATCTACAGATTGTGACTGGAGGGAGAGTCGTTTTTATTACAGCAACAGGACTGGACCACAAACGTTTCAGTAGTTATTACAGCAGCTAAAGGCACAAGAGTGAGAACCTGAATAGAACATGGCACTAAATCTACTAAACTTATTTAAACAGATCCCAACTGTTCATAAAGCAATCATCTAATTTCATAATATATACTTTTTAATGCAGAAGCAAGTTATTTTGGAAATAGGGAAAATCATTTCTTCATGAACAGAGCTGCGTTAAAATAAAATAAAATAAATCTGTTTGAAGGGAGAAAGAAATCCAGCACATCTTCATCTAAATGAATCATTAGACCACTCACAGTGAATTCATCTTTAAATCTCTAAATATTTTAATAGCACGACGTGACACATTTGGCACCGATTAACAGCAAACAGCCTCCCAACATTTAACATTCTCAGTAAATACATTTATTTTAAGATGTGATTTAAACAACGGGGTCTTCTTTTATTGAAGTCATTTGGCTCTTTAGAACAGTTTTTTTACTCCAAACATCTTATAATAGGACTAAAACGTATCAGTACGTTAAATTACAAAATAACTGGTTAGAATCTAAACATAAACAAGTAATCAACTTATAAAAGTATAATACTTAAGGCTTGACTGAGTTTAAACTGCAACCAGCTGCAGTTCGATGTGATATAAAACCTCAACAGGCACAGGAAATCAACCAAAAACTCAAGAATGTCTAGAATAACCTGAAATATTGAAATAAACTCCAATAAAACTTTTTAGATAAATAAAAATAATACAGATTAACAAAGAAAGTAAAGATCATTTGGACAAAACTACTTTTCTGGACAATATTAAGATATTTTTCACATTTAGAAATAAACCTATGGAGACTGCCTGGAATAAAACTTCTATTTTCACAGTTTTTTTTTCATTAACTTTGTCTTTTTATTCTGTTTAAACCCATTTTGACCTTTACTTTGTAAAGCCAGTTACCTCTGCTTCCTCTCAGTTTCAATTCCAGTCAATGTGAACATCTTCTTTCTTCCCTCCGAAGCATCTGTCTGTTATCATTTTGACTTCAAGGTCAGCATACGACACTGATCTGGGTTCAGCTTTTCGTCTCATCCTCCTGGCAGCTGGAATCTTAGAACTATGTTGGAAGCTGCCGTTTTCTCTGCACATCCAGCAGCTCAGTCTGTCTTCCAGAAGACATTCAGAGCTTTCACCACCTCCTCATAGATGATAAACACGATGGCGACATCCAAACACACACGGCCAAGCCGAGGAATTGTCCCCTTGTAGAAACTGTGGAGGAAAAAGACCAAAAGTAGAAAAGTTAAAGATTTGTTTTTTAAAAGAAATGTACTGCGTTGTAATTTTATATTTTCCTGCTTCTACAAATGCATTAATCTGATTTTAAAACATCAAATGTACAGATATTAGTTTAGTTTTTCTTTGAATAAGGAGTCGTAAAACATAGACAATGTGTGTTTTTAATGCATAAACAAGTAGTTCTACTCACGCAGTCAAGCCTTCATATCTGAGGATCTTCAGAGCGCAGTCCAGTGTGTTTTTATATTTATGAGCCTCCAGACCCTTTAAGACAAAGACAGTCATGTTTTATTTTATTCCTGTTCTGCTATCAAACCCTTCTCCAGTGCAGCCACCACTTACCTGCATCCTTGTCTTGATGACATCTAGTGGAGTGTTTCCAAACACACTGGCAGCTCCTGCAGTAGCTCCAAACACTCCGGTCACTAAAGGATTTATACTTTTGTTTGGATCATCGCCTGGTGGAGAGAGATGTTCAAAATGTTTAGCTGATAACAATCTGCAGGCAGTTTCCCAAATCCCTGCATCCTAAATCCACACAATTTACAGCACAAACACTTTGAGCTCTGATGTTTATAAATGAGAACAAACTGATGAAATGGTCTGTTCTGTCCCTGCTGCAGAAGATATCTCAGGATTGATATTCTCTAGTAAACTTAAACAAACAGCTGTGGTTCTGGTGCTCCAACCTTTATACCAGTTCTTCAGAGACGTCATCACAAAGAACCTAATGGCCTGGTTGGAGCCTTGTTTGAGGACTGTGGCAGTCAGACCCTGATATGTCCCCTTTAGTCCTGGTCAGACATGAAGTTAGAGGTTAAAATCAGATGCAATAACCCAGCCTGACCAGCAGGTGTCAGGTGGATCACATGAATCAAAGACCTCCTTACCTTCTGACCTGACTATCTCTCGGACTCCGTGGAAGAAACCCTTATATTTGGGGTTGACTGAAGTCTGGTCATGAATAAATTTGACCTTAGGGGATAAAAAGAACAAACTAATCATGAGGCAAAATCTTAATTTAATGAGAAAGCAGACAGGAAGTGGAAGATGGAGACGTCTTTATTTAGTAAACACATGTTCACATGGGAATCATTGACTCCACAAAAACACTCATTGTGTTTCTATGACTGGAATACATTTATTTAGTAGAGACTTTGCACAAACTTCCTAGAAAAAAATACTTCCTGATGTGGAATCCAGGACAGTTTATTCTAAGACAATTGGACTTTTTAATTTTGCTTCTCATCCATCAAACTTTTTCATTTCAAAACTGGAAAGTGTAGAAAAATCTTCAAGAAATAAAAATAAAAAACAAAGACATCAAGCTGTTTCCATCTTACCAGGACAATCCAGTCATTGGATGAGCTGTTCACCCACCTTGACAGTTTCCATGGGGCAGACCACCAGCACAGCCTCCAGGACCCCGGCTCCGAGCCCACAGAGCAGCCCTCTGGTGCTGTCCAGTCGGCCAGTCTCATCCTTAGCTCGGTTACTGAGGAACTCAAACACCCCGAACCTGACAGGGAAAAGAATCAACACGAGATAAAAAGAATTCAGTAAGCTCACTGGTTCAAATCCTGTTTAGTCTTTCCTCGAAGGCCGAAAGATTATATCTGTGCTGGATTAAAGTGAGGATTCAAACAAACTGTCTGCATTTATGAGTCTGAAACTGGGACCTGTTGGGTTTGGGATGTTTGCCTCAGTTTACTAAAGCTCAATAACTGTCTCGTCTCGTCTCGTCTTCTTCCGCTTATCCGGGTCCGGGTCGTGGGGGCAGCATCCCAATGGGGTTTATGCACGGTCACTTCCTGGTTGCGATAGAGGCTGCCGCTCCCTTCCGGTTCAACGCTGTTCCCACACAAACTGGACAAAATGGATTTTTTTACCCGTTTTCTTCAAGACCTGCCGCGCATCACGGTAAACGATGTCCACCGGATTTTTGAAAAACACACAGAGACGTCTGTGAGCAAGCGGGTGAAGGACTTTAAGCTGTATATAACCAGCTTTATTCATGAAATTGAAGGTAAGCTAACAGCGTTAGCTCGTAGCTTCCATCATCAAAAAACAGTGAGACAAATCTATATAGCCGTGATCGTGGGCTCCAACTGCTTCCCAACTTTCAACTTTCTCTGGTCTAGCTGTACGTTATCAAACACCAAGTCTTCATTCACCAAAAGAATAGTTGTTCCAGTGAAATAACACACGAACGGCGCCGCGCCTCCTCCTTTAGCCTCCTCCACTCGGCTCTTTGACTACTGTGCTGCAAAGTGTCGACTGCAGACACGGTGTGGTTAGAAATGATCACGTTTTCTCTTCTTAAGTTCACAATCCTTCCTTTTTGTAGTTATTTATTCAGTGGAAATGTGTGGAAACGGACTGATGAATTCTATTCAGCTGATGCAGTACACAACGGAGCACAGCAGTGTTCAGCTGTCGAGGCTTCCCGTCCGCTGATACTTATATGATGGCTTCATTTCTTAGTGCTATAATATATATATCATACTGTACTATACTATACTATTACTCGTTTTGATTATAAACAATATCTTTAGCTGGAAATGCACTCTAACTCTGGAAATCTTCACGTTTCAAATGGAACCGGAAATGGTCCCGCGAGGTAATTTTAAACCGGAAGTTCTACTAAGTACTCTGTGCATAAAGCCTATTAGGGAGCTCCAGACGGTCTTCTCCCCAGCCACTTCTACCAGCTCCTCCGGCAGGATCCCAAGGCGCTCCAGGGCCAAACCAGAGATATATTTTCTCCAGCGTGTCCTGGGTCGACCCGGGGGCCTCCTGCCGGCAGAACATGCCTGAAACACCTCCCTGGGGAGGCGTCCAGGGGGCATCCTAACAAGATGCCCGAACCACCTCAGCTGGCTCCTTTCGACATGGAGGAGCAGCGGTTCTACTCCGAGTCTCTCCCGGATGTTCGAGCTCCTCACCCTATCCCTAAGGCTGAGCCTGGCCACCCTGCGGAGAAAACTCATTTCGGCCGCTTGTATCCGCGATCTCGTTCTTTCGGTCATTACCCAAAGCTCATGACCATAGGTGAGGATTGGGAGGTAGATCGACCGGTAAATCGAGAGCCTTGCTTTCCGGCTCAGCTCCTTCTTCACCACAACAGACCGGTTCAGCGTCCACATCACTGCAGACGCTGCCCCAATCCGCCTGTCGATCTCCCGCTCCCTCCTTCCCTCACTCGTGAACAAGACCCCGAGACACTTGAACTCCTCCACTTGAGGCAGGATCTCTCTCCCGACCTGGAGTTGGCAAGCCACCCTTTTCCGACCGAGAACCATGGCCTCAGACTTGGAGGTGCTGATCCTCATCCCAGCCGCTTCACACTCGGCTGCGAACCTCCCCAGCAAGAGCTGTAGGTCAGAGCCTGATGAAGCTAGGAGGACCACATCATCTGCAAAAAGCAGAGACGCGATTCTCCTGTCACCAAACTCGACACCCTCCACACCACGGCTGCGCCTAGAAATCCTGTCCATAAAGGTTATGAACAGGACCGGTGACAAAGGGCAGCCCTGGCGGAGTCCAACCCTCACTGGGAACAGGTCCGACTTACTGCCGGCTATGCGGACCAGACTCACACTCCTCTGGTACAGGGACTGAATGGCCCTTAACAAAAGACCATCCACCCCGTACTCCTGGAGCGCCCCCCACAGGGTGTCCCTGGGGACACGGTCATAAGCCTTCTCCAAATCCACAAAACACATGTGGATTGGTTGGGCAAACTCCCATGACCCCTCCATCACCCTAGCGAGGGTAAAGAGCTGGTCCACAGTTCCACGACCAGGACGAAAACCACATTGCTCCTCTTCTATCTGAGGTTCAACTATCGACCGGACCCTCCTCTCCAGTACCCTGGAGTAGACCTTCCCAGGGAGGCTGAGGAGTGTGATCCCCCTATAGTTGGAACACACCCTCTGGTCCCCCTTCTTAAAAATGGGAACCACCACCCCGGTCTGCCACTCAACAGGGACTGCCCCCGATGACCACGCAATGTTGCAGAGACGTGTCAACCACGACAGTCCTACAACATCCATAGCTTTCAGATACCCAGGTCGGATCTCATCCACCCCCGGGGCTCCGCCACTGCGTAGTTTTTTGACTACCTCAGCGACTTCTGCCCCAGAGATTGGACAGTCCATCCCCAGGTCTCCCAGCTCTGGTTCCTCATAGGAATGCGTGTCGGTGGGATTGAGGAGCTCCTCAAAGTATTCCTTCCACCGCCCGACTATAGCCCCAGTTGATGTCAGCAGCTCCCCATCCCCACTGTAAACAGTGTGAGCGAGTTGCCGCCTTCCTCCCCTGAGGCGCCGGATGGTTTGCCAGAACCTTTTTGGAGCCGACCGATAGTCTTTTTCCATGGTCTCACCAAACTCCTCCCACGCCCGAGATTTTGCCTCGGAAACTGCCACTGCTGCACCCTGCTTGGCCCTCCGATACCCATCAGCTGCCTCTGGAGACCCACAGACCAGCCACGCCCTGTAGGCCTCCTTCTTCAGCCTGATGGCTCCCCTAACCTCTGGTGTCCACCAGCGGGTACGGGGGTTACCGCCACGATTGGCACCGGCTACCTTGCGACCACAGCTAGCAACAGCCGCCTCAACAATCGCAGAGCGGAACAAGGCCCATTCGGACTCAATGTCCCCCACTGCTCTCGGGACGCGGTCGAAGCTCTGCCGGAGGTGGGAGTTGAAGACCATCTTGACAGGCTCTTCTGCCAGGCGTTCCCAGCAGACCCTCACTATACGTTTGGGTCTACCAGGTCTGCGTAGCATCCTCCCCTGCCATCTGATCCAACTCACCACCAGGTGGTTATCAGTTGACAGCTCCGCTCCTCTCTTCACCCGAGTGTCCAAAACATACGGTCTCAGGTCAGATGATACAACTATAAAGTCAATCATCGACCTGTAACCTAGGCTGCCCTGGTACCAGGTGTACCGGTGGGCATCCTTATGTTCGAACATGGTGTTCGTTATGGCCAAACTGCGACTTGCACAGAAGTCCAAAAACAGAACACCATTCGAGTTCAGATTGGGCGAGCCGTTCCTCCCAATCACGCCCCTCCAGGTCACGCTGTCATTGCCCACGTGAGCATTGAAGTCTCCCAGCAGGACAATGGAGTCCCCAGTAGGAGCGCTATCCAGCACTCGTCCCAGAGACTCCAAAAAGGGTGGGTACTCTGAGCTGCTATTTGGTGCATAAGCACAAACAACAGACAGGACCCGTTCTCCAACCCGAAGGCGCAGGGAAGCTGCCCTTTCGTCCCCCGGAGAAAACCCCAACATACAGGCAGAGAGTCTTGGGGCTAACAGAAAGCCCACCCCAGCCCGCCGCCTCTCACCCGGAGCAACTCCAGCAAAGAAAAGTGTCCAACCCCTCTCAAGGACTCGGGTTCCAGAGCCAACGCTATGTGTCGAGGTGAGCCCGACTATATCTAGCCGGTATCGCTCAGCCTCTTCCACAAGCTCCAGCTCCTTCCCCGCCAGAGAGGTGACGTTCCATGTCCCGATAGCCAGTTTTTGTGTCCGGGGATCGGACCGCCAAAGCTCCCGCCTCGGTCTGCCATCCGATCCACATTGCACCGGACCCTTCATGTTCCTCCTGCAGGTGGTGGGCCCACAGGTGGATGAGCCCATGTATCCAGTTCGGGCTGGGCCCGGCCGGGCCCCATGGGCGAAAGCCCGGCCACCAGGCGCTCGCTCACGGGCCCCAACCCCAGGCCTGGCTCCAGGGTGAGACCCCGGTAACCCTCCGGGCCGGGTACACTGGCTCGATGATTGTACTTGCATGAAGAGTCTTTTGAACCGTTCTTTGTCTCACCCCTCACCTAGGACCAATTTGCCATGGGTGACCCTACCAGGGGCACAAGTGCCCCAGACAACATAGCTCCTAGAATCATTAGGGCACTCAAACTCCTCCACCACGATAAGGTGACGGTTCACGGAGGAGAGCTCAATAACTGGCATTATTTTATTTGGAATTACATTTTTGTTTTGCTATAACTTCATATCAGCAATTCCTGATCAACATGAGAGCTGGGAAAAACTGTAACATTTAAAAAACTGTAAAAGAAAGAGAGAAGAACTTCAAAACAGAATGATGTCTACACATGAAGGTTGTATAGGAAAAGTTAGTCTTTTTCTTTATGGACACCTCACATCTGCAGAATTCAAATACTAGATGAAAAACAGAACAAAATCTAAATAAAACAACAAAAAAAGCAGCAAAACTTTTTTACAACTCACAGGTTTGTGTAAAAAGTGCCTGATCTTCATAAAGATCAACGGCAGCAACCCAGAAACCAAAAAATGACCAGCAGCTGCCATGAAGGTGTGGTTTGTGTATCTCTGCAATCAGAAAGCGTTGTGCCAGCGAGTCCTTTACGAGAAAGGTTATTTATAGATGGAATTGAATTGTGGTGACAGCAGGACTCTGCCTGGTACATTTACCAAAGGGGAGGGGGAGGACAGACACCAGGTCGTGATAAATGCTTTGTTTTTGTCTTTTCTCTCAGACCGTTTACCTGCTCCAGTCAAATTAGTGTCTCATTACTGGGCTCATGTAACTTTAGTTTTCTTCTCCATCTGCCTTTCTGCTGCGACACGTTCCAGCACTGCTCATTAAACTTCCACATCTGCTCCTCTCACTCCTTTAAAAAGGATGGTTTTCTACTGTTAACTGACCAACAAATACAAACTCTCTCCCTTCACACACACCAGAAAATTAAACAACATAGTACTCTTCCACAGTCTGCACAGAAACGGCAGCGCTCTTATTAACCAGCCCTGTGACTCAAACGCAGTTCATTAAAGGCTGTCGGGGAGAAATATGCTGATGTCAGAACGGCTCCTTCTCCAATTTACTCTCCTCACCATCTAACATGTGGATTTCACTTTTAGGTTAAAATATGACACATCTTCTGGCGGACATCCACAGTTAGAGATGAGTCATCCCAGACAGCAGAGAGCTGCCCAATCTTCATTAACGGGTCTTCCTACAAGGTCAGCTCTTCTGATGAGGAGGATGAAAACGAAGATGTGAGTAAAGGGTTAATGGGAGGAAGAGCCGAGAGGCTCGGTTGCATGTCCATTTAGTTTCTCCCTGGCAATCTTCCATATTACTCTGTGGTACATGATGGGACAAAAGTAATCAGGTAATGGGATGGAGGAGGAAGAGAAAAAAGATGGAGGTGGAAAGAGAGGAATGGACTAAAAAAACTGAGTAGGAGCCAATGGAAAACCGCCAAAGTGTTCATAAATCAATGCTTCCCTTTCTCTCATCTTCAATAAATTTTACTTGATTATTATTTTAATCAAATGTTCATTTTATTATTTAAAGTTTCTGATCTCTAGCTTTGACTTGATAGCAGTCTGACAGATTTTAGGCACTGGGAGGAAGAAGAGGATCACAGGAATTTATTGTTTTGTTTTGTTTTTAGATTCTGGATAACTTGAACGTTTTTAGACAACAACAAAAAAAAACAAATAAAACCAAACAAACAAAAACATAACTACAAACATAGAACATAAAAACTGTAATTGTGACATTTGATTTATAGCCTGCTTCTAATGTTACTGTAAAATGTGACATTAGTGCTGCGTTGCTTTGAGGTTACAGAACAACAGGAATTCTGAGGTATTTTAAAGTTAAACATGATGCATCTTTTATATTGTTGCTTTTTTTATAACATCCATCTTAATATATTAGTTTATAAAGTCATAATGAAACAGACCTGATGCTGCAGCATTGCAACAACGTATAACAACTTTAATTACAAAACTTTATCCATTGCTGAGAACTTACTTTTTAGCAACTAATCAAGTAAAATTCTAGAATCTCATCATCAGCACTTCAAATTTAATATTTTAATGTTCTTATAAAATCCCATCTATTACATTAACAGCATGAAAGGATGAAGTCTGAAGTTAAACTTTCCATTACACTGTTTTAACATTTAAATTTACTAGAACAGATTATATCATGTTCTGGTTAGGGTGATGTGATGCAACGTTCTGAGTAGACTGATGGATGTATTCACTGACAAATCATGAGCAGGTGTAAAGTCCTTGTCTCTCAGCCTACAGCATTCAACATTTATTTTTATTAAATTTTATTAAAACAACAAGCTTCCCGTTGCAACATAAGCATTTGTTTAGCATTTTTTAAATAATGATTATTATCAAGATAACTTTTATGACTCATGAGTCATTGAGATTAAAGATCTTTTATGAAAGAGGGTCCTGGCCAAGACAGCAGTGCAAAAACTGTTTTAGACACATGTACAAAAATAAAAGTTGTAAAAAGCAAACACAAATTTAAAAAGCAATTTACAACTAACTGTGTGCTTTAAAACCATTTCTAGAGAAACCAGCTTAAGTCATCCTGCAGCTGATTCCAAGATAAAGCTGCATGCTGAAAATATTTCTTCCTCAGTTCTTATAACTTGTGATGAAAAGCATTGAGGAAAATTAAGACTCTATCTTTAAACTGCTGCTGTACATATTGATGCATGATATAATAATGTTACAACGTCCTCATAAGGGTCTGCAATGTGAAATAAACTGTAATGATGACACTCTGGAATATCAGCCCTGAAAACAAATAGCTTTTGTAAAGAATAATATGTAATGTTATTCATGCAACTTGTTCATTTTTCATATCCATAGTCCATTGTTAATAATTAAAATATGATTTCTTGTTTTTCATCTCAAAAACAAAAATCCAGATCATAAAACAATAAAAACAATAAACTCCAACATGATTTATTTCCTCTGAAAAAAATATTTCAAGTTGACACAAAACAATTCAAGCTCCCTCCAGAAATGATGCTGGGAGCTGACTGACAAAATGCACACACATGACAAAATGTGCACACACACACACACACACACACACACACTGTGCATTAACATACACACACTCATCACAAGTCTCAATCTCCGTACCCCTATTGAGACCCTGTCTGAGTTTGAATGGCATCTTCTGCTTCGCCTGACTGGGCCGTCTCTCTGTTGTACAGACACGCTCTACCCTCCAGCATAACACACACACACACACACACACACACACACACACGCCTAAACACACGCACAAACACCAAAAGAATGAAAGAGATAGTGACGAAATGATAAAACTGAGAACAAAAAGCAACAACAAAAGCAGCTGGCTTTGGTCTGTGCAATATGAGTGTGTGCTTGCACAAAAACTACAGCGTGCACACTTCTCTGTAGATAAATGTCAGTGCTGCATGTGAAAAAATAACATAATTATACTGAAGGCTAGTGTGGCATTTGTGCCAAGCCTTGTGGGTAATGGACCAGAATAATTGGACTGTGTGTTAGAAGGTAGAAAATCACCAAAGCTTAACTAAGTGTTTTCATTTTAGTCAATGTACCTCTAAGGCTCGCAAATAGTTTGAATAATTAACTACATTTAAGCAAAAGATGTAAAATATTCAAGGTAAAGTGGTATTATTAGGAGAAGCTGTAAATGGTGACAGCGAGTAAACAGGACATCTACAGTATGAATGAGCATATAATTAAAGGAATAAAACAGAAAACAAATATTTAAAATTAAACTCACTGTAAAAATATAGACTGTATGTTGAGTCAGAGAATTTATTCCCTTAAATTGTTATTTTTATTTCTACTGATTGGAACACTTTACATTTTTTAAATAAAGGAATGTATTTGCCATAAACAAAAAAATAAACTTCTTTTGCTGCAAACATAGATTTTGCTGCAGTTCAAGCACTCATGGATTTGAATGTATGCATGCTTGTAGTTCATATGATGTCGTTTCACCCACCTGACTGCAGATTTGGGTATGGATCCATAAAGCAGTGAGCTGAGGCCTCTGTACAGACCTTTGACTCCATGATTCTGCACCGTCTGCTTCACACAGTCACCTGGAAAAGACACAAACAGGTCATGAAGCAAACTGCTTGATGAATTATATTTCACAGTGAAACTATTAATAAAGAGTATCAGAAACATTCCTTTCACTTCTGGATCATCAACATAATAAAACCTAAGGTGAAACCTGATTTGTTAGTTCTGATGTCTTTTTGAACCAAACATTACATTTTTCTTGTCAACTTGCTCCTGCTGTCATCCCACTGAGACATCATTCCATATCCTTGTTGTGCTATCAAACCAAGCCAAGCAGGAGACTCAACAGCTGTCTGGAGCTCATTAGCATCGTCTCCAGTCCTCAGAGCCTCAGCAGACGTCAACGGATCCAGAGTTTGTATATTCTGATGTGCACGGATAACAAGTGTGTGCACTGGTCTGTTTTAAGTCATATCAACAAGCACGCTGACAGACTTCCAGAATCTGTAATATACCTGAGGATGATGGGTAATTAGATAACGAGCTTTGGAGAGAAGGTACTGACCGATTCCTCTGTATTTTGGGGGGTTGGCCTTCTCATCCAGCTGTAGCTGGGTCTTTACATACTCTGTTGGAAACGTGATGCAGATTTCTATTCCACCAGCGAGTCCACCTGGAATGAGAAAAAATCAGAAACAACGATCAACAATTCACAAACTGTTTTCTTTGGTTACTTGGTATTTTTTTTAAGTTAACAATCCTTTGAGGCCTGCTGGTGTTTTACTTTAAAAAGGGCTCCTGCTGTGAAAGGCAGAAGGGCATAGTGCAAAGTGTTCTAATAATTTTACATTTTCTTTTTCTAAATCAGATTAGCAAGCTCAGGCGTGGTCAAATATGACTAAATATTCAACTTATGAATAGAAAATGATCCATGTTCTTGGTCTTTAACAACATACGTGCCATGTTTGTGCTGCAGCTTCACTCAGCCTCACTCTCTCCTCCTAACCCCCTTATGAATTACAAGGAGGTACCATTACGTCATGGATCATTACAGCGACGCTACCAGTGGTTTCACTTTATAAACATTAAAAGCATTGCTGTCAAGGGATGAAGAGTTATGAGTCCACCACTACAGCCACGGCTAAATGAATACTGAGATGAGGAAACCGAGCTGCACCTTGAATGTCAGACTGAGTTGTCTTTATTGTGTTTGCAGAAATTAAAGAAAAAACAACAGCGATGCAGATAAAAAACCGAGGCTTCAGCCTGAAACCAGCCGAGGACAAGAGTCCAAATCTGGAGCCAAGAACAACACCGATGAGTCACAGAGGAAGGAGGGATGCAGAAGAAGGTTGACATTAATTAAATTATCCACTCAGCCTGCAGGGAGGGTCTCCATTACCGGGGCCAGGACCCTCCATTAGCTCAATGACACAGACACACACAGAGACACGAGTACGAGACAAACACACACTGTCAGGGATTTTACTGGTCAAACCCTTCCTGTCATTTAACAGCTGATAAATATTAAGTGTTCTGAAATGAAAAGGCTGAGACTGATAATAAACAATAAACATGGGATCACTGGTTTTTAAAGAATTGATTTTATTGGATCTTTACGTTTGGCATCACTACCGTATATAATCTAAAACTCTGAGTACCAGAGAATATATTATATTGGTCATTTTAGGCAATTTTAATACGTTTTCAATTAGCTTTCATCATATCATTTATATTAATTTGTTTTTATTTTCTTTGTATTGCTTTTATGTTACTGGTTTCGTATCTTACCCTGTAGTGGTTTTTGCGGTTGTTTTTTTTTAACCAGTAAGAATGATGAACAACAAACTTCTGATACAAATACATAAATAAAATTAATCACTATAATTATCAAACCCCTAATCTCATCTGAACCCTAAACTGAATCCCTGAACGATGTCCTCAGGTCCAGAACATAAAACACACTCACATGCTTCACACACACACACACACACACTCACAGAGACACTTTAATCAGTGGCCAGCCTGCTTTCATTCATCATATCAGGCTGGAGTAGTAAGTAAATCTGAGCCAGCTGAGAAGAAGTCACATGAGCAGGTACAATGCTCCATTTTCTGGTCTGGGATCAGCGGATTAGTGTGTCTTTAGCAAAAGAAAACTCAAAATTCTAACTTCAAGGCAACATTTTGCTGCAAGTGCAAACAAAAATGAGTTGGTGATTTTGCATCTTTTGCAAACTCATCAGAGACATTCCGCATTCAGTAAAACTGCCTTAAACAAACAAATAAAGTAATCTGATAAATATAAAGCATTTCTACATGCAGGCGATTACTGATGTTTAACTAGGAGAAAATTGTTTGCTTTGACAAATTGTCGATGTTTTAAAAAGTTTTAAGATGACACCTTTTTTGCCTTCATTTAGAAGAAGTATTTTTCCATCACGACTATCCATCTCATCTAGACGCTTACATGGACAAACTCAGAGGCAGCAACACACACAAACGCATGATCAATCCTCATCAGACGAGCAGCATCTGTGGCTGCAGCTTGTCTGTTTTCTGGTCCATTTTGCAGCCCCCTTCCACACACACACACACACACACACACATGCATCTACACACATCTATTTACAGATGACACCCTAAATGACTCCTGTGTAACTGCCAAGCGTAGGTTCCACAAGCAAAATGGCCATTAATCTTTATCCTCACAGGCTCGCTCCCCTCTCCTGCTCAGATTTGTTTCCTCAGCAGCACCTTCCTTCATCCTTCCTCATCCTCAAATTTCCTAGATTGTGCCATAAAATCAATGCATCCACACAGACCTCTGACACTTTCTATTAGACGCAAAAAACAACAACCTATAACACCACCGGATGGAGGGGTGCCCAGAACCCAGAGGCTGTGAAAAATAGTTTAGTGCCTCATACAAGTCTAGAAACCTTAAATATTCACCATGGTTTACATAAATCAGACACCAACAGCTGGAATTGATTCACTGTTAAAGCTGTCCGTCTCTGAGGAGACTAGATAAAGTTAGAACTCAATCAACAACCCACACACTTCACAGATGGGCCCTGGTTCATGTTCCTGTCGTATCCTGCCAACGGTATGTAGACAAATATAAAATAAATAATAACCTTTAATGACCATAGAGCCTCTAATTCCACAACCAGAGACATTAACACACTGCTGCAACCCGGTCAGTCTGGATGCTGGTTGGATGGTTGGGTTATATTCATGTAAAAGAGCATTAATAATGAAACTGGCAGCAGAGCCTGGTTTTGCTGTCTGTATTTAAATTAATTCCACGCTCTGCCAAATCAAGCTGCATCTAAATTCTCTAGATGAAGAGTCAAACAATCACCAAAATAAATGGAATGTGTGAATATTTGGCACCAAACTGCAACATATTCACACTTTGCCAAAATATTTTATAGACTAAATGAAGTTGAGGGTTCAGAATTTGACTTCTGGTGTCCAGAATGTGAAGGGTTTGATGCTCAGACTGATTTTGAATTTGATTACAACCACAGACAACAGGAAAAACAATAGAAAAGAACTCTGAACAGGACAAAGCAGGTCCAAAAAATGGACGAATAGATGGATGGAATGACAGAACGATGGGACTCACATCCCTTTCATTGCAGAAAGGACAGATGAGTTGATCCAGCATGCAGCAGCTGAGAGGGAGGAACGTTTCTGAGATCCTGCCCTGACTGATGTTGAGGAACTCTAATGAGGCTCCGACACATCTGGTCCTCTAAAAACTTTCCAAATGTGAAGAATCTTTACATCATGTGAAAATCCAACTCACTCAACTGGTTTTACTTCTTTCTTTAGCATGCTGCTTTCCTCAACTGCTTTGAATCTTTCTTATAGAAATCTAAAGTAACTGTTCTATTCACCTAAAACAGCCAATGATCCATTTTTGCAACTGTGTGTGTAAAGCATAATTTTTGCATCTTATCAAGTATTTTATGTCAAATTCTCCAGAGGGAAGAGCCCACTAGAGAGAGACTGAGTGAAATGTTCTAAACATTTCTCCAAACCAAACAGAGGAATGGTGCACTTCAAACATGAGCTTGTTATTAAGAGAACTAACGTATTTCTGTTTTCCTTCTGCCTGAAAAAGATGAAAAGAATAATTCATCTGACGTCTGGCCTTTTAGGCTTCCTCTGTCCCGAACAACACTCCCTAATTCTCTGCTGATGATTAATTACAGGAAGGATGTTGATTAATTTTACATGAAAACTTTAAAAACTGCTTAGAAGCCTGCAGCATGCAGAGGATATACGCTGATTTACAAGACACACAAGTGAGCACTGGTTGTTTTACAGCTGGAGACGAGGTCTCCTTACAGCTGAGAGGTAAAACCAGGTGTTTCCATGTTTGATGTTAACATTATTCATCCAACTTGTCATGCTGAAGTCACCAGACTGCTGTGGAGCAAAACGGTTCATATTCAACCTGGTCAACTGTTCATACATTTGTTGCATTCATTAAAACTTTTGTGTCCCTACTTTCAAACGTATCTCTAAACACCAGCTGTATATATGAGGTTTAACAAATAAAAAAGATTAATTTGACTAAATAGCCAAACAGATAGAACACTATAGACTATAGACCAGGGCATCCAAATGTTTTGGGGCCAAAATCACCAGGTTGAAACTACAACAGATAATGTTTTTATTAAAAACACTAAAAGGATTTTATTGTGATTCTTTTTTCATATTTACCTGCTCAACAGCATGTTAGACATTAATGAAAATACCAAAGACCTGCATGTTTGTATAAAATAATTTGTAGATCTAAATGTAAGACATTAAATGAGTTTGTCTTAATAAAAGAAGAGCATCATATTCCCTGGATTTCATTGGTTGGTTGTTTAGTTTCCTGATCTCGAAAATAGATTTTAGTCCATTATCAGCAACAAGAACAGGATATGGGTAACTCTAAGGGTTTATTTGTATCAGCAGCCTGTGCTGGTGAGCCAATATTCTACTATTCTTGAACTGCATTCAAGGACTGCAAAAATGCCCTCAGAGGGCTGTGAATGGCTCATGACTGCACTTTGGACCCTCCTGATGTCAAGCAGATATCAAAACGTCAACCAGTTCCTGCAGCTAATGTCCTCAAATACATATTCTATGTACAAATGTGAAAAAAAATCTATTGATGCAAAATCACAAATGCTTTTATATAAATTATCTAATGCAGTGGTTCCTAACCCCATGTGGGTCATGAGGCCACAATGTGGGTCTTAAGATGATTTTCACAGAACTAAAATAGAAACTTTAAATGACAGCTGATAACCTATCTGTTTCAACAGGTCAAATGATGACTGCTGAGATCATTACAGTTGTTAATAGACCCTTGTTTAGTCAGTCCACCATGTGGGTTATACATCTGGGAGTCACTCATCTGATCCATTGCAAAACCCAGTGATTCTTAAATTAGCCATATGTAATTCAGCAGACTTCCTTCAGGCAGAAGGTTGAGCAGACTCAAATTTCAGACAACAAGGCTCCTCGCTGTGAGGGTCATGAACTCTGACCCTGTCCTCTGCAGGTTGTTTACAACATCACTTTAGTTGCTATTGCTGACTTCAGGTTGTTTATTTGGGTTAGTCTGAGTAACAAATGTAGTTTTCTCATGTCTCTAACACGCTGAGTTACAATAAAACAATCTTAATCTGAGTGTAATGTTTGTTTCCAAATCAAAAAAAAGTATCTGATTAGAAATTTTTACCACAAAAAACTAAAATTCTCCATTTATCTTTTCATATAGAAATAAGTATTATTGTTAAACAACATCTGTGCTACAGTTATGTGTATTTTATTCTGTTGGCAGGATGCAGAGTGATGTTATTTGGTGTTTATTGATAAATTAGATGAGTCACGGCCCAAAACGCTGCTGCTGCAGCTAAAGTTTCATTTTAAAGTCAGCTTTGGGGACGAGGATGTTTGTGATCAACACTGTAGTAATGTTTTGTGCTATGCATGTGTGTTGGTTTAAGTAAGGATTATGGTGTGTGCTTTATTGATGTTACATCATGTTATTCTGGGAAGTCATGGAAACAAGTGAGAGAATATTGCAGGTGATGGATAAGACACACTAGCATAATGAATAACACGATATTTCTCTTGGTTTTAGGTCTTACAGCAAAGATCTGGAATATTAAAGCTGCGTATTGATTACATTCAAACACATTTTCTAATTTACAAAAAATAATTTATAAATGATGTAGACAGCTGTTAATAATTGACAAAAATCTAGTGCACACAATCAAACGACTCTAACTTATGAACATCGTAGAACATTTGGCTTTTATAGAGAGGAAACAGACGAGAAGCTGCAGTTAGGTGTTGATTTATGTGGAAAATCCAAAAACCAAAAGCACGTTGCCTCCATGAACAATCCACTTAATTTAACATAACTGATGTTTTGCTTTGGGCTTTTCTCAAGATAAGTGTTGAGGAAACATGTATGTTATAATAACACGGGAGAAAAACATGATCAGAAAGCTTCTCTTTTCCATTTAGAACAACATGAGTCAGTTCATTTGATCAGATAACAAAAAAACCTCACCAAGAATGTGAAATTACCATCGTTTTGTCAGGCGGGTAAAACTGATGAACACTTCTTACTGCCCTCAGGACTGAATCCACACATGACTAAGAAAATGGGATTTTGTCACCTTTAAAAGATTGTTTATTGAGAACCATTTTTCAAATCTAAAACATAAAAACATTTAAACAGCACAGTAATTACTTTACGATGGATTACCCTCGAGTGATTATATAACCTGCTGGGGAAAAGACAAATAAATCATTATTTTTCAGAAAATTGTAAAAGTTGTTTTTATGATTTTCAATAGAACGAGTGAGATGGTGTGTCTGGATGATGTCAGTGTAAAATCAATAGAATAATTTCTCGTCCTTGTTTTTGTGTCTGTGGGTGCATTAGAACATCTAGCTGGTAAAACGAAGCAGGCTGGGGGTTGAGCTTTGATTTATTAGCTCGGCTGGTCCTCGTGGTCTACAGGCAGCAGGAACAGTGTGAGGGAGTGGACTCTGTTTGTCGCCTGTGACGTGAGGAAACGGGGAATAAGCCACAGTTTGATGAGCTCTCTTAACGCGAGACGAGACGGCCACTCAGAAAACCTGACCGACTCACCCGGGGCTGGAGAGAGATCAATGGAGGCAAGAAAAAAGGAAACGTGCAGGAACAGGATCCCCAAAAGCCAAATCTTCAATAAAATAGTGATAAAACTGAAACATCAGCCATCACTCTGCAGCTTTGAATCTCTTTCTCCTAAGACCTGACACTTTAGTCCAACCAGAGTCCCATTTGGACTGCTCTCTTCCCCTCAGGCCACTCACTGAGAAAACTCTCCATTCTTCCTCCCCTCAGCTCCGGTCATCATCACTGGATGCTGAGAGAAGACTTGAACTAACCAATCAGAGCAGAAAGAGTTTACAGAAACCCATGCACCCCCTCCTCCCAGGCGCTGTCTGTGTGGGTTCTTTAATCCATTAAAGTCTGACCTTCTATTTCTACTTGCTTTGTCTATGTGGAGCCGCCGGGCACGAACAAGTCACTCGCTTTGTCTACAGATATCAGTGAAACATCACAGGTCTAAAGCAGAACCAGACTTCAAAAATATATTTCTCAACTGACTGAGGAGATTTTATATTAATATAAACTGTTTGTTTTTTTTAATCTCAGGTCAAACTGATAGAGAGAGTTCATCTTGACAGCTGTGGTTTACTGACACACTTTTTCTTCCTGAGCCTTTGAAAGGGAAGTCGTCTCTTGATGACTGAGCCCTGGAGGAGTCACAGAGCTGAGACCAATATGAAACCATGCTGCTGTTGTGAAACTAGACAGACAGGACCGACTCCAGCTCAGCAGCACCGTGCAGGGAGCAGGGATCAACTCTGGGCCATAACCAGTCAATCAGGCTGCACTGGGCCGATGGGGGAAGGGGAACGCCTCAGAACTGCCATGTTGACATTTCTCTGCTCAGACATCGTTCCACTTATAACAAAATCATTTAACTTCAGATAACCTGTAATCTATTTTGCTGCCTGACTCCATTTAGAAGCATATTGTCTTCTGTTAGAATAATGACAAAATGCATTACCCTAATTTTGTAAAATAACAACCATGAATTTGGGATTTCAACTGACAGTTAAAGGTCATATAATTATTTTGAATTCTTGAAGAACCTGTACTCTGTTGGCCTGTGTTCCTGCTCAGTGGTGTCATAAAGAAACAGGTGTTATTGTCACACATCTGTCTGAAGATGAACCTGCTGGCCTTGAATGGCAGGTTTAGGAGAATTTTCAGGTCTTTAAAAGCTGTGAATAAATCAAGCCAACATGCTCTTTTATTCATTTTTGATCAATAATATTTGGCCATACATGATAGTTGACCATTAATCAGAACAGTTGGAGGCTAAACCAACATTAGTTTGCACAGTATTAATACGCTGCGAGTTCTAACCTATGAGCAAAATTGGAAACAATTTTTAGTTTCAGTTTTTAAATGTTTGTTTCCTTATTTCTAAATTTGTTTCTGTGTCCAAACCCTTTTTTGAACAGCTGTTAATGGAAAGACGTGTGTATTCTAAATTATAACTGTATCTTTATATAATTTGAACTTATTGCAGAATAAGTATGATAATTCATGGGTGCAGCCAACGGGAGTTGTTGTTGTTTTTAGTTTTCAATCAAAAGGAATTCATTCAGAACTATAAAACATTCAGTGAGTGACGGCTGCCAGAGCACAAAGCTGAAATCAGCAGCCAAATATCAGCATGTAGCCTGGATACAGAAGCACCGCTCCGAGAGGGTCTTCATCATCAGAGCTGCTGCAGCCTGATCATCATCACACGCAGGGGTCGAAGGGAAAGCAGGGAGGGGATGCAGAGGTTCTCTGACTGATTAATTGCAGAGATGGCATTAAAAAAGACAACTGAACCTGCTGACTTAATTTAATCCCTTCAATCAATCATCAGCAAGAAAATCTAATCAAACTGTGGCTGCTTATGTTTGATTAACATATATTTATGTTTCTATCCTTACTTTCACAAGGAATTAATACATTTGAAAGCCTGACATGCTGTTATTCTTTCATTTTTAATTAAAACAATCAAAATGGAGATTTCTGTGCAAGGAACTGAAAAATAATCACCTCTCATTGTCTGACACCAGCTGGGTGAGCTTAACAAGTTAAATAAAATGTATGCTGCAGATCTAAAGTTCAACTTTATGACAACCGAGACAAATTATCTGGAGAAATTAAAGCAATCTGTATTAATATGTTTTAAGCTCCATGTCTGAATGTATAAAAAGAGAAGTAGAGAACGGATCTAATTTAAAAAAATCCCTGCAGCAGCAGGTATAGGATCAAATCTGTGCCGGACAGCTCATGAGAATAAAAGCATCTGAGCTCCTAATTAGAACAGAGCTCTAAATTATTAAACACAAACATCATTAAGAGGCTCAGCTTTTGTTGGAAGATGGTAACTTGGCAGACAGTATGCAAACCTGGTCAAAATCCTGATTTCTTTTTTAAATTATTTTAGATATCTCTGCAAAAGATGCAGCTTGCAGTCCTTGCATCCTCAGCAGCTTTAACAAGAGACGAACCATCTACATTTGATTAATTGAAATAATTTGATTCTATTTTTTTAAAATAAAATAAACTGTAGAACAAACAGTTTGATCCCACTCCAGTGATATTTGCATCCTTATTCTACCCATTCTGGTGTTTTGGACGCTGTAATCCTATTTTTAAAGTCTCTTGAAAGTCTTTAAAGCTCACACAGGAGCACTACAGCGTTTTCCCCAGCACCGACTCCCCAAAACCAGTGACATAGCTGAACTTTTTCCGTGACAGATCTCAGTGGACCTACCTGCCAGAATCGCTTTTCCCGGATGGGTTAGTTTGGCTCTCCCAGCCGGCGCCGCTGCAGCCAGACACCTCGGTCTGGAGAAGAAGGGGCTGAAAAACATGCTGTCCGGCATAATTACACTAAATGTATAAAAACTCTGATAATAAGGTTTTACAAGCGTTTCTTGTTCTTCTTTTTTAAAGCCTTGAAGTAGAAGAGCGCGCTCTGTGAGCTCCTCAGGTGATCCGCGCTGCGCTCACACCAGGATCTCCGGACAGTGGGCGGATACCTTCAAGGAAGTTGGGATCGACTCTTTCCAATATGTGTTGATTGTAACCATGGCGATCATCGACGGCAGTGCGTAAGAGCGCAAAGCAAACCGGAAGCGATGAGGGTTTGTTTTTGAGGCGTAATCGCGGAAAATAAATATCCAAACCTTTCCGTAAAACGACTTTAAACTTTAGGATTAGAGATCCTCCTGCAGACCTACCACTCCGGCTGCGCAGACACACATCACAATGAAAAGAAAAGAGGGCGGGGCGCAGCATCCCTTCTCCTCTAGGCGTGTTCAAAAGCGAAAATAAAAGACAGAAAAATGCTGTTTTAATCTGTCACCTCCTAAACCTAATAAAGCCACTGGTACACCCACTGGTGGAAGCTCCAAACATCCAACCACACCCTCCCCAAAGTGACTGGAGCTGCTTGCTGAGACAGAAACCATCAATCATGTCCTGACAGCTTGGTCACCATGTCAGTCTGGATCCAACAGAGGATGAAAACAAGTGTATAAAAAAATAAACTTAAAACGGTAAATCATCCACTGAGCCTTTAACTGAGCGTGAACAGAAAGCTTGTGACTCGGCTCCTTCTGAGTGATTTGTGAAGTGTTTCCGTTTGTTGCTTTGACAAATTCAGCGTTCAGACAACAATCCTGACAGATCGGAGTTTAGATTTTCTTAGTGATTTAAAAGAAAGAAAAAAAACAGAAATCATCAGTTTGAGCAGATTTGCCTCAAGACTTTGCCGTTTATTCAGTTTGTTTTTTCACTTTTCTTCTTTTCTTACAAAAATCATTATACTTTAAGACTAACACTTCATAGACAATACATGTGATCCACACTATTATACTTTATTTGTTAGGTATTTCATCATATTTTAATTTATACATTGTTTTAAGTACAATAACATTTTTATTCAACTAGCTGGCACCAGGATGGGTTTTTTATCTCTTTGAAATTTGAAGCTTCACCCCTTTATTTTGTTAGGTTGGTGGAAAGTTTCATCACTTAGTTTATGTTATCTGTAATGCTGGAGTGTGACATTTGTGCTCCTGGTTGCAGTATTATTATTTGGCGGCACATGCACAGACTTTTTTTCTCCTTCCTAAAACTCCAGACTCTGAAAAGTCGACTCTTGCAGGTTTTGCAGATGCAGGAAGTGAGAATTTCACAGATCTCCTGGTTTGGTGTGCATATACACAGACTGGAGCTCTCATCAGCAAATGTCTTTAGTCTGTATCCAGCAAACACTTGTACCTGTTGTGAAAGGATGAATTAAACTATTGCACAGAACCTTGTTCTAAACAGAGCATGAGAAAGTTGTAGATTTAAATGTGAACAAACAAGCTGCCTCCTTGTAAGGCCGCATCAGTGCTTAAGATGAGAGGGAGAGACACAAACACAAACTCCCCCCTCCTCAGTTAAGTCTCTTAGTGCTGAAATGTATGAAACAAAACAAGCTGGGTAACAAAGTCTACATGGAACTGCAAGAAGAGAGTGGTCAGGAGGAACTAAAGAGACGTCTACTCCTCCAGCAGCTGAGAGGCGACTTCATGCTGTTTAGATCGGTGAAGCTGCTGGGGGTGGGGGGGTTGAGCCGCCTTGATGCCACCACAGTCTTTCTAGTGTCTGATGCCAACGTTTTATCAGGGCGCAGTGAAACTTGAGATGAAGGTTTTTATTGTAGTTTCAGTGAGAACGGGAGGAGTCTGGTTGGGAGGTGAAGGTCTTCACTCCGTCTAGGGAGGGGGGAGGACCAGGAAAGATGGAAGGAAAAGGGTGAGGAGGTGGGACTCTACATGTTGAAGCCATACGCAGGCGGGGCAGGGTAACCTGCAGCAGTGGGGGGGTAGCCGTAGCCTGGGTATGTTGGCTGAGGAGCAACAGGAGCTACAGGAGAGGGAGCACCGGTCAGCATCAGCTGCTGGCCTGATGAAACACACAGAAACAGGGTTATTAATACACAAAGACTCAATATTTAAACTAGACAATGATGTGGTTTCACATGCTCTCTGGAGATCATTAGCTAAACAAATCAAAACATGTAATACAATTACTTAATTCACATTCTAATCTCACTAAAATAAATACAGCTACTGAGCTGTGAAAACAAGAGGAAACCAAGATGGCAGATTGGTGCGTAGAGTATACCGTAATAAACTAGATCAGAAATGTTAACGTTAATAAGTACTTATAAACACAAAACCAAATACTTTTTTTCCCCCCAAATCAGCTCAGTATTTGTCCTGATCTGCAGTTAAGTTTTACATGACTGATCATAATTTATCCAGTTCTTTAGGGAAAATAGGATAGCAGTGAAATTCCAAAGGAATAGCTGTCTTTTAATTGCTTCTTAAAATCTGTTATTTAAAAAAAAAGTGAGACTTTGAAAAATTATACTTTATACAATAAACTGGTGAAAAAACTCTGAAATAAAAATACTTTGCAAAGTTGCATAAAGAGAGAAGCTTTAAGTAGATTTGTGGCAAAACAATTTTTGTAAATAAAAGTTGATTAGGATAAAGTGAAATGCTGAAAGTCTGCAATTAATCTAATTTACAATAAAAATGTTTAAACAAAAATGCATTTTAAAAAGTATTTTTGAATTCAAATTGATGTTTTTATGTTTGAGAAAGGATAGCATTTTTTAAAGTGTATTATGAAACATTAAAAACATTTTTTAATCTAACATTGCAAAATAAACAAAAAAATGTTCATTTTTTCTGCTAGTGTTCATATTCTGTCATAGTTCAGTCAAGAAAACAACCTACATTTTGTTAAGTCCATTAACAGGTTTTTCTTTTTTTTTTTTTTTTGAGTAAATGAAAACTAATGAGATATTAACATTTTTATATTTGATCTAAAAAACAAAAGAGATCCTTAAACAATAAACGTTTTCAACTTTGAAAGAAAAAAAAAAAGCTTAATGTCAAATAAATGAGCTCAAAACTGACAACTTTAAATATTTTCTCCATCATCTTCACTCAGTCAGTGCACAATGATTTATATTTAATTTAAGACAAATAAGTTGGTTTTAATTTTGATTAAACAGGATGAAACTTATTAAGTTAACTTACCAAACACCATCGACTGAGGCTCTTTCACGTCGTCTTCAGTTTTCCTTTTGCCATCTGCCTCTTCCAGTTTGTCCACCTGAAGAGAACAAAGACAAAAATTAAAGGCCGTAAAGTTTATTTATTGCAGAGATCCTGCAGAAATCGTATTACCTAATAATATTTTTTAAATTAAATCTGATTTTTGCTCAACTGAAATGAGTTTATTCTTATGGTGTAAAAAAACCTAAACCTTTTTTCCACCTTATTAAATCCTAATAAGATGTGACATAAATTAGATTTGTCTCATCTGAATCTTAAAAGACAAAACTACACAAACTTTACTTCACAGTGCAGCTACAGTTACCAAAGAGAAGATAACATGCAGGTCTGGTGAATTTCTAAAAACAGCTTCCATGTTAAGAGAACAATTAAAGGGTCAGTCCATCAAAAAGAGATGTTACTTATACTGTACATGATCACATTCAGGATCATTTTCCAGATCAACAGTCTTTACGTTTCATCTGATTAAATGAAATCACTGACGGTTTGTTTGTTTTTGAGTTTTACATAACAAATAATCAATACATTTCTATTAGTAAACACTATGTTAATTTTCAGTCTCTACAAAGTTTTTTTAAAACTGATTGGAGCAACGAGAAGGTCAGACTCAAAGTGTAGCAACAGAAACTGTATTATGACCCGAGTATGTGTGAACTGACCCTTTAAAAGCAGCATTAAAACAGGTTAAACAAACATTACATTCATATTAAGTAGAGAAGAAGCTACACAGTACATGCCTATATGCTGATGTTACACTTCCAGCCAGTCTTGTCTCATCAAATGCTCTCACATGCATCTCATTCACGTCTGTAAGCAGGCCGTCCTGACAGGTTAATCAAAGGTTTTTCATTCTGATCGACTAAATTCAGGCTGCATGTCAGACGCTTGCAGCTTCAGCTCATCCCCGTCAGCCATTCAAGGGAGTTGCTCATAGCAACATTTTTTTAACTACTAAGTGCAATAAAAATAAATAATCAGGCATTGTGCTTTAACTGTGTGAATAAGGCTGATTATTAAAAGGTTTCTGATGTAAGAGGAATCGGCTTAAACAGCGGTGGATTTCTGATCAGCTCAAATTAAAAGAACCAAATAAGATTTGACCAAGAAGTGGAAAACTAATACATCACCCGAAAAGAGCTTCCTGTAGAAACAAAATGTTTGTAGTGTAAAATTAAATAAAAATTAATGCACATTTCTAGAAAATGAACTAAAATAAATCTCTTAAAAATGGAGACTCATACTTTTAGTGTTTAAAAGACAGAAAAACTCAGTTTGTTGGCCTGAAGTTAGCAACACAGGGATGCATCCAACTAGTCTGGAGTGGCCTTTTCTCATTTTTCACCTTCATTTCTACCATCTAGTCCTCCTCTTAAAAACACCACTTTAAATTCAGATGCAGCTCTGTACAGAGGAGTTAGAAGGTGAGGGTTTTGTTAGATGTAGACACGCTAAATGTGGTCGTGAAGAAAAATAAATACTGAGCAGGCTTTGGGTCCAACCTCAGTAAAGCACTAAAGTTCAAATAAAGCAGAATACATATTTATCAAAGTAAGCTGATATTATTTTACCTGGTATTTTAATCTGATATGAGCATCACTTATTATTGCTACATATTTTCTAAAGCAGTAAATATTTTTCTGAGTAACAGAGCAGTTAAAACCATTGCTCTTAAGACATTTATAGCAATGACTTATTTGTTTTCATCTTCTTTACCCACTTCTAATGCTTTTTGTGGAACGTCAGAATACAAAATATTTCTACATTTAGTATTGGCCTGTTATATTTACAGAAGTCAGGTTTTTTTATTTGTTCAACTCCTAAAAACCTACATTCAAACCAAAACAAGCTACAGTCCTTTCAAATCTTCTTTCTGCAGATGAACATCTGAAAGACAAAGTGGACCTAAAGCCTGCTCACTACTACTAGAGTTCTCCAGGACCAGAGCTAGTTAGGTTGTTTTCAGTCTACAGTCCATGCTAGGTTCCTACATCAGAAACCTAAGACGTGTTATAACAAAAACAAACAGAACACAGAAATAATAATAAAGAGGGCCAGAGACCGTCACCTTCGCTGCAAACTCATCAACCTGGAAAAGAACCCAAACAGATGACCGCATACGTTTTCAGGTAAGCATTTAACAAAGACCGCTGGTAGATATTTAACAAGTCTCAGTGCTTCACTAGAATCTGATTTCTCACATACATTTACATAGAACAGAAGATTGTCCACCACTATATCAAGGTGTTTTAAAGATAATGCAATGATTTAAAAGGCATGTTCGTTATATAATAAAAATGCTAATTTGCTTTAAAAAGCCTTCAGCAGAAGTAAAAGTTTTTTATCCAGTTCTAGAGTTCTAACCTTCGTGAGATATTCTCTCATGACTTGGATGAAGTATGGCATGGCAAAGTCCATGATGTTGTTCCTCCAGGCCAGCTCCAGCACCACATCAGGGTGCAGGAGGTCATAGGAGGCAAACAGGCAGGCAGCAAAGCACTCCTTCCTGCCCTCCTCCAGGAACCACTGTAGCAGAGTCTCTGCCAGCTCAGCCTCCTTGGACTCTGCAGCATACAGCATGGCATCCTGGGAAAAGTCAGAATGTACCAAAGATAAATAACTAAACGTGAAAAACATTAAAGCTTTAATGCACAACTAGAGCCAAATACATTTTACAAAAAGAAACTAAAAAAACAACAACAAATAAACAGCACCCTCTGCTGGAAAGAGGAGGAACTTTAAAGAGAACTTTGTGAATCATTTGTTTAAATAAAATCTTTATTTTTTACCTTGTAGAGTTTGTCCTTCTTGCAGAGCTCCACACTCTGCCTCCAGCGGTTGTTCCTTTTGTACAGATAAGCAGCGATACGCCTGAACTCGATCAGTTCATGTTTTTCTAACCTCTGAGCCAGGTCGATCGTGTCAAAGTTGTCATAAGCATCGATGGAGGCTCTCAGTCCCTGCAGACCAACACACAGATTCAAACCTCTGACTCACTAGCTGGATCTTCAGTGTTCTGCCAAATATATCTACAGAGTTTGGACACTTGGTAACATAAATCATTCATGTTGAATATTTAAAAGATAATCGTTTAACAAAGATTCAGATCTACATAAATGGATCCTAACCACAGTCAGTTGTCTAAGAAATTATGTCATGGCAGTTTTTCTGTCTGCATAATAATTATAATCCAAAAACAAATTGAGACCCCCCCCCCCCCAAAAAAAAATCTCTTCGTCTACTCCTTTGTAACCTACACACCTGGTAGTCTTCCTCTTCTGTTAGCAAGTTGTTGAGCGCTTCATTGACAGAGTTGTTGTTGTGGTTCTGAACAGACCTCAAGTATGGCTTAACTAGCTTCAGCTGATCCATCTGGTCAAAAATAAAACATTTAAAAAATCTGAGCAGTCTGCAGACATTTAGGACATGCATTTAAAAAGCTGCCCCCTGTACCTTAGTGAAAAAGTTGACGGCTCTGCTGTGGTCCAGCCGAGGAGACAGGATGGTCAGCAGGTCATTAATTAGAAGAGGTTTGAAATCCAGATAGAAAGAAAGAGATTTATAGTACAGCTCCACATTGGCAACCTGAAAGCAAAAAAAGAGGAAATGTTAGAATTACTTCCAAAAGTAAACAAATCAATCAATGAATTCTGTTTACCTTTGCTATTATGTCTTTGAACAGCCCTTCTTTCCACGCATCCGTTGGATGATTCATCATAGTGATAACTGCATTGTCATACTCCTCATATTTATCATAAAGAAAAACCAGCTCTGCCCATAAATGAGATTGCTCTGCTGCACGAAGAACCTGTAAATCACACAAATCATGATGCTAGTTATAAATCCATGGCTTGAATATATTTGTGTATTTTATTGGTGGACAAGTTGTTTAGAAAGGCAGAACGACACACACCTAGCTTTAGCTAATCAGTAACTCATTTGACAACATATTTTTCTCATAAAACATCTCAACAGGTTTATTTATTTATTCACCTATATTCATATTCACCTTAAGAAGCAACAGCCTGCTTTTTTATCCTCGTGGCAGATTTTTAGCTCAATTGTTAAGATTTATACAACTATATAAACTCAAACTATTAATCACAAAAAAAAAAAAACAGCCATAAATCAGGACAAAGATTACTTTAATTTCAAAATGCTGATTAAAGGAAGAAAGGAGTCATTTTGTTGTTGATTTTGTACAAAAACAACCTCAATAATTGTAATGAAAATTTGGGTGTAAAACACAAAAACATAAAAAACCTTCAACACAAACACACCCATATCCAGAGAGACTCTACCTTTGGGATGTTGACTCTGGACCAGAAGAGCTCCAGGTGCTCCTTCATCTTCTGCGGTTTGAACTTTGAGTAGAGGATGGCGAGCTCGGTGAACATGCCCATGTGGGCTCGCTCCAGACCCAGAGCAGCCTCCAGAAGAGCAATGAGCTCCTCAAAGTACCCGCGGTCCTGATAGTAGCTGATCAGGTCCTCCAGCTCGTCGGCGTGAATCACGATGTGAAGACCACAGATCTGAGCCAGCCGAAACTCCTCGCCATCCACACACGCAAAGCAAACCTATTGAAAAAGATGAAAATGTGTTTACAAATGCGCAAATATTATACAATATTTTGGCAATTATAAAAATGTTTTTTAAAATCAACCGTTTATAGTTTTTATGTTCTTTACCTCCTTCCATGTTCGCGTGCTGTTGGCTTTCCTCGCACTGTCCACAGCAGCCTGGTACTCTCCGAGGTGCACCAACGTAGACGCAAGTCGAGCAAAGTTGGACACGTTGTTGTATAAAAGTTTGGCTGCGTCGTACATGCCCTCCTCATAACACCTATCTCCCACCTGAATTAAAGTAAATATCACAGTATTATGGAGTCAATGTATTTTTTGTTGCAAAAACAACAGAATTACTTTTAAAAAAGCTACATATTCCATTAATATACCTGAAATTTTTAAGTAAATTGTTGATTCAGGATTAAACTGATTTAATAAAAAGTTAAAACAGTCCTTTAACATCTTAATTTATCTTATTTTTTAGATGCTAAATGTTTCAGCACACGGCAGCTTGGATTTGATTCTCACCTGCTGTATGTGAGCATTGTTGGGCCCACTGACAAACTCTTCCAGCTCAGCCAAACGGTTCGTTTTAGCTAAAGCAAAAATCAGCTCTGTTTCCACATACGACTCTCTGGCTTTCTTACGAGCCATCTGTAGGAACTTCACCAAGTCCTCCCAGTTATCTACAAAAAACAAATGATCAATAATCACCTCAGATTGAACGCATAAAAATACATCCACACTCCAGAAATGTCACTAACTTACTGTTCTTGCTGGCTGCGTTCACCACCTCCATGTACGCTGATGGATCCACAGCTTTAATATAAGAGTCAATGGCCTCCTTGACCAAGTCTCTGTGTAGCTGAGCTCTGGCTAACTGACTCCACACCGCCGGCTCGTTACAGCGCTCTGCAAACTCATAAGCACGATCCAAATTCCCTATGTGCTCTATCAACACCTGCAGGAATGAAAGGAGTAAAGAGTTGTATTGATGCATTCAAATTTAGACAGAAGATAAAATTTTGATGTAAAAAAGTTTAATTTTTACATCAAAGTTCACATATGGTACTTAAATTACAGCTCAGGTTGTATTCTAAAGTAGCTCCATGATGAGCACCAGGTTTACTTTACCTGTATGGCTGAGGTGTTAACATCAAACTTCTTGAAAATGGCAAACGCTTCCTCAAATAGCTCATTGCTGATTGCGATGTTTGCAATATCAGGAGCATCGTAGTTATCCAGCTTGTTGATGTACTCCATCACACGAGTGCGGTCTGCCTTGATCGCAGTCAAAATCAGCAGATTCTGGAGGTTTCTAGAGAAAATAAATAGGATTAATAAAAACGACGAGCACTCTGGGTAATTTATGCAAAAGCAGAAGAAGCAGTGGAGTACCGGTGTTCACTGAACACAGAGTTATCGAGTACGATCTTCTCCAGCAGCTCGATCAGCTCATTGGGCAGGTCTGCAGTCATGAAAGCCTTAACTGTGACAGACACCTCCTCCGGGTCCTGGGTCTCAGACAGAGCTGTCTGAACCACCTGAGGGGACATCAGATGAAGGAGAAAAGGAGAAAAACATCTCTGATTTTTGGTCACTTCAGGATTAGAGCTGGAGGAAGCCAAACCTGGTCGATGAGCTGTCTTCTGAAAGGATTGTTTTCTTCTAACACATTTGCCCAAAGCTCTGGATCTTTCCGCCGTACAAGATACCGAGCTTCACTCTTAAATAATGAGTTTTCGTTGCACACCTGAGTGAGAAAAACATGGAACAGGTGACAAATTCTGTATAATACAGAACTAAAACGTGTTGCTATACGATGTACAGACTTTGATGAGGTCCAGGTCACACTGTCCTCTCTCATAAGCCACACAGGCTAGGTGGGGGTCTCTCTTCTCACAGTACCGTCCGACCACAGCGCTGTCATAGAACGGGTTCTCCTTCAGGAAGCGCTCTGGCGTGTTGTTGCTGTCAATGTAGATCTTGGCCAGGGCATTGTGGGTAGCTGGCTCCTCACAGCCTTCATGGATACGCGACTCCAGCCACGGCAGCAGAAGTTTCAACCTGATATGGTGGAAGAAAGAATGTAATCTCTTACAGTTACTCTGATGTGTAATGACACATTTAAAATACATATAGGGGAGATGCACAAAAGATAACATGTCAAACAGAATATTTCACAAAAATCGTTTTCTTTTAAAAACTAAATTTGTATTTTCTTTTAATATTGTCCTCTGCTTTAAGTTATGGTTTTTCGTTTGATTATAAGTCAGTTTATTTCAATGCCATGGTGTGGGTTTTTAATGATTTCTCAAATAAAAGCTGCATTAAAACAACATTAACCCTTGCTATGTCCTGAACCTTTGGAACCCTCTGGTATTCTGTGGGTCAATTTGACCAAAATGCAGCACAAGGGTTAAAAAACTATTTAAACTCAGCAGAACTGGTTAAAGGCGTTTTTCTTTTACACAGCTAACACACGGTTCGACCACTAGGTGGCAGTGTTAACAAATATTTCAGCAAATATTTTTAGTTTAGCATCTTTTCAAAAAAACAGTTCATCTGTCTCGCTAAAACATTATGGATATTTTATTTTAAGTTTTAAAACGGTTTATGATGCTTTTTTATAATAAATTGTATTTGTGCGTTTAATTTTTAGGTTTTTATTAACTGTGTTGGTTCAAAACAGGTTTTTGTGTCTGCATAACAGCCAACTTTCCCACAGTCCATATACAATATAAATTGGCTATACATCAAATCAGCCAAAACATTAAAACAACATCTAATATTATGTAAATCCATGTTTTTATGATGCTAAAACTGCTTTGACTTTTTAGAGGAAGCGTCTGACGCTGGGCTCAACATGTTTTGAGTCTGTGATATATCAGTAGATGAAGGGTGCACAAACTTAAAAACACAACTGATGAAGCCATCCACATGTTCTTACCTGTTTCTCTTCTCCACCTCCTCCACCAGATCATCAGTGGAAAACTGCCCTCTGACCACCATGATCAGGTTTTTAATGACATCCTCGGAACAATCAACATCCAACAAACCACCAATCACCACAGGCAATCGACTGGGGTTCACCTGGGAGTACCACAGCAAATACAAAATCAAGAGGCAGGTCAATTAAAACACAGACATGAACAAAGTAACTACGTAGTCTTGACCTTACTTTCTGTACGTAGATTTCAATGTATTTCTGCAGATTGTTTCGGTAAAGGTAGAGCACCAGATCATGGACGAAGTCAAAGCGATCGCATACAATGATGAGAGGAAGCTGGTCTGTTAACTTAGCCTCCTGTGGAAAACAGAAATGAATCCATGAATGACTCTATAAATTAAATGGTTTTAGAAGAAACAGATCATTAATTAAGCCATAGTCGTACCTTGAGGAAATTTTTAACCCTATCTGGGTCATAGCAGTTACTCTCTCTACAGATTCTCTCCACTTCTTTGATCTGACCAGTTTTACAAGCAGCCTGGATGTATTTAAAATGAACGTCTGGCTCCTGGCTGAAATTCACAATCGACCCAAGGAAGTAAAATAAGCCTTGAATAGAGATTCCAGGAAAGAAATCAAAACGAGAGTTAGCAGTTATCTCTGTTTACCAGAAAACAACACAAATGAGTGAAAGAGATGCCGTTTAAAGTGCCCATGGCTCGATATTTAAATCACTTTATATTAAACAGGTGTAATCTTTGATGCCTCCAGATTAGCGTTGCACCATTATAACTCAAAATACGCTGTAATTATTTGCCAATGAGCAACTCAGAGGTAAGAAGAATGCGACGCCTTCCGGTTCTGCTGGGTTTCTCCTTATTTGGCAGCCTGACACTTCGGCTGCAGTAGGGGGCAGTGCCGTCGCGTGAAAGTGAAACTAAACACTACACGGTATATGGTCAATGGCAGCAGCAGCACTGGTGTTCTCCTCGCTCCAGGTGTCGTGAACGTGCATGTGGGAGGAGAATTTACCATATAAGCAAGTCCGGATCACTATGACCTCATAGCGGGCTGGAGTGAAAAAAACAGTTTGAAACCTAGGTCTGAAATCTTGAAAAGCTTCTCACTGGCTGTACTAGGAGACAGATGGACGCCGTTTTTTTTGCACTTTCTGGCAGGTTTAAGGTGAGAACTCAACGTTGCAACATGATAGATAAGTCATAAAACACGGAAAACCATGCCATGGGCCCTTTAACACGTTCTAATCCAACTTTGAACACCTACCTTCATAACTCTTGAAGGACTCAAAGAGCTCCACTAACGCCTGAGTTCCCAGCTGCTCATGATACTTTGATGCTACCTGGACACACAGCTGCAGGTTCTGCCTGATGTTAGCTGAGAGCATGGCTCTTAAACATTCCAAAGAGTCTTCGACTGACAAGGAGCCAAAAAAGTTAAGCAGCCACTAAATAAAAAGAAAAAAACAGAAGAGCTGAGATCAAGAGGCATTTTCATACATCATCAAGACAATAAAAGCTGTTCTCTCCCAACGGAGCGGTATTGACAAGCATGGTTGCACTCCTAAAGACACACCTCAGGATTGAGCAGATGTGTGTGCACCACAGCTCGTTTGATATCGTACAGGTCAGTGTAATGTTCCAGAGCTCTCTGCAGCAGTCCTGCCTTCTCACACAGCTGAGCAACGTGGGCTCGGTCGTAGTGTGTGAACATCTGGTTCCCCAGGATGGCATCTGCTACCTAAAAATGTTCATGCACATATGAACACACAAATCATGTTTAGTGTCTTTTTGCATCCAGGTGAAAATAGTTGTGCAGCAGCTATTCTGCTATTCACACCCAGGCAGAGACCAGGGAGGGAGTCAGAAACAATCTTCAACTTCATCTTAGGGTGAAAACTTTAGCATTTTCATTCATTTGTTTTTTTGCAGTTTGACCTAGTTTAGGTAACTATCCAGTAAAAAAAGATATTCTGGGTTTAAATAAGAGCTTTCACAACATAAGTATGAGTGGGAGGTTTGGCTTTAAACTCTGCCATGCCATAAGTTACGCTCCAAACATGCACCCAAGTTGGCTCTTCTACTCTCAGTGCAAAAAGCATTGTTGGCTACTGACACCTGGATGTAAATATCATTATTATTATCAACCACAAGGTTATTTTTGCAATTAGAAGAGAAATACAAGTCAGTGAGTTCACCTGGGGCGCGTGTATCAGGTTCATCTCAAGCAGACGTGTTTGTAAGTGTCCTTCAGCTGGACGGTTGTTCTTTAAGGCATCCAACAGGAAGGAGGTGCACTGTTGAATCAGGCTGCCCTCCATGAAAACATCAACAATCTAACAAAAGAGAAATGTTTAACAGTTTTTCAAAAGACTTAAGGAACATAAAGACTATAATTTCAGTTAGAACACAGTGTAAAAATCACAGATTATAAAACATCTGCCAGATGTTTCTGCTTTTCATTTCTTGCTTAACATCCACGTTCATTCATTTGTGTTTGAAACAGAGTAGAGTGAAGATGTGGCTTTAAAAGAAGCTGGGAGTTACGGACTCTGAATTCCTGACATTGCTGGCACATCTGGAATAACAGAGATGAAGACTCCCACACTGGGCACTTTGCATGTTCCCGTGCATGTGCGTAGGTAAGAACATGCATGGATTTCATGTTTTTTTAAGATGGTAATTGTAAAAGTAGGTTTCTTAGTTTTGCTGAGGCATGGGTTACCTGGTTGATGTTGGCCAGTGGCTCCTCGTCTTGGACCAGCATCTGGGCAAACTGGAGTCCCTGGTCTGGATTGACACGCATCACATTCCTTAAGAGAAACACCCAGTCTGGGGTGTAGCCCACCTACACAAGGACAGGAGGGGTAAAAGGTAATTCTGACTGTAGATAGAGTAAATTTACATTTATATCTGCTAAATATATAAAACGTGAAAGCATTTGTGCTCATGTTCTACATAAAATGAATGATGGGGATGAAAAAGAGGGTTTAGCTTCTTGAATACCTTTTTAGCATACAGCACAATCTTCTGGAACTGTCCAGTTTCTGCAAAGCACTGGATGACTTTGTTGGGGACGTTCGCTCTGAGATAAACACTAAGCGCAAGAGTTGGATCAGTGGCCTTGACCAAGTCTCCCAGCTCCTCAGAGCATTCCAGCTGCAACAGATTACATACGTTTGACATAAGAACATTATCAGATATCCCATCACCAACAATCAGCCCAGACATGTTCGTCTCATCCCACCTTGTCCTCCTTCAGCCACTTCTCCAGCAGTTGTTTGCGGCCCTGTTGAAGCACAGGCCTGCACAGCTCCAGAGACTCAAACTTGTTGAGCTGGCCCTGGTCCAGCAGAATACCAAAGTACTGCAAGAGTGGGGAGGCCTGACCCGGCTGGGCCGGGACACTCTGGAATTTACGAATGGTTTCTGCTGTTCTCAGGATGCCCTGAGGGTAGGAAAGACGTCACACAATGGATGAATTATTGGCAGAGGAAGAACAGAAAAAGTGAAAGTCATTTCACTGAATATATTCCACACATTTTTACACATTTGCAGTAAATCCACATGAAAATATCATAGAAGGTGTAAAAGGCATAGTTAAAGTCTTTACACAAATTTTACCAACACACCTGGCAGAAATATGAAAGTGCAAATGCTACATCATAACAGCAGACAATGGCGTACCTTTGGTGCAGATGCAGCAACCTTTGCAGCTTCTGAATAACTTCCTTGGGCAAACAAAGTGTTGAACTTCCTGCCAAAAAGCTCCTCGGCCCCAGCAAGATTAGACCTCACAGCCATTCTCAAAGCTAGATCAGGGTTCTGCAGGACGTTTGTGGCGTAGTTGACAATGTTCTCCTCTTCAACACACACTGATAAGACCTTTGAGACAGAAAAATAAAATGCAACAGAATACATGAGATCAGTTTCTAATTTGTTTGGCACCAAAATTATATCTCCTACTTATGTTATAAAACATCTGGTAATAAAATATTATACCCTCCTTGTTTCTCACCTGCCCCTTCTTGTTAACGCCGATGATCCCCGAAGTGGCTTCATGAGGGGCGGTTACAAAAATGGTCTCAGCACTGATTCTATTCATGTATATACATACTCCAGACTCCAGGTCGTACAGATGAATGTACCCGTATTTTGTAATCAGATATATTACACCATGCTTGTTGCCAATCTGCAGAGATACAAAGATAATTGAAACATTCTGCAGCCATGTGGAATGCATGAATAAAAGTCAGAACTCACTACCAACCTGCATAGCTACAGGAAAGTCTGTCTGGGCCTCTGGAGGAAAGAACACATCCACTGCTTTCTTGGCAAATGGCTGGTTTCCTGTAGCTGGCTGTCCAACCTCAATGATGTGTAACTACAAAAATAAATTTTACATAAATAAATTTGCTTGAGTAAAGGATCCGTGAATAGCAGCACTAATAGACCCTCACCTTTCCCCCAGCCTGTGAGCGCACAGCAAAGCAGAACAGAGTGGAAGATTTGGAATTTCCCTCCACTTTGAACTCCCCGAAAGCAGCAGCATGGCCCTCGATGGGCTGGGACACCTTCCTGTCAACTGAATACAGCTGCATCGCTCCAACCACACGGTTTTGCTGCAGGAAAATATAAGAACAACACTCAAGACTCACATGGCTTTCACATTTAAACAGTGATGTGATCATGGTTCAGATTTAAACCGAACTGCAATGGTTCTGGTTGAGATCAGTTAAACAATGAGCAGCAGTGACTAAGAGTTCTGTAAAATTCTTTGACAGCCAGTCACTGTTTGCAATAAAAGGTGTATTTGTGGATGGAACACCAAACGCTTGTGCTTAGCTCTGTAGAAGCAGCATTACAGCACATTAGTATTTTCATATTTCATAACCAACAGATGCTTTCTGTGTGAAACTGATTCTTTTCCTTTGAAAATAAATAGAAACAAAACGAGGCATTATAAAAAGGTAGAAACATTCCGTTAATGGGGGCCTTTAACAATAAGTAACAAACACCCCCAAGGTCTTTTCCTCATTAGCTTTCGTCAACAAAACTTACAAACAGAACAGGATGAAATGACTCAAATAATTTGAATCAATCAATTACAAATAAATCCTTGAGGCAAACTTATTAGATTCAATGCTTTGTTTAAACCATGTGACTCAATGATCATGTTTCACAGGACCAGTTAATTAGTTCCCCAAATAGCGCTAATTCAACAACTTAGAAAAAAACAACTGATGAGTTTCTGATTCAAAGCTTATTTCCTAAAAACACAATCAGTCTTTACAGTGAGACCAGCATGACGCTGCATAAAGCAGAGAGAGAAAATGTCAGACATGGAGCTGTGTTTATAAATGCTCTGCACACCCATTTAGATTTGCAACAATAAAAAAGTCTCTTGTATTACTATTATATACTACATAGAGTACAGCTAGACTGGAGGTCCAGGTAATGACTTCCTCACATCTTTGCAAAAACCCAAAACGGTGACTATAAAAAGACTAAATGAAATCTTTAAACTAACACTCCACACACAGCAAAAGGAGACATCAGTGACTACATCCATCTTTTATGTACAGTCTGTTGATTATGACCCATTTCTTTGTAAATAGGTCACTCACCATATCACTGAAAAAACACAATGACCATATTTTTCCTTTCATTTTTTTCATTGTGAGTGAGTGACTCTTTACAATGTGGACACATTCTGTACCTTACTTAGCTCACATGCTTTCACTGGTTATATTTAAAGCACAGCATAACAGTGGCCATTAAAGTCACTTTCTCACAGGACTGTAATTGTGATTCCAACTGCAAATTTGCACATTTTTCTTCAATTTGTGTCTCCAACACTGAATTGTTTTGCACGACACTTTAGTGATATGTTTTATATATGGCTGGGTAACATGGTGCATGATGTAACCGAGAACTAAGGTTTCTAATCGCAATTTAGCCACAAAGTGTCTATTATTCACAATTTGGTCATCATCTGCTCCCAAAGTAGTTTCAGATTTTCCTCACCTCTGACAAAATTAAGAAGCAACTGAATCAAATCAGTCAAAAACATTTTGAGCGATTTTTAACGCTAAAAACTGTCATTTTTAGTGTTTTAAAGTTGTTCATTAAAGTGATTATTTAAGCTAAATAAAAGAAACCTGTGTTGTACTGTCATATTGCCACGAAAGGTTGTTTTTGTTCAACATGGCTGCAGATTAGAAATGATAAAGATGGTCTATGGAGGTAGAAGTAAACATGTCCATACCTGTGCAGAGATCCCTATCAGCAGTAACCACTTCTGTTGCTCGTCGGTTCTGTAGTTAATGATTTGACATCCAGCCAGACTGGCATGCCGATCGAACACTTTGGACGGTTGGGAATCCCCCTCCATGCTCCAGTGGTAGACGGCCGTATCAGTCACCAAAGCAACAGTGTTTACGGATATCCACTTCCAGAACACGACCTCCTCCGTCATTGTGTGAGCTTTCATCTTACTCTTCATCTCTATGTTGAAGATCTGCAGTGTTTTGGCAGCTGAGGGAAGGTGAAAAGGAGAGAAGTGAGACAAAAAGGTGCGAGACAAGAGGCGTTTTATCTAATACCGATGGAGGCTTTTCTTATAGTTCAATGTCATTTGAAATAAAAGCAAAACAGGCCACTTTAGATTTGATCAGGTTTGCATTTTTAAATCTATAAACTTGCAAAAATTCAAAATACTAAATTAAAAATTGTACTTCTTATGCAAATGAAGCCCCACTTAGATTTGACTGTCCTCCAGCTACAGAAAGCAGATTTAAGAAAGGTCATCATGGTTTGCATTGATGGAACCATTATCATATTTCTGAGCTCCAAAATAGAGCTGCTAGATAAAGCTGCCCACATTTGATCAGTTACAACCTTCATTAGCCAATAAACTTACAACAAAACAGACAAATGAGTTGGATGAAATGAATAGCAGCGTTGACATTTTATGATACTTTATTGGCTTCCTTTATGAACAGGGTTGATATGGCTACACACAAATGCAAAGACCCACACAGCACCCCAGCTCCTTCAAATGTGTAACATCTGATCACACACACACACACACACACACACACACACACACACACACACACACACACACACACACACACACACACACACACACGTGTTCTTCTCATAAAAGATGTGGAGATGCCAGCAGGTTTAGTCAGTACAGAGGTTGATCTTCTGAAAGTTCTTAACAGTTGTTTATCATGTGCTGGATATGTGTTTGAAACAGCTAGGCATACTTGTGAGGAACATGAGGAGGCCTTTATGAGAGAGAGATGGCTACTGTATCATCACAACAGAGTGTCAGACGGGCAGACAGACAGAACACAACTCACCGTCTGAGAAATGACAGAAAGCAAGGGAGGAAAAAGCAAAGTGTCAATCAGGTAAGAATCAAAAGACAGAAAGACCTCAAGGAGGGGGCAAACCGAAGTGTTTATTCCTCAGAGGGGGGGGGGGGGAAGAAAAACGCATTACAGGCAAATCATCCTGGTCAGAGCTGGCATTTGTGCTTTAAGGGCCAAAGATCAATTTGACAAGCTGATTTAGTACAATTGGATAACGATGCATGAGCACTCTACACTGACAGAGCATTATTTATTGTGGTACTTTCATGTAAATTAGAGTGGATTTTTAACAGTTTTATTCAAATGTATTAATTTACACACATTTAATTCAATAAACTATGCTGTAACAACATCAGCATTTGTTCTATAAAAACTTTTCTATAAACAAATTTATCATTCATCAGTCAGAAACCTGACCTGATAACTTTCATTCTGTGTCACCAGCTTACCTTTTAATGCGATAACCTTGCTTGCGGGGTTCATTATGGCACTGTCAGCAGAGATGGGTCTCCTGATTGGGTTGGTGGGGTCAGACATGTCTATGATCACCACCTGGTTCTGCTCGCCCACCTTCTCTCTGATGCAGATGAACTTGTCTGACTCCATGGTCAGATAGCTGAAGCCGATGTTGCCTGGGTTCACACCCAGGTTCTGCAGCTAAAAGGAAAAAAATAAACAATAAATCAGCTGCTTCTGAGTCATTGTGTAGTGGTTTCATGGGAGTTTAGAGTCTGTGCCAGTTGAGTGTTTCAATACTGGAAAAGATGTCGTAGGTCCACAATAGAAAACGGAAACTAAACATATGATATTAAATAGAACAATTTCATGGTAAAGATCTAAACCAAACAGTGCAACCAGGTGCATGTTGAGCTGCAGTCAAGGTGGTGTAATATTTCCTGCATGCCACAAACAGCAGGTTCTCGCCAAATACCTTCACAGGTGCAACCAATAAAACCAGTTAAGACCATAAAGCAAATGTCCAATACAAAGACGCATTCACCAGAACAGATGCACTGAGAGGTGTAACTCCAGATATACAGTATTTTTAGGAATTTAGTGAATGCATGTTTCTGATGGAGGATTAAAATAACAGAAGAGTAACATGATTGAATTTAAAAATATATATTTTCTTGTTGAAACAAAGTAAACAGATGTTTTTGTAGTTCCCCAAAATAGATCTATGATGGATAAAGAGTTTGTATCAACATCTCTACTGATTCAGCTAACTGGTCGACCTATCAATAGCAAGTAGGACCTAAAATTTAGTCCTCAACCAACAAATTGAATGGTGGGTTGGTTACATTCAAACATGATTTACCAATTTTAAAAAAACTTTACATTAAATGCCACAAAATAAATCAGACAAAAAAACCAGGAACGCCAACTTCATGACAAAAGTCCCTGAAAAAACCAACATGGCAGCAGGTGATGTTCATCTTGCTGAGAAGCAGCAGCAAGAGGTAGACCAAAACACTGTTTTCATTAAAATAGCAGCAGGTCTGCTCCAGTTTTCCTGGGATATTCTTCAAGAATGTTTTCCAGGCAAGATTCACACAGAGCCAAAGAACAAGCATGGAAATTCAGCAAACAGGATTTTCACTCTGTGGGGATTTACTTTAACTAATAAAGCTACTTATAATCTTTAGCATTTACTGAATTGTGTTAAAATTACATTTGAAGTCTGGTATGTTTTTACCTGCACTGCCACCATCATAATCTCCAGCACTTATAATGAAGAACACCAAAAACATGTCCAATCTTAGAAACAACAAATGTAAAACTTGTCTGCTTGGTTAACTTAACAGCTGCTAAAAAGAGAAATTATTCAGCATCATGTCGTCTAACTAAGTGAACTAAGAGAACAGGCCAAAACAAGCACTCTCCCTCTGATGACTGAACTGTCTGCATTATGCAGTCTGAAGCAAGCACAAAGGAATCCTATACACTCATCACAAGGACTGCACTCTCTCTCAGTTGGCTGCAGGAGGAGGACAAAAAAAAATCATGACTTCTGCAAAACAGGAAGGACAAAACTGTGGAAAAAAAAAGACAGAAAATAGAGGGGTTATATTTAAAATCTGCTTTCACATAAAAATTAATTTCCACCAAACCATTCAAATGGATAAAGCATCATAAAACAAAAACGTATAGATAAAATAGTGTTACATATTAGCTTTGCTTTGTACACGGACACTATAGCTGGTAGCTAATTCCTTAGATTTAGGAAAACAAAACATTTTAAAACTCATCATGCAAATGACTTATCTATACATTTTACTATGTTCTGTGTGAAAATATCCACACTGGCCAATCTAAAACCCAAAAATCTGTTAGTACACCATTATCGACAATTTTTTAAAAATCTGACATTTTTAATGGTTCATGAACTCGTCACCAGCACTAGGCACTAATTCATACCAACAACTAATCCTTTATGTGGAAGTTATGATCACTGCTAAGAGAAACCGGTAACAATTAATCGACACACTGATGATCAGATTTCATTTTATTTAAGTTTTCTTCCAGAAGCATGCAAGAAAGCAAACATCCATGCCATTCGACTGTGACTTCTTTTCTTTTCTGAGCAAAAATATGCAGAATATTGGTCAACAAGATAATGTGCAAAAAACAGTTTATAAATAGTTACAAATATTCAAAGCATTTACTGCAAATACTGTTTTCTGCTGACCTGCACAGAGCCTTTTTCTTGCTTGTGTCTACTGTGGATATGTTTAAATTCATGTGGTAGTGATTAAAATTTTAAAAAACAAAGTCATCATCACAGTGCATCATGTGACACATTGATGTAACTGTAAAGAAACCTCACATTTCCAGCTGCGAAAGAACATCTCTGTGATGGGAGTGTAGATGAAACAGCCCAGCACTGTGCTTAAAACAAGCAAAGGAGAGCTGGTGAGCAGGTACAAGTGTGAAGATGTCAGAGTGATTTACACATCTCTTATAAGAGGAGGATGAGAGCTATAGGTAGGTCTGTTCAGAGTCGTTCCAGTAACACAGTTCAGGGCTGAGTGACTCACTCAGACATTTCAAGCAGAAGATTCCAGACAAAAATCACACATTACCTCCAACCCGCTGTCTCCACAAGACCCATAAACTACCTCGATCAATGCCTGCAAGTCATCTTCCCTCAAAAGCTGAGATTAACTTCACAAAAACAACATTATTATCACAATTCCACAGACAATGGAGCTTCAGCGATGATACAGCATGAAGGGGATTTGGTGAGTCACTGACTGGGTGGATGTGTTGCATCAGCAGCTCAAGTGAAGAATGCAGCAGAAGGACTCTGAACTGTTTTGTATTTCTATTTTTTAGCAAAAAATGTTAATGTTTGGTAGCTGATGGGTTAAATGGTGCAAGCAAAGGACTGATAATATTTGACATAATCACGGAATTAAATGCATGTTAGCCTGCAAAATGGTATATAGAGATAAGTGTGCAGATATTGATTACCTGACATGTTTGAGTTTTAACTCAGCAATTTTCATGTTCTGGTTTACTCTCCAACTTTTAATTGGCAGTGCAATTTGGCAGAAGCTGCTAAATGCTGATATTTTTGTTAGGAGTTCATTGAGACCAAAACAAAGCTCTAAGATGAGAAATAAATTGTGCATTTCTCCCTTCAGAGAATCCATTTGGGTGACTCCTACCAGGACCATTTCTGGGGAAGAAAACAGTATGTTCTCTAGGCTGCCGAGGACAGACTCAAAGAACATTCTAGAAAACTGACTAGTTAAACTGTGACTGGTTAAAACAACAAAAGAGTGCTAACTGAAAAACAAAAACAGCAACTTCCTAAAAACATAAAGAACACATTACATTGAACGACATCAAGAACCAACTCTACAGCACAAGCTGGCAAAAACATCACAGTGTGAGCCTGTAGGTAAAACTGCACTCAAAAAGCATGCACGGTTGCGTTTCAGTGACTGATGCTGATCCTCATCACCTCTACAGTCACTGATGCATTTGTTCTGCTGGCCTGTTTGGTCCTCCTGCTTCCTGTCCTGATGTGATTTACCAGACCTGACCCTCATCCATCCATCCATCAAACACATCCGCTGGTTTGACATGGTGGCATCATTTCATTAGCACAGCGACCGCATCACAAACGGCCTCAGAGCTGCAGGCTGGATGCTCCAACACAACAGGACCACGTTCTGTAGCGTCTGAGCTGCAGGACATTTTTGCACTTGCTCAAGCTGCTACAGTACGTAGGCTGCTGCACACAGGCAGCAGCAGAGCCTAATGATTCTCACTTTGCCACTTTCATTATTTAGTAGACGGTCCATCTTATTGAACCTAACACATGTTGACATGATTTTACAAACTGCATGGACCTCTCTTAAACAAGAGTAATGTTTGCATCTTCTGAGCATTGTTCTCCAAAGCTTTGAATAACCAAGACACTAAATCAGCTCTAAAGGTCGGTACCTCGACAAGGAGCTGGATCCGAGTAAAATTCCTGCACCCGGGCTGAGACAGCAGACACTGAGCTGTAAATACCAGGCCAAGAAAAAAACTAAACAACTTGAGGCCCAAAGTCTCGGGTTTGCAAATTCCAGGCATTTTTCACTCTGCTGGAGCCACCTAAACTCATGGGGGGATACAACTGGGCTGTGATTTCACGGTAGAAGAGAAACATAAAGCGGACGGCTGATTATCACTGTCTCAAGGCAACTCAAGGCAAGGTACTTAAGGAAAAAGGCATGTGCTCCTGAGAAAATGTTTGAACTAATGACCCAGATGATGCCTGATACACTGCTGGGCTCCATCAGTGAGTTTAGCAGCTCTCTGGTGGTTGGTGCAGTATTTTTTTTTTAACCAGATAAGAGGATGTTTGGTGGAGAAAGTGGGGCTACAGGCCAGAGGAAGGGAGTAAATAAAGAGAGGGGAGGGGACTTTTTCTTTTCTAGTGAAAGGCCATTTCACTGCCTGTCGTTGCCATAACAACAGGCTACAGACCAGAAGAGGAGGAGGAGGGGTGCAAAGTTTCTCTTTTGGCTGCAAGACACCAAACACTGGGGCTGCCATTAAAAGTCCAAAACATGGGGTCAAAGGGGGACCGTGGTGGAAACGGTTCTAGCTGATGACCATACAAGAGGCTGTCTGTTTCTTTCATTGTCACAGAGCGTAAAAGGGACATTTTGTGTTGCTTTTTTCCACTGAAAATGCTGACCAAAGACTTAAGGGCGGGTGTTGATCTCATATACTGATGCTGATTAAGCTGCACAAAAACCAACTGCCAGAAAACATGTTACATCATCATAATACTTCACGTAGGGCTAATATATCATCTTACATGCTACGAGACATTTCAATGCAAAATAACAGATTATATTTCTATAATTCTAAAAAAATAAAAATAAAATAAAAAACAATGGCATCATTTTATAAACAAGTTGGGATGATTTGCGTCCAAATCTGCGCAAAACAGCCTGGTTTAAGGTTAGAAAGTGGAAAATATGCTGCTGCAGGATATGACAACAACACAACAAAGCCTGAGAGCAAGTGCCATCCAGTTACAACGCGAACAGCTGAGCTCAGTTTATCGGTAACAACAAAAAAAGTGCCAAAACGCCGCAGTTTGGCTGAAAAATGTCGGCGGCGTTTTGAACTTGGGAGCCGAAAACTGCGGGATATTTACACACGCACACGCTGGTCCGCAGTAGAGCCGTGTTACAACCAGACTCTTCAATTTTTACAAGTCATCATCTGCCCAGCAGGAGAAAACTAGGCCTGTAGCTATATTGAGCACCACCCTGCAGCCCTATTTCAGATTCCATTTAAATGCGACATGTGCTGTTTGTGTGCGGAGCTACGCGACCGAATAGCGGCGCAAAAATCAAAAGAGACGAGGCTGTGATTCATTTTAACGGCTTTTTCTGCGCGTGCTTACCTGGAGATGCTCCTGGAACCGTATCGGTAGTATCTGAGCCATTTTAGATGGTTTACCAGGCAGAAGAATCCGCGAAGAAGAAGGAGAGGGGATGGGGAGAACAAAAGGAGAGGTGGTTTTGTGCCCTAGCAGCCCCTGAAGCCTAAATGATGGGCAGTGGTGTGTAGCTCTCGATGGTATCACACGAATCCGACGACTGCTCCCATTCAGCAGCCCCCCTACACCGTTACTGAGTCAAAAACTCCGCACCTCCGCTACGAAAACTAGTCCACCTTAATTGAGCCAAATCAGCTCCTCTCGCAGCTTTCTAATGCGACAAGCCTGTCCTAAAAATCCCACCGACTTATTTTAAGTCATTATAAATATAACAATTCCGCCTTGTGTTTTATTTATTTTCATCTTTTAATTCCACAGGGCTAACAATTGATTTTGTTTGATACGCCGTTTGTACCCCTCCGCCGCAGCCCCTTCCCCCTCCTCGTTTCACCAACTTCTAATCCACAGCTCTTTAACCTTATACACTCTTATTCATACATTCTTTTTTTTATTACTTTTATTCATATCATATAAATATGAAAACATTTTTTATGAAAAGTGTGCACAAATAATGACCATTTCTGAGTCATTCTTGGGTCAGGGGAAAACTTTGTTGATACTAATGTGATGCATGCTGAGACTGAAAGGACTGGTGGAATATTTTCACAAATGTAGGGAAAATGACCAAAAAAAATTGTGGCATCTGTCCAGATGATGAGCTGTGATTTTATTTGGTTGGATAAGAAGAAGTGTGACACACAGGTCTGAGATTTTAATAAAAGCACCTGTTCAAATTAACAGCTGTCCTTTTTTTTTTACTCCACCTGTCTATTTTTGATTTGTTGTCATTTATTTGAACAAATACAGTAGACACTGAAAATGGGATAAACATAAGGTTGAAGGAAGGACACCTTATATCTGACCTTTTTAGAGGAATTATGTTTGTTTGTTTGATTGATTGATTGTTTGTTTGTTTGTTTGTTTGTTTGTTTGTTTGTTTGTTTGTTTGTTAAACCACTTAATTTTGACTTATGAACCTTGCAAATTTTAAATAGGCACCTAAATCTAGAGACGAACAAACATTGAATCTGCATATAATAGAAATGTGGCCACAAAAACCATTTTGATTGTTGCTTATGAGACTGTGTGACAAAAATTCTATTGCAAATACACATAATTACTTACTTTTGAGTTAATTCTACCAAGACAAGAAAATCAACTACAGAAATGTGGAGATGTATTAAACTGTATTTTTGGCAACAACAAAATAATTTACATCAAATTATTTTTGCAAAAAACTTGACACATGTTGGCATGACTGTAAATAAAACTTATAAACAAAAGAAAGTCATTGTGATTCTTCTTGTTGTTAGTTATTATCTTACAGCATAACCCTTATTGCCCCAAATGAATAAAAATGCAAAAAAGTTCAAACTTTTTCTTTTGAATGGACATCAATTTTTTTCTTTTTTTAAAGCTGACAATAAATACATAGTGTCATCACATTGGGGTCCCCAGTGAAATATATGATATATGTATACCTTCACAAACCCAAATTCTGATGTTCATTCTTGCACATTTTTTTGTGAAACTTGACGTTTGAGCTGTGTTTAAGATTGGTGATGGCTGGAAGAACCTCAGGATTGTGTTATTTATGTGCTTAAATGTTTATTCATGTATATGTTTTACCATGTTTTAATAAATCCCTGAACTTATTTATCTTTTTTTGACAAAAAACTTAAAATAAAAAACAGAAAGGTTAAAGACTTTTGCAAAGTATCATAAATGTAATTTAATATTTTCATGACCACAGAGAAATTAAGCTGATGGAAATGTTGCAGCTTGTTGGATTTTGATTGGCTGAGGTTTAGAGAGTTTTCCACCAAGTCTCTGCAGATGCCTCACACCCACATGCTTCATTAACCAGTTCCAGGAAAATATTTAGGACACATTTGCACCTCCAGTACAGTTTATGCAAATATACGTAGTACCTGCATTTGCATTAGATTTTGTGTTTAGACAACTTACACTTTTCTGTACAAACATGGTAATAAAATCAAATGTATTCAAATGCTAATCAATATGAAAATGCTCATTTATGCTGCCTCTTGACAGTTTTAAAGGTTTCCACATGCAGTAATTTCAATAGATGACAAGCTTGTTAAATTTATTCTAAGTCAGGTATGTCCTTATACTTTCTCATCACACATTTGTTTTGGCGTTTTTGCCATCTGGTGCTCCTAAATCCAAGATTTATGAATAGAGGAGGTGTTTCACCACAACAGGAAGCAGGTGGAAGCAGTGGTGTCTGCTGAGCAGCTGCAGAGGCAACTTACTCACACATGCATGCACACACACACACACACACACACACAGAGAGAGAGAGAGAGAGAGATGGTGGCTTGCACAGCTAAGGATTTATCACAAATAATTAGTTTACAACAATCAGTGGGTTGAGTTTTATTAAAAGTCTTGAATCCTCAGTTTTAAAACATATTGCCTTTACATGAGCACTTTAAACACCACAGAAACATTTTTTAAACATGTTTGGTCAGTTGTGGGATGTTTGTTAGAAGTATTAAAACCAAATGCACTGAACTAAAAACACACAAACAAAACAAACAGAGATTAAATATTTAAAATATCATACTAAACCACAGAACACACATCCAAGGCATTGGAGTAAAATACAGAGAAATGTTAAAACATATAAAATTGTGAAGTGATTTGACGTCTTATTAGCAAAAATGTGTTGTTTTTCATGTAGGTGTCAGAATTATTTGTAAGGAAATAACTCCTTTAACCAAACTGAATGTGTTACCACCTCTGAGCTTTAATGCTGCCATGCCATGCAGCTATGATTGCACCGCTTTGAATGACACATTGTGGTATTTTCATAAAGAAAAAAATAGCTTTGCCTCCAATATATCTCAACACAACATACTCCAAAATAGTTTCAAGGGCGTACAGCTTGTGTTAAGTTTGCTGTGTGCTTGGCCTGACTCCTGCTGTCAATCAGAAGGATCTGGTGATTCCTGTGGTAGGAAATCATCTCATCAAGACTGGAGAAAACCTAACAGGAAGAGGAGGATTAGTTGAAATAAGTCTTCTCTTCTTCCACAGCCCATTTTCACTGCCCTCACCTCTTCATTCTTCTTGCCCTCCTTTCCAAGGGCGTAGCTTTGAGTTTCCTCCAGGAAGCGGATGGGAATGTTGTACACCTTCTGCTGGTAGAGCAGAGCCAGGGTGAACCGCTGGTTGGAGCTTTGGTTTGAGCTGTGTCGGATCAGGAAGGCACCGTCCTACAGCAAAAGAAATCAGAGGAGAATTTAATAGATACAAATGGTAGAAGATATCTAACAAAAAGTACAAATAAGTGTAAGGAAAAGGAGTGTGAAGGAGGCTATACGACCTGCAGAGTAAGCTGTGAGTTTATTCAAGTATCAGATTTGTGTCTATTAAAAGAAGGCTAATTAAAACTGTTGATTCCCTCATTGTCTATGAAAGAATTTAGTCTTAAACTCTGGTATTTGTTGTAAACTGTAACTCTGGTAGGTGGGCAATCCTGGTCCTCGAGGGCCAGTATCCAGGACGTTTTCCAGGTTTCTTTGCTTCAACGCACCTGATCTAAATTAGTGGCTAATTAGAATACTTGAAGGAGGAGGAGGAGGTAATTCACCATGGAGGAGGAGGTAATTCACCATTCAATTCAGCATTTAAATCAGGTGTGTTGAAGCAAAGAAACCTGGAAAACATGCTGGATAGCGGCCCTCGAGGACCAGGATTGCCCACCCCTTAACCCATCATAAACAGCATAAACCGGGACTCAGAACACAGGTTTACCTTTTTCATTCTCTGTAAAAGATCCTCAGCATCTTTTCTGCTGCAGTCTCCAGCAAACCATTCTTTCTCCTGGGATAACGCAGGAAAATGATGTCAACCACAGCGCATTTACTGAAACACTCTGAGGACATTTGGGTAATTTTATGCTTTTATGTATGCAGATTTACAAAATAACAGAGACGTTTCTTCTTTAATCACAGAAGTTTGTTTTCAATTAAAACAAAACTATAAGCAGTTTATTCATGATGCCGCATAATTTTTCATATGAATCATCATCATCATATTGGTGTCTCCTATCATTAAAAACTATAAAGTTGTTTTCTACTTTGTTAGAACTTTTTTTTATTCTTTGCTACTTTCTCAAGTCACTTTCTGAGATGCAGACAAGCATTTAGGCGAGATCAAGATTTTTTTTCTATGAGCAGCTCTGAGAAAATGAATCAAAACTGAGTTTTAATGGAAATTCAGTAGTTTGTAACGCACAGGTAGAGTTGAGATCCTAAACTTTACGACCACCAGAAGGGAAATGATTCATTAAAAGTGAGATCAATTACAGATTAAAGTGTTTTAGAATTTTAAACAAACTTTATCCAAGAGTTTAAATTTGAGTCAAAATATTCAGATGTTATAATGGATGGTTGGAGAAAATTTAAAAACAAGAAAAAAATTTCCAGAGGTTAAAATGAATGCATTTGTAAGAATTCCCCCCCCCGACAGTTTGTTTTTTAGACATCAAAAATCCACGTTTCTACTGAGCAGTTTGTTTCTCAAACATATAAAAACACTCCTTTAAAGTTAAAAAACAGAGTATTTGAACATTTTTCTCCATTAATAATAAAAATACATAAAGCAGGTTGATGTTTACCTCATTCCCAGATGATCTAGACATCCTATGACCACCTTAAAACAAATAGAAACATCTTAATTGTGCATGCGTGCATGTGTGTGTGTGTGTGTGTGTGTGTGCGTGCGTGCGTGTGTGTGTGTGTGTGCGTGCGTGCGTGTGTGTGTGTGTGTGCGTGCGTGCGTGTGTGTGTTTCACAATGACTAACGTGTTCATTTAAAAAACAGTGAATATAATATTTATAATTGGGGAAGTATATTCAAATATAAACCAATAACCAACATTTATGACAAACTCCTCTTTAACAGAAGAAACGTTTCTGGTCTTACCCACAGGCTTTATGTCTGCTATCAGAGCAGCAGGAGGCCTAAAATAAAGACAAAAATTACAGGAATGTGTTTTATATTTATACACACTTTCAGACAAGGTCAACAACAAAAACCAACAGGAAATCAATACAAATAGAAGTAACTGAGCTACTTCAAAGTGTTTTATCTGATCAGAAACGTGTTTATTACATGGGTTTGGGATCCTTTGAAGGAGACTTCACACCAGGAGCTGGAGAGGCGACTCTGGGAGCACTAAACCGTCTGTCATCAGCTGAAACATAGCCACAGATATAATGCATTTACACTTCATAGTTTTAAACGCTGGGGTTTGCTAATCTTTCACTGGTGAATAAACAACTCACTTGATCTTTTTTCAGTCATAGAAGGAAAAACTGGTTGCTGAATAAAAAAAACCGTTGCTGTTTAACTTCTGACACAAAGCGAAAACCCAGTGATCTAAAACAGCTGCTGTGTTGCCATTAATTAGCATTAGAGAATGACAAGTGATGCACTTACAGTATTAGTTCTTGGAACTGAGGGTTTCATCCTGCAGATTGTGAGAATGTGAACTGTCAGTCGATGTTTATTACAAATACCGCAATATCAATACAGTGTTTATTAAAATTCAGACAGCTGCATCTTTGTCTGATAAGAAAAACAGGAGAAGTCACACCAGTGTCAGGTTTGTGAAAATCCTTCTCAGGAACAGAGAGATTAAAACCTGCTGGAGCTCAGACTGAGGTGAACTCACATGGGTTTGGGAGCAGGAGGTGTTGGTACTTTGGCCGGTCCGCGTCGGGGAGGAGGGCAAGCTGAAGAGCAGGAAAACAAAAAGTTTTGTCGAGTTTTCTGAACACTGCAGACCCTGCTGTTAATTTCTCATGTGTGATTAAACTCACCTGCATCTGGCTCTAAATAAACATCATTTTCTTCCTGAGAAAAAAAGAGACATGCATCATGATGGCACATATTCAGATATGATTTGGTTTGTGTTGTTAAGAAGTGGTGCCTCAGTCTGAGATCTTTTGGACATTTAAAGGAATATTCAGTCATGCGTGGGAGTGTTTCGGTACTTTTTAAGGTGCCTTCTCACCTCCTACATGGGAAAAATAGATGGTTTACTGTCTCTTTCAGAGTCATTCTATATAACTGTTATATTTACTGAATAGTGCAGCAGCTTCTATCCTAAATCTGACTCTTGTGACCTTTCAGCCTAACTGGTCCAAACCTAATAATGCTCAGTGATCTCCTGTGTTCTAAATATCCTTTAATCATTGACTCTTCTGTTCATTAAAACACAGCCTTATGAATTGTTAACTAAAGTAAACAACACCTCACCTGTTCTTCATTTGGATCCAGATACACGTCTAAAAACACAAGAAAGAAACACGTTAGTGATTTTAGACAAATCAGTGGAATCCAACATCAGTTAGCCGATAAGATACAAGAATGATCTAGTAGTGTCTCTCATTTGTCAACAAAAATGTATAAAAAGGTGCAAAAACTATTTAATCATACTTGAACATTTAAATATATTTGAAAACATCAAAGCGATAAAAATATAGGAGCATCAATAAAGATATAAATCTTTGTAGAATAATTATAAATCAAATGTTTTAAAGGTGGACAGTTACAAAATTAAAAATACTTTTGAAAAACTGGACTAAATGATGCTTGTCCATTTTACTGACATGTTTCATTATGTGCTGTTTTAAAACTGTTTTTCCAATCATAATGAGATTTTCTAACAAAACCCTTTGTGCAGCTCAAAGGCACTTCAGCAGGTGGTGCTCTCCGCTTTGTTTCAGCTTCTTGTCAGTTCTGCTTTTAAACTTTTTCCAGAGGAACTTTTGTTGTTCCTAAAACCGTGAATGGAACAGATTATGACAATGCTTAACCGGATGGTTTTTGGGGAAAATTTTGTTCCAGCAGCTCTAGTCATATTTCTTTGTATTTAGCACACAAACCACATATTTTTGCAGGACTGTGTGTTCATCGTCACCTTGTTAAAATGTTCTCACAGTCAATGCTTAAATCAAACTGATGTAAAAGTGATCACTGCACCATCATCTTCAGCTGAAGGAACCGAAGAGGGGGCAGGACGGGCTGCAGGAGGAGGCCTCATCTTCCTTCCAGGCTTCTCAGTTCTGTCTATTTCAGGGGCTGACAGGAGGAAGGGTGTAGTTTTATTACATCAGAAGACAAATGAGTGTTAATGACAGCTAATGACTTCAACTCACGTTTTTTGGTGGTAGGATCATTGAAGAAATCCTCTTGTGGAGTTTTCTGGAGAATATTTAATCCAAACTGATTTTTAAATGACTGTTTTGATGAGTGCATACAGTAGATGCACAAAGACAAACTTTGGTTTTGTTACCGGGGATTTGCCTGCTCTGGGTGGCGGAGGAGCAACCCCTCTCTGTGGAACTGTAGGATTGGATGACCTTTCTGATAAAAGCAAACAAATAACATTTTAGGAAAAAGGCATCTCAATTGAAGGTAGGCAGCAGACAGATTTTACCTAAATACACGTCTTCCTGCACTTGATTCGGTGGGACTTTAAGAGGTGCCCGTTCACAAGGAGGCACTTCATACATGTCTCCTTCCTCATCATCCTCCTTAGAGACAATTCAACAGATCAATAAATACATTTAGTCAAATGTGGCTACATGGGACGGATGAGTGGATGACCGGACAGCATCAAAACCATATTTTGCATATTTGGATTGTAAAATTGTCCAGAAACCATGTTTTGTAAAAACATTGTCACCCGGGCTGATGAGAACAATTAACAAGCAAAATAAAACTTGAAAATTAAAGAGGTTAAAGATGATTTTACAGAAAAACAAGAGAATATACCCCTCTTTTTGTGCTACTCACAAATTCATCCTGTGGCCATTCGAACCCTGCACTGTGGTCTGAAACAGACAGCCTCATGTGAAAAGACGAGCGTGAGAAATCACATCTGGGTTGTTTTTTTAATGTAAACCTCACCTGTCCTTCTGGGAGGAGTTGGTGGTTCATTGTTCCTGAAACAACATCAGCTGCAGTGAAGCATGATGCACATTATAGGAGAATTCATGGGTTGTTAGATTTTACTTACAGGTTCCTTCGTTTTCCAAAATAGCTCTGAAAAGATCAGAACAACGGACAAGTAAAAGTTAAAAACAGGTCAATCAGATGGGGCTCTCACACTGGCTAATAATCATTACTGATCTGCTTTATTTGTCACTGGCTGCTTTCTGAGTTCGGTGACTTAATGATTAAAACAGAAACTTGTTGCAAACACACAAAATATCTATACACTGGAATTTATAACACATGTAGCGCCGGCAAAGGCGTTACTATCTCTGAATTCTGACCTCTGGGTCATCAATACAATAACTCATCTTTGTCCCAATAACTTGGATTAAAATGACTCTTTTATTATGTTGTAACCTGAATCAACATTCCTTCCAGGACCGGTCGTGTCGGAAGACTCAGAAGATTTCCTTTAATTAATAATTAAACTTAAGGACTCTTTGATGCCTCATTCTAAAAAGACACTACCTTTAATCCACGATCCAAAAATGTCTTAATATGATTAATTCATTTTCTTCCAGTATTAATGAATGTTGATGTTGCATCAGTATTATTTTATGTTCCTACTTTTGCTAAAAGGTTAAAACATATTAATAATCCATCTAAGTTTGCCTGGGTTCCTTAATGACGAGAACCACGTGACTTGGTAACTCCTTCCCATTGGGCCACGCGTCCAAAACTTTCCACAGTCAGACTTCCTGCCTGGAAGCTACCGAGTTCGGCAGTTCTCGTTTCAACCTACAACGAGAGAACACAGCCTCCGTTTTCTCCGCTACACGGTAGGCTTTGATGCCGACTGCCCGTTTGGGTATTAGCCCCAAGCAGTCGAGGACAATTTCCCCCGGCTAGAAGCCAGACACCATCCGTCTGCTTCTGTTCACCAGCCATGGGGAAAGCCTGTTAGCCTCTGCACCAGCCGATCATGGAGCCACTGACCGACTCATCAGACACCTCCGTGCCTCGAGTGACTTCCCGTTCACCGGGGGCTAATCCGAGGCTCGTCAGACCAACGATCTCACCGACGAGCCTCCACCTCTCACGCCGAGGCGATCTCGGAGCGGTTTCAGCGAGGTACCAACTCCGATCTGGTAAACCGAGGCTCTTGATAAATAACACTCCTGTCAACTTAGTCTCCGCTCCCCTCATAACTAGCTCCGACTCCCTAGAGATATTTAATATCTCACGGGCTCTCGTCATTAACTCTCAGCTTAATAACATCAGAAGACTCTCTTAAGATGCACCATCTACCTCATATCTGTCTGTTCGTTCAATCTGTTTCTTTAATAAAATAACTGTAGTCTAAGTCTGCTTCTGGGTTATAACTTCCAAATATAACGTACGTAGGTCTTCCCTTTGAATCAAAAGAACCTAGATATCCTGCATAACAATTAGTTTAGTGAAGGTAGCTAGCAGTCGCCAGCATAAAACCCACAAAACTAAGCTAATAGCCTAGCAGAAGTGTGTCCGTATTATAACAATAAAAACAGGTTATATTACGCTACACACACAGTGAACCATTACTTGATGATTATTTTTCTAATACATGAAAGTGAGGATTTGTGATATTACACCTTAAATTATTTTGATATTTTTTGGTTTTATAGGCTTGTTCAGTTCTTTATGTGCTGAATGCTGTCAGGCTGCACACCCTCCACCCCGTATTTGGGTCGTCCAAAAGTGAAAATAACAATAAAATCAAGAAATTGTAATTTAGAGAATAAGTCTGTCAAGTAGCTTTTGGTGCTTTAGGTTTAAAATTATTAAAAATTGAAGGCTTAAAATAAGAGTGACATTTAAAAGAGTTTTCTGAGCAAAACCTTTTAAATTAAATTGTAAGACAGTTATGTAATGTTTAGTTTGACTTACTGAGCTGCACAAAATAGAAAAATGCAATTTAAAAGCAGAAACATGAAGTTCTCCCATATATTCTCCCATATCATTCCTTTTATTGATTGGTAATCCATTTATTTAATTTTTGTTTATATTATGGGATTAAATGTGATTCATTTATTTTGTCCTCAGTCCTCATGAATTACCTATTTTCATAACATTGTTATTTTGTCTTTGCTTGCATGTCTTTTTGCTTGAAAGTTCATCTGTCTGACACCCGAGGTCACTGGGAGGAGACTAACACACACACACACACACACGTGAAATCAGGAAGTGAATTTTTTTCCCATAGTACCAGGCAGCCGTAGAGGAAGTATCAGCAACAAGAAAATGATTATAAACAGGTGAAAAGTTAGAGAGAAAGGCACTGTTCTCTGCGTGTCGTGTGTCAGGAAGCAGTCGTACTATCAAACTAGCAGCATGAGATGAGAGAGAGCTGCATCCACAACCTTTTTCATCACGCAGTTTTTCTTTAAGTAGGTTTAATGTGTTATAATGTCCTGCTGCTCTGTTTGCTCGAAGTTTAAGAGATGAGTGCAGGTGGCACAGAAAACGACAGCAGGAAAAAGGAAAAAGCTCTGAAGTTAAAATCTAATGCAAACAAGGACGAGAGCATCATTCAAATGTTTCACTGGTCACTCAACAGAATGAGTGTTTCTGTGTAGTCACACATGTTTGACGTGAGCAGCTCAATCAGGTGACAGGAAACTATTTATCAGGCTGAACAAACACTGGCTCAGGCGTCATAAACTGGATTACATCTGATTTTCTTTTATCTGGGTTCACTTAATTCAGAGTAAATAACTAATTGAACTCTTTCAAACTATTTCTTAAACTGGCTCAAGTTTACTGTAAGAGAGACTGAAACTTATCACAGGGAAATGACACTTGTGAAAAGAAAAATCACATAAATATGTTTCTGTTCTACCAGAGACAAAAATGTTCATTTCTTTTTATATTTTTAGATTTCAACAGTACCTCCCTCAAAATGTCCCCCACAGCCTGACAGCAAAGACCAAAATCTTCCTTTGTAAAACTTAGAAATCTGAATTTTTTTCGGGAAAAGCAGTTAAGCAAATAAATGTAGTTGTCTTCCCACAGGACTGCTGCCTGCAGGTAAAACATTTACCAACATTTGCAACCTTCCCACTCCCTCTTTAACAGCCATTACATGATTCTCCAACAGAAAGAAAACGATGGTCACAGAGGCTTGCTCAAACCCTGCTAACTTCCTATTTATTTCACCCAACATTAACCGAGTAAAAAAATAAACAACACTACTTTACCATTGTCATTATTTGAGGCTGAGTCTCGCAGCTCAAGTCATGAGGAAGCGTCTTTGTTTCAGTCCTTGGATGCAAATGGTTTTGAAGGCTGAAAGCATGCGATAGAGTGAGAATGTGAAGCAGCTCTGTCTGGCCTCGTTTGCATTTCCTACCTGGGACAGACAGACAGACTCACCTGCTGTTGGACGGCCCTCCTCTAAATGATCTGCAGAAACATGACTCCAAATTTCCTCACAGCGGCATGTTGCTGTAGCTCACTGATGAAGAGCATTTCCTTTCTAGGTTTTGATAACCATCAGCAAAATGCCTTGTATCTATGGTTAGGCAATGACAGGTCATATAAAGTCTACCAGAACAACAGAAACCACATAAATACTCAACTAAAACTGTTATCTGCTCTTCACTGAGTATTTTTAACATATTTGCTGACTGCTGCACAGCCACACCCCGTCTGACATCTTCCTACTTCCATTTAAATTTAGCTTTTAGGAAAATGTTCACATAATGATTCATGTTTTGAAATCATTTCACATTATTGGCCAATCTGGTGCCGTAACGTTAAAAGAAGGAAGCTACTGCAGCAGACAGAGCTCGTGGGTATCCTGAACTATTCTTTATACAAACTGATCTGACTCTAGTACATAAGAGTCAGTCATCACAACAATAAAGGAAAGATGCATGGGAGAAACGGGCAACATCTGAATCTGATCATAAGCACAGCTCTCTGTTTGTGGAAGCTTCAGGAGGAGGAGCGTAACTTTTGTCTGAGTCATAGAACAGTGGACCAGATATTCACACTTGCAGAACTGTTAAGGGGGACATGAGAGTTTGGTTGCCTATTTAGATGTGTTTTGTGGACCTGGAGAAAACATGGTCTCTCCTAAGGAATCCTGTGGGGTGGCAGCATCACAGCTGGTGTCCCAGTGAGGGTTTTACTCCACCAGGACTGCCCCTTGTCCCTCCTGTTTGTGGTGTTCATGGTCAGGCTCTCAATGGTGTAGAGGAGGGAGGCTGATTTGGGAACCTCAGGGTCCCATGTCTGCTTTTTGCAGATGATGTGGTTCTTTTGACATTTCCAGGCCACAGCTTTTATCTTGGAGTGCTTCTCAGCCAATTGGGAAGCGGATGAGTCAGTTCTTCCAAATCCAAGGCCATGGTTCCTAACTGGGAAAAGGTGGAGGAGTTTAAGCATGTTGGGGTTTGATTCGCAAGTGTTGGTAGGATGGAAGAGATGGACAGATGGATCAGGGCTTGAGAGCAATGCTGAACCAAGAGGGGAAGTTCTCAGTATACTGGTTTGTCTACATTCCAATCCTCACCTATTGGTTATGAGATTTATTTGCTCAGACCTCAGAGCTGCTGCTCCTACTTTTCAAAAGAAGTCATCTTAGGATGGATGCCTAAAACAAGCTCTAACAACCAAAAGAAAAGACACAGACATTGATTACAGCAGACAGGATGGAAAGTCCAGGCTCTTATAACTCCAAGTCCAGAAAATAGCAACAGAAAGCTGAAACACCTTCCTGAATGTTTTAAAGTTCCAAACAGACAAAAAGTTGCATGAGAACACGATGCTGAATCAACATGATTAAATATGCAAATCATTTTCTTGTGAATAAGATTTTGCATAGTTTGGTTCTCATCCTGTACCAGCAGAAACTAAGGAACTTCATGCTGTAGTTTATCTAAACCTGCAAAATAAAAGGCAACTAAAGAAATGAACCTTTATCATTTAATGCGGAGGATGTTTGTTTTCACTTTAAAGTGATAATATGCAACTTTTACATATTTTTAAATCTTTTCCTTGAGCCAGTATGTGCTAATATGACCCTTTACAGAGTTAATGAAAAGTCACTTAGCCCCATCTGGTGATTACAGCCGGAATACCACGATTGCAAGATCTCCGTCGCCGTCCCGGTACCCAGGAAGTCACGTGTCTCACGAGGGTTAGGCTAACCCAAAGTGGCTAGCTGTTATGCTAGCGCTGGAGTGTTTTTAGCTCATGATTCCTGCTTTTTTTCAATCTCTCCCTGCTTGAACACAGCTGATTTCTTTGAAAGAGTAAATAACCGCTCCTGTAGAAAGCTATGAAGGCTGAGGAGACATTTCAACAGGTAGATATTGGCGTTTAGAAGCTGAAACGATCTGGTAACTTGTTTAATGCAGTAATTTAAAACGGACACCAGAGGGAGCCCAAAACAAGCAAAACTGCATATTATCACTTTAAATTCTTTAAATGTGCTCTATTGTATTTTTTCACACAATATCATTTAATTTGATCTATCACATGGTTTGGTGGTTTGTTTGTGTATTTTATACTTTCTTCTTTAACTTTCACATCATCAGCTGGTACATTTTGGACTGAAGGACTTGTGTTGATTCTTGAGCATTTTTCTTTTTTAAACCAATAAAAGCAAAATCAAACAACAGATGTCAGAATTAATCTCCAAACAGTTCCAGTTGTAAAAACCATATTAAGAGTCTGTGATAATGAGAATGTTGAGGAGGGACTCTTTAGTGTTCAGTCCTAAAAAATACAAGGTTTCTCTGCAGAGACTTTCACAGACTCTGGTCAAGTTTCAGGAGTTTCATTTACAGACACAAAAATACTCAAAACTCTTATTTCTCCAGATAACATTTATTGAAAAATGAATATGGTGTTAGATGTGATTATTAAAACAATAAATTATTAAGCTATGGTACACAAAGTATGTAAATGAAAATGTTAGTTTCTACAAAATAATGTAAAATGTACATAAATATTAATTTAACATATCACACAACAAAACATGTTTAAACAATTCAACTTAGCAGTCAGTAAATAGTTTATGATTAAAACAATAATAATGTAAAACCAATAACCAGAAATATACAATACACTAGCTGGGATCAACCCAGGTGTCTGGTGAAGAAGAACTCTGGTACAAAACATGCTGGGAAAGAGTTTTTATCCTTCTAAAAGATAAAGGACTGTGAATTGTTTGATGGAGTGAGAACCCCCTCATTTCTGCGTCCATCTGATCACCATTTAGCAAATTAAAAGTATAAAAATCTGCAAAAATAAACTGAATCTGAACCAGCAGATTCTCTTTATGAGTTGGGTGCAGGTCTTATAACTTCAGTGATGCAAACATAAGCTTATTTCTAGCCTTGATCTTGATCCCTCCTTATGGGAGTTTCTGTAACATGCAAATTGGTTATTTTTGAAGGAGGAGGGCTCTTGTGGGGAAATTGCTGATCTGTTAAAAACTGTGAGTTTCTTTATATAAATCAGACAGCAAGAATAAATCTGCTCACACATCCAGTTACTTGGAGGAGGCAAATGTCATTAATTATTTTAAAAAAATATACCCAAATATTATCAGCATTAACAGATATAGCTCAGGAAAATGAGAAACTATTCTGTTTATCTGCATCATCATTCGAGGAACAGCTACACTAAACCTCAAACCTCAGGACTGAGATCCTTCAGGTCTGTCCTGCTGACTTTAAACTTCCACCTGTTTGGATTCAGATCTATAGAAAACCATAATCAGGACAGTCAAAGTGCTTTGTCAATCCCAGTGACAAACAGTGCTGTTCACCCACAGCGCATACGAGTCATTCACTAACATCTTAGCAGTTTCCCTGACTTTAAACTGGATTTGATTTAATTTTATTGTTGATCCAGTCGATGTAATGTGTGACCCGTGTGTAGACCCCTGGTTTGTCCTTCTGACCGCACCCATCACCCCAGCTGATCACACCCATCAGAGTCATCCTGTCATTGTATGGACAGACTAATGGGCCTCCAGAGTCGCCCTGCAGGTGGAAATCAAGAAGAAATGGTTGCATAAAGCTTTGATTTCATGAGGAAGTTAAGAGTAAAACTCTGTCGAGTCTCACCTTGCAGGCATCATCGAGCCCTCGTGTATCACCTGCACACAGCATGTTGGAGGTAACCGTGCGTCCAGACAGCACCTCAGGAACACAGCGCTCTCTGGGCCAAAGGCGGACGTATCCTCTTTTAACTCGCTCTGAGAATTCTGCAGAAACTGTGGAGAAAGATCTTCAAGTCAGCATCAAGAAATCAGCTTGATTTGTGCAAGCGTGTGACTACACTGCTCTCTGCTGGTCTGATAGCTAAACTATCATCAACATGTTTTGCAAGTTTCACAAAATGAGCAATGCTGGCTTACATTCTGTTTCTCTTCCATATCCTGAGATCTCACACTCGGTCCAGTCGGGCAGCATCAGCCCCCGTTCAGGCAGACACGCTGGAAAAACCTCTGGAGAGTTCACAGCGCATAGGCCGATGTCCGACTTCAGTTTTAAAATAGCTGCAAGTGGAAAGTGACCAAAGGAAAGTCAGTGTAATGCACTTGGAAGATGTGGGTTGAAAAGTGGGGGATGACATAAAAATTTAACAAGCCTTCACAGCCCACTGGAGCTTTCCATATCATCACCAGTTCGTAAAAACATCAAAGTCTCTCATTATGTTATTATTGCTAACTTTAGTCGGTATCACTAAATTATTGAGTGTTTCCAACAAAGTTTTCAAACTGCAATTAAAAAAATGAAAATGTATAAATTAAAATTCTCCTCACCAATGTCATTGTCAAATGTTTCGTTGTCAAACTTCTCATGAATCCAGTAATTCTCGACACTGAAAATCTGCTCGCTGCTGGAGCTCTGCTTACGAAACGTTCTTCCCAAAATCACTTCCAATTTTTCTGCTTTGTCACTGAAAAAAGAAGGATATTTCATTGGTATGTTGCACAAAAAGGTGTGTAAGTGTGTATCTTAGTAAGAAGTGAGTTCATACGTGATTTCGAAGCAGTGTGCAGCAGTCAGGACCCAGCAGGAGTTGATGAGGACTCCTCCACACCGGTGGAAGTGTTGTCTGTGACGGGCGTGATAAACGTTGATGGCGGCCTGCCACGGCTGCTCGGTGATGTCGCTCTCTTTGCCTCCAAACATGCGGAACACCGGGCGATTCAGGGAGTTGTCAAAACGCTGGCCACACGTTGCTGCAGGTTACAGGATGAGAGGGAGTTAAATAATAACTTAAAATTAAACATGATGTGTTAAAGATTCATTTTGATCTTCATATAGTTTGAATATGTCCTGCTGTACCTCTGTTGTTATTAGTGGTGGGTGCACGTGGGCCAAGAGTGGAGATCACTGATGGACGTCTCGCTAAAAAATGAAACAGGTTATTTCTGTTGCACCTTTACAGTACTAACAGTAGAGGGATGAATGAAATGAAACTCACAGCATTTAGGAACGTCACACAGCTCCCAAGTTAGAACCATGTTTTTGTAGGTGTGACACCACGGAGCTGCATCACCATCTGGATTCCTGTTGGATAAACCTGAGTGTTAGGAATCTTTCTGCTCAGCAGGGTTTTTATGCACAAATTAAACATGAGTTCTGTACCTGCAGAAATTATGATTGCTGAGTCCCAGCTCTGCAGCATTTGATCTCCAAGCATTGTTGACCTTCCGTCTGAGAACAGGAGAATCCCATGGCAGACAACGGGAACCACTTTTAGCGACAGATGTTGTGCCTCTGTACGACTGACCAGAATCCACCATACACTCTTTGTTCTTATCTGCTCAAAACACACATATCAAAAGTGTTTTATTACCAGTGCCTCAGCTTTTAAGCGTTGTTTGTTTTGAACTGATTCTTAATTTTACCTTCTGGACATTTAGGTAAGGAACAGTAGTCCCACACGATCTGAGTGCCTTTATAGATGTAACACCAGGGAGAGTTGTCTTGATCAGGATTCCTGAAGAGCAAAACCAGAAGGTGCATCTGTTATTCTACTAAAACTCGCATCTTCTCAAGGACTTGTTGGAAATTAGTAAATTGAGGGGCATTTGATGACTTCATTGGGCAGAATGTGCATTAAAACAGTTTGTATGTAAACCTTTTGGAATATTTAACAATTCTCCATGAATTGAGTTTTTAAAAACTGTAAAACATGGAGGTGATGGTGACACGGTTTGGGCTGGTTTTGCTGCATTGAGTCAGGTTGGTTTGCTTGTTTTCTGGAACAGTGGGTTTTACATAATAACAGAATAATAAACATCACTTTCTCAAAGAAAAGCTATAGAAAAATGAAGTTTTGTAGAAACCAAACACTGATTCTGTCCTTAATCCAAGAGTTAAATTTCAGAAAGACCTGGTTAAAGCTTTTATGTAAACACACCAACGCTACAGACAGAATGTGAGCTGATCTGTTTAAACAGGTGAACTAGAAAATGTTATTAGAGGTTTCTGTACTGAGTCCAGTTACTAGAAAAATTTAAGAAGTTCCACAAGGTCTGTGTCTATTATAATAAAAAGTCAAACCTCTCACTTGGTTAAACGGTTGGATTAAACATTGTCGTTTAATTTTTCCATACGTCTAAGTTTGCACACCTGCAGAAATTGTGATTGCCCAGCCCGAGACTGCTGGCGTCCAGTTTCCGAGCTGTGAATCTTCTTCCTCTCAGAGCCGTGGAGTTCCAGTTGATGCACTCGGATCCCGTTTGGCTGGTGCTCCATGTGCCACGATAGCCTTCGCCCTGCCCCGCAACGCACTTCTCACTGGTGTCTGTGGGAAAAAAGGAAAAGTTGGATAAACACAAGCTGGATATCCTCCTAATAAGTGATTTATTTAATGTATTCTGACACAGTAGAGCCTATTTATTGAATCTGGAAAACCCCTTCTATACATTTTACACAAATGATGAAAAGCTTTAGGATTTTTTTATATGAGACAAACTCACAACTGGTGTTTTAATAGTATAGCTTTCTTATTAGTGGTTTAAAGCAGTGTCCAAACACAAAATATGGCCATATTAACTGGTATTGCTAAAATCACTTGGCTGTGACGGCTTTGCTTTGGATAATTATCCAAGGGTGGGGTGTCCCTTTAAACCACAGAAACAAAAACATTCATAACCCAGAATGTCTTTCCATGGTTTTGATTCTTTTTTCTCTTCTTTTCAAACCACAAGCCCATGACACCAGCTGTGGAGTCACACAGTCAGACTGTGACCTTATCGAGAGTCACAAACAAGTTTTAAATAAATCCTGTCAAGCTGTGAATTTTATGGACGTGGCTGGATTTACTGCTGCTGCAAAATGTTAAAAATCCAAATATCGACGTGGTTTTAACCGCTGCAGCACAAAAAGAAAAACAATGTTATTTGATTGCATATTTTCTCTCAATACAGACTAAATAAGTGTTGTTTTTGCATATTTATTGAACACTTTTCAGTTTAAAGAGGTAAAATAAATACAAAAATGAACAGATTTTGCGATTTAATCAGTTGTTTTTACAATAATTAGAAACTGTTGTGTCACATGACTACTTACTGATTTCACACTGAGCGCCGCTGAAGCCGGGGGGGCACTGACAGATGTAGTCTGATGAGTAGACGGCCTCCTTACAGGTTCCTCCGTTGTAGCAGTGAGACACGTAGCAGTCTGGAAAAGGCAGACGTTTAGTCAGTCACACGTCACCCACTTCTTCTGAAAACCAACAGTTTGAGCAGTAAGGGTATGACTGATAGGTCAAAGAATTAAAACTGTGGCTTTTGAGTATCATGCAAAAGTCTGTGGGTCAATCTGGCTCCCCTCTCACTCAGAGTAAACGTCACCACTCTGAGGTTTTCCTTCTAAATATCAAGCTGAGGATTTATCTCTGCTGCAGAAACGTTTGCCTAAATTCACCAGTCCTGTTTTTGTTTATTATTTCAATTTTTAAAAATAAAATCTTGCTCAAAGAAAAACAGCAACCCCTTCATTTCTAGTGGTATTACGTGGGGCTGAAAGAAGTTTGAGAGACCAAAAATGTGGTTGCAATTTGTCTGAGGGAGAGTTAATCACGCTTCACAGAATCCGTCAATGGGGGTGAAAAATACACACGAGGGCTGGTCTGGCAGCAGTATTTCAAATAATCTCAGACTAAACTACACCCTCGGAGGACGCATGGAAAGCCAACAGCTTTTCATTTGGATGCACTGAAATAACAGGGATCCGAACACAAGACCGAGGCAGCCCAATGAAAAACAATCAGCTGAGGTTTTAACAGAAACTTAGAGGTTAAAAAAAAAGTTACACTGAAAGGTCGATGGGTCAGTGAGGGCAGGCTAAAGGCTGACAGAAAAGGATCAAACAGGCTATTTGATTTCAGGTTGCTCTAAACAAAACAAAGGAAAAACATAAGTCAGACATTCTGCTGGAGTTTGTATCACACTCACTGATGACGGGGACAACATGACAAACATCTCTTCCTCCTAAAGCACAACGGCAAAACTCCACACGCTGACCCTTCCATCGCAGCCAAGTGTCACCAAAACTACGCACTGCTGACGTCTCACTATCTACACAAAGCACTGAGGAAACACAAACACAAGTAAAAAACAACACAAAATACAGTTAGATTAATACAAACATGTACAAGTAAAACTAGGATTAGCACAAATACATGAGGATTAACAGACAATGATGATGGTGGAGGTGGTGGTAGTGATATTAGAGGATAAGAACAGAAGAAGGATGAGGCTCACAGGATGTGTCAAAGGAAGGTGAAGACTTCTTGAACTGAATAATCAAAAGCGTCCTTCTAGCTGGCGGCCTGTCAGGCTCACCTCTGAAAAAACGAGCTCCTCTCTTAGTGCGGAGCAGCTCCACCTGCAACAGAAGAACCAGTTAACCACGCTTCAATATATATTCATTAAAAAATTTAAATTCTGCATAAAATCCATTGCAATGCAGTAAAAATACATATGCAAAGCCACCGAAAACCCAAACACATTTGGTTGGGTAGATTACAGTTCACAGGAAATAGACTCTAAATAAAATGTCTCCATTATGCAGAAATTCCAGTACAGTGGTGTGAAGCTTCAAATACTCTTTAGCACTGTCCTGTTATACTTACATTGGCCGCTAGGCAGCAGCAGAGAGCAGAAAGGAGAAATAACAGTGAGTTCGTCATGTCTGTTCTGATTGGATCTTCAAGTTGTCTTCAGTTCACTGCAAGCAGAATATAAATGTATCAGAAACAGATGTCTGAAGATGTTCAAACAAATGTAGGGAATTCCCCACATTTCATTTAAATAAATGAACATCTTTAAAAACTGTGGTAAAACAGAATGAAACTTAGTGGATTTTCCTGGAATACATTCTGCTCGACTCTGCAAATAAAACAACTGCTGCACAAGATTTTCTAATGTGAATTAAACATCAACACTGATATTGCACACATTAGGACAAAAGAAGGCTTTGTCATGTCGATGTGACACATTGTGAGATGTCTCATGAGGCATTATTGTAAATGTTCTGTCATAAATATGTCACCAGTTGAGACAATTACAGGATAAAGATTAATGTTGGTCATCTTCTCCCAGCTGTACAGTTTTTCTGTTCAACTTCCTTCCTCAGTACAGTTTGTGTGCTACAGGAAAAGGCTGCAAACGGTGGAATGCATGAGGGAACACAAAGTTTCTGTAGGTTGAGCTCAGTTTTTGAGAAACGCAGGAAGTTTTAACAACCTGACTAAATAATTTAAAGTTGTATGTCCTCATTTGTTCACGTTACCCCTATGAGACAGCAGATAGTCTATCCATTTCTTGGGAATAAACAGGAAATAAGTTATTTTCTCTCAGTCAAAGAATAGACATGATCACTGCAACACAAACAACACAATTATTGGGGGGGAACAATAACAAATACGAGAATGGAATAAGTCTGGTCCTAAAGGGGAAGACAAAATGTATATTTTTCTTTTTTTTTTTTAATGCAATTTTCTTTAAGAGTTTTTCCTGGTGTTACAAACAGTTCTGTTCCTGCAGGAAAGAGAAAAGAAGGAAAGGGAGAATCTGCTGCTGCCCATTCAAGTGAGTAATCATGAGTCACCGCAGACAAGAAAAAAGAAAAAGAGAAGCTGCACATGATTTTAAACTGAGAAGTGAAAATTATATCTTTCTAAAGAATTTCTGAGTAGTTTCAAAAAATAACAATAGGGAAGTTCTTCCACGGCCACGTGCATGACTGAGACATGGCTCTGAACACATGCCAGCTTTGTAGTTTCCTCCAGTGACTCACTTTCTGTGGTTGACTGAGATCATTAAGTTGTGTTTGAGGTGAAACAGACATGCTGGCAGCCACACACACTACGAACTAATCAACACTCCTACACAAAAATGTACTGCTCATTTAATTTGTTATTTATCATGACAAACACCCCCTATTCTGGATTTCACCCAAAAAAATTAACTCCTACACTCACCATGAAAAGGACGGGTCCCTTGAAAGCTGTATTTGCCTCAGAGAACTAGAAACCCTTCTGTGCTCTCACCCCTGCAACTGAGCCTCACTGGCTGGGTGACAAAAACAAACCAGTTTCCTCTTTGTTTCCTTTGTGCAGCTGTTCAGCTCCATTCAGGCACCCTTCTCTGTCAGCTGAAAACATGTGTTTCCTGCTCAAATACTGCCAGTCTGCTCACAGTGCATTTTTTGCACTTACATATCACGCATGAGGATAAACACTCATCAACACACACATCAGACGAGAACACATGTGCTTCCCACCCTTCTGACGTGAAGGGGCCCATTTAGGGTGTCATCAGCGCTGCTCCTCTGCAATCCCAGATGTCATTTTATGCTTTTAAGGCACAAAACCTTCTTCTTAAATTAAGTAAAATCTAAACTAATGGAACGAACTTTTTAAGTTTTCTCCAACAATTACCAAAGGATCAACAATAAGAGATTTTAGATGGAACAAGCCTCATCCCTAGGTTTACATAATTTAAGTAATGGGTATGAAAATAGATCAAATTCTGCTCAAATGTAAAAACAAACACTTCTAACATGAGGGGGGAAAATCTCATTTTAAGTGTGCAAAGATGACAAGACATGCAATTGTTAAACGTCCTCATGAAGACCAGGTGTGAAGCTGATCTGCAAACAGCTGAAACATTTAACAAGCAGCCTGAGGTGCGTGTGGTTCGTCTTGTTAGTAGGTCAGATACGACCAGATGAAATGAAAACATCTTTGGAGAAGCTGAGGCCAGACTGTGAGTCATAATAGCAGGCTTGAAAAAGGAGCACTTAAGCTCAGCAAACAAATACAACGCACTGCAAGACAGATACACAAAAACACACTCACACACAGCAGTTATGGCCCAAACTGGAAGTAAATGCCACAAGTTGCGTGACATTTCTGTGTATTTAAGGAACTGAGCCTCAGCAATAACCACAGTCTCTGACATCTCAGCGATGTTAATGTGGATGTGGAAAGATAAGCTTGTGAAGGTGAGACATTCTATTATTTGTGCTACAAAGCTAAAATACCAAAGTGTGAAGGGTTTAATGGTGCAGGAGCATATTGCACCTGGCTGGGAAGTCAAAAATAAAAGTTTGAAAAAGCACCTTAAAGCAGTTTTTGAAGTTCATCTTCCTGCCTCGCCTTCCTGTCTCGCTTAGCCAACATTAATAGGGCATGTTATGCTTGTAATATGATTTTCTTGATGTTTTTGAATAAACATGATCTAATGTGCAGACATTTTCAAATGCTGAAGTTTCTTTTATCACCTGCCTATAAAGCTAGTTTAGCTTTTGTTTCTTAAAGGTTTTGCCCATTCTGATTGAGGTAGTAATAAAAAAATGTATTAACTTGACGTTAAAGTTTCCAAATTTACTTGAACAAATTAAAGTGATTGCACATATAATATGTGTCACAAAAGCACATCGGGAAGAAATGTGTTACTTTATGACAAAAAAAGAAGGTGCTCCTGTTCTGACAAGTAGAAAATTCATTAGACTGAGTTTATGTGTCCCCCTTTTTTATGTATGAATCAATATCAGAGTAAATACAGCTAATTTCTTGCATTTCTTAAAAGTAGGTCACACATATAAATCTTGAGGTATTGTCCAATTTCATGCTCACTGAGCACTACAAACACAAATTGTTCTTAACGTGACTAAAGAACCTGAGTTATTTAAAGCTCAAATGCAAGGCAGCTGCATACTTTTTGATAAAAAATGTACTAACCTTCAAGAATGTTACAAAAAACTAACAGAAGAAATTGCCTGAACTTTCTGAAAGTTGTTTATTTTAAACAGAATGTTCTGTTTTTCATATGGGTCTTCTAAAACTTTAAGTTTAAAAAATATCTGGTCACTTAAATCATAAATATGCAGCAAAACAGCACATAAATCACTAAAATGAAGATGAAAAAAGACATCTTTGAGTAGGTAAAGTGGGTGGTGTGTCTGCACTGGCACCCAGGGGAAAAACTGGCAGCAAACAATCCTAATTACAGTCCAATTTTCTTTGGAACTCATTTCAGATTCTTAACTATATGTATGTAAACACAGCAATTCCAACAGGCGGGTGTGCAAATAATATACATAGTAAAGTTTAACTTATTCAAAGTTACCTTTAGGAGTCGAAAGTGAAATCCATGACAATTAAATTTAGCAAAATTTGAAGTAACAATTAAAAACTAGCAGTCTCCATTGCAGGTGGGGGTGGGGGTGGGTGCTCAGGCATGAATAAAGCAGCTGTGATCTGGTTTCTGTGAAGTCCCACAGAGAACAGAGGGCTGCATTGTTGCCTTCCAGCCTCTCCTCTGTGAGCAACGACACTGTGAACTCCTTATCAGGCAGAAACACGGGAAGCTGACATTAGAAATCAGTGTAAAATGAGGACATAATGGGACATGAGACAGTTTCAGGGAAAGAGTTGAAAGGATGGACAGAAGCGGGATAAAAGGGGGAGAGGAAGTAGAATAAATCAAACCCCAGCGGTCAGCAGAAAGAGATGAGTAGTTCTGAGTCATCCCTTCTCCAAACAGATGTTAGCGTCATAGATGGAGATGCCAATCAAAAATTAAGCCAGGCTAACAAAAAAAAAAACTTAAAAGCTTAGAAATCATAAAAGCAAAGTTCAAGTTGAACAAACTCCCTGAAAAGCAGATGATGGACACGCTTCCAAATGGAGAATCTCATTAATATAGAGGTCACAGAAGTGTTAGATCAGACCCAAATCCAGATGATCCTGATGAGAATCTGTACATCAGGAATCCTGTGAAGAGCTTTGCTCCAGCTGGCAAGCATATACTCACTCTGAATACATCTAATGATGGAGCCACAAAATGCTAAAAGCTTCATTCACACCAACCACTAATTAAGTTACTTAGAAGTGTTCAGGACTGTAAAGTCAGCAGCTGTGCAGGAATTTACAATCCCGCCGGGTTTAGCAGGTTTGAGAGGATGCAAATGAATCAGAGTGAGAACATGATGCCAAATAAACGAGCAAAGTTTAGATGAATCAAAATCCCACATTTTCTTCTCCTCACACACAAATAGTGCACATCCTGTGTAGTGCATATTGTGCACTGGTAAAAAAAAAAAAAAAAGATATTTAATTATTTCCTTTATTTTTCTAATATTAGTTTAAAACTCTGTCCTTTGTGTCAATTAATTGAATCAAAAACCAAATATAAAATAACAGCTGAACCTAATTCTATTTTATATAAAAATGATTTTAAAGTTCTGTCCATATTATTTAACAGTTTTTGGTATGATGTTCAGAGCAAATACATAAGTAGATAAAACATTGTCTGCATGGCGGCAGTGAAATAAAAAAGTTCTCACCACATGTGAAAAGTTCTGGATCCTCTCGGTGTCTCTAGGAGCTGCGGTTCTGTCCGGTCCTCGGTCTGAGCTCGGTTTAAATCAGACCTCTCCGGTTCGGCCGGTGGCTGAAGGGGAGCTGAAGGGATGAGACTTCACCGGGAGGAGCGGCTGATGATGGCGGTGGGCGGAGCCTATTCTAGGAAATAACAACGCATGTATTTATGTTTTATGATCATTTGTAAATGTCATAATATTTTATCAGGATGATTGCTGCCCACTTTAGTACTGACCAGTTTTCTTTAGAACTCAAATTCACTTTAGTGTAACATATTACTCATATTTTTATCCATTTGAGCTAATAGTTGTAAAGTAAAGTAACAACAATAATAAAATGATATTACATTTAATACGGTTTTTATTTTTGCTTTATTCAGCTTCAGATACGGGGACTAAAATTTGATCCACCAGGGGTCACCCTGTTGAAAAAACCAACATAGACCAGCATATGCTGGTTCCAGCATATGTTGTGTTTTGGTGCTGGTATGCTGGTCCATAGTGATCCATTAGTTCAACCAGCATAGACCACCATTGAATCATGTTGGTCTACCAGCTAAACCAGCACCAAACCAGCATAGACCAGCATTGACCAGCATATAAATCAAGACCACCATGATTTGTTTGCTGGTCAATGCTGGTCTATGCTGGTTTGTTGCTGGTCTATGCTGGTTTGGTGCTGGTCTATGCTGGTTTGATGCTGCTCTATGCTGGTTGAACTAATGGATCACTATGGACCAGCATACCAGCACCAAAACACAACATATGCTGGAACCAGCATATGCTGGTCTATGCTGGTTTTTTCAGCAGGGTTAGTTTGCAGGTCCATCCATCCATCCAACTTCTGAAACCGCTTCATCCTCCAGGGGGTCGCGGGGGAGCCTATCTCCAGCAGTCAAGGGGCGAGAGGCGGGGGACACCCTGGACAGGTCGCCAGTCCATCGCAGCAGTTTGCAGGTCATAAAGTTAAAATCATGATCAAACGTTTTAGGGCTGTAAAAACCACGTTGATTGTCTACAGTTTGTCTTCAGCGGGAAAAAAAAAATCTAAACAAATATTCATCACTTAGTTAAAAGAAAGTAAAGTTTAAGAGCTGATGGGAGGGGAGCACTGTCATGCCCCAGCCCCTGCATTTTGGTTTGTTTGTGGTCTAGTTTTAGTTCTGTGTTTATAGCATCTGTTCTCTGTATTTTGGTTAATGTTCATAGTTTGGTTTTAGTCCTTTTGTGTCGTAGTCTTAGGTCTGTGTTCTTATAGTCTCTGTGTTCTTTTAGGTCTCTGTGTTTTAGTTTAGTTTTCTGTGTTTATTTCAGATCCTTGTTTTAGTCATCCTGTGTTTTGTACATTCTAGTCAGTCTCTGTTTATTAGTTAGTTTAGTCTTAGTCTTCTGTGTTTATGTTCCTGTATTTAGTCCTGCTGTTTAGTTCTGTGTTTCAGGTGTCTTGTCTCGTCATTGTCCACACCTGCCTCTTGTTTCTCCCTGATTACTCTCTGCTATTTAAACCCTCCTGTGTCTTGTCTCAGTGCTTGCTCGTCTCCTTAGTCTAGTTAGTCCTTTAGTGCTCCCAGTTTAGTTTACTTAGTTTTGCCTTTTATCTCCATTCCTCAGTTTGTATTTTTGGTCCCCTTTTGTAATAAATCCCTTTTTGAGTTTTTACCTTGCCTCCTCGTTCACTTGCATTTGGGTTCACCAGCACCTCACCCCTTTTCTGATAAGCACTGTGTCACACAGCTAAAAGCTTAAGGTCAAATTAGTAGCTACTAAACACAAAATAAAAATAATTTTAAGATTGTATTACAGCCCATAAGATTTTGACATAAACCCTGTTGACAAAAAGGCATTGTTAAGTTCTGATATAGAATTTTCCAAGTTAACTTGGGAACATTAATCCACCAAAACACACTTACATACATCAACATCAACATTTCTTAGGTTAAACTTATTTCAATAAAGTTAATTTTTTGTTATAAACTAATGTTCTTATTTGAGTGTAACCTGTCATTTTGGCAGGTTCTGACTGACATGTCATTGCCTGACACCAGGACCCTGAATGCTCTGTGATGAGCGGAGTGATCCAGCTGGCACCAGAACTCATTTGTCAGAACCACAGCCCCCCTTTTCCTAAACCATCCCTTCCTCAGGAAATCAGTCCATAACAGCTTGATGGTTTTTTTTTTGTGAGAACCATAGTGGGTTACTGTTTAACTGGAACAATCCAGGCTCATTGTTTTTTATTTAGGTTTTTTTTTTTCTTCTGGTTATGAAAACCACACTGTGCCATTTTGGGTTGTAATATTAGCAGGGCGTCAGTCCAATTTGTTCGGGTTTTATTGCCTTCCGTTCTTGTTGTGGGAAAAACACACAAAAACACACAATTTGAAAGATCTGACTGATGACTTTGTTTTAATCTGGCTGCTGAGTCAAGAGGAAAAAAATTAATTGACGTTTTCTTATTATGACTGACACAAACGTTGTAGGTTTGATGGCAGCGTATTTATAAAAAATCAGAACTTTCTCGGTCTCCAAATCTACAACTGTAGCAACAAATGTAATGTTATTTTTATTTAATTACCAATTGACTGAGCAAAACAACAAAATTAAAACATGTGCATATAGTGGGATTACTTTCTGTCATTGTTCTGTTTTTTTCTAGTTTACACCATGGCAACACTGGATGAAACATTAGAATAGAATAGAATAGAATAGAATAGAATAGAATAGAATAGAATAGAATAGAATAGAACTTTATTTGTCTGACACCAAAAATCGGCTACAGAAATTTGTCTTTCAACAGGCTCGACAATCATCATACATCACACTCACATGAAAGCAATAAAACAGTTCAAAACCATGTAAAACCTATAAAAGAAACAAATAAAAACAGTCAAATCATTTCTGGATTGTTGGAATTCCTCGATTGTTAAGGGCTGTGATTGTTGTTGGAATGAATGATTTCTTATGTATTGCTTTTTTGGCCAGTGGGACTCTGTATCTCCTGCCTGATGGGAGAAGGCTAAATGCAGGACTGAGGGGATGAGATGGTTCCTCTGTGATCAGGGTGGCTTTCCTGATCACAGAGCGCTCATACAGGTGGGACAGTGGTGTTTGTAATGAGCCAGTTATTTTGCTTGCTTGATTTGTGATCCGTGAGAGTTTGTTCTTTTGTTTACAGGTGAGAAAGTTGTACCAAGATGTGATGTTAAATGTTAAAATGGATTCTATGAGTGACTGGTAGACCATGATTAAAATGTGTTCCCTGACAAAAAAAAATTAAGTTAGAGCTGATACACATTTCTGTACTCAGATTATAAAAACTTGGTTTCTCTTTTGCCTTTAAGCACTAATTATGAGAAGATAGGCAGTCCCAGAATGAGACACAAAGGTACTGACAGCAGTTTATGGGAAAACTAATTATGAACTTTCAAAAAAGTATTGATGCATGATGCTCTAACAGTGTAATTTGTGGAGTAAAACAATGACTACTGCTTGAACTGAATGTTACAATGAACCAAAAACGTCATGAAAGAGTTTGTATCTCATAAGTCATGATAGATAAACACTTGCGTAATAATATACTATTAGGTAGAATACTCATGACAACGTAAAGCTAAACAAGACAACAAAGTCTGTCATTATGAGTTCTATTTATGCCTCTATGAAGTAATTTATGTCCTCTGGAAATACTGTGAATGCCTCATCTGATTTCATGTGTACCAACAGGTTTCCAATCTGATAACACTGGTCTTAAACACCCCCGGATTGCGTCTGAGAAACGTCAGACTGTTTCAAGTGTTTGTTTGCCGTTAGGATAAGCTTTTTACCCAAGTTTTTATTTCCAAGAATAACAGAGGATGAGATGGAAAGCATCACTCCTGCGAAAAGCTTGAAGTGCTTTTCCAAACATAAATGTTGTATCAACAATGACACATTGACGTTATAAAATACCACGCACAACATGGACACAAAAAAAAAATACTACAAATAAGAGATAACTAAGACATAAAACTGAAATCTTTCTTACAGACAGACAGACAGATAAGCCTGTATTGGTATTACCAACACACCTTGGACTCTTTGAGCCTGTTGAATGTTTGATATCTTACACATTGTGAATTTAAAAATAATGTGAATTTCAACATTAACACTTTTTTCTGATCAAATTCAGTTTGCTTATTTTTCTGTCAAATAAATACACTTCATAATTTCTGGGAACTATTTTTTATTCCAATAATGCTATATGTATCATATTTGATATGCCAGTTTCTAATTTTATAAGACCTCTACCTCTTTAACACGATAAGCACTTTCCTCTCTCAAAACTCTCAAACGCTAGCATGTCATCTGCCCCCTGTTGGAGATTCTGAGTAATGCAAGTGGCATTTTATTATTGAATAATTACACAAAATTATAATAAATATATTTCTGATTGTTATATTAATACCAGTCAACAAATAGTTCAACGTTTCTGATTACTATTTAATGTGTCATACATGAAAGGGTTATTATTCTGTAAATAAATTACAAATATGGTCAAATAACTTTTTTTAGGACTCAAAATTCAAAGTTTGCAGATCTTGTGACTTGACACTTGAGTGACTTGTTTTTGACTTGTAAACCAACATACTTAAAGTGAGCTGACATAAGCTGATATGCTGGTTCTGATATCAGAAATTCCTTAAAACAACTTTTAAAACCACATTTGTTTTTGTTTTTTTTATAAATGTGTAAAGTTGGTAAAAACCCTCCAAAGTTGACCTAAAACCGAGCAGGAAGCGCTGAGCCTCCGTGTGGGCGGGGCTAAAGTCTCTTGGTTTACAGGAAGTGTGAGTATCAGGAAGTAGACGGCCTCAGAGATTTGTTGTGTCGTCAAAATAAGAAGTAAAATTAAAAGTTTACCTTGGTTTAAACTCAATAAACACTGCTGTATAAAGGAAGTCGAGAGCGAGTTAACGCTGTGTAGGAAGTTTAAGGTAAGACTGAGCTGGACCGATGTTTATCTGTCGGAAAAAACTGCGAGCAAATACGTTGTAATGACGAGTGTTACAGAAAACATGTAGTTTAGTTTGTGTTTGAATGCATCATTCTGCTAGGAGTTTAAAGTCTGAAAATGAGAGCGTGTTGTTTCTACAACAGACCTCTTTAAATAGAACAGAAAAACAGCATTTTCTCTATAAACTAGACCCTTACATTCAGTCTGTGAGTTTAACTGCAGCTTGTGAAAACTTTTAACACCAACAGAATGCTTGTAGAGTTCACATACATTTAATGGTCCAGACAAAAGACGTTGCTGACAATTATCTGCTTTCATAATCATAATATTATGGTATAAAATATATTGTTTCTCATCTCAAACATGTATTTAATGATGCTTAGAAGAAGCATTTTAGAGTTTGGGATAAGTTTTTTAAACATGTAGTGTTTAACATTTTTATTCAGTTATTTGCTAGTGAATCATTTTAGATCCATTGTGCTGTTTTTCACAACTGGCAGTTCAAAATCCAATTATGTTTATTTTTTCATACAATGCATCAAGTAATTAGTTGATTTATTACTATAACAAATGTAGAAACTGAAAGTTATGCAGGAAAAGTTCATGTCATACTTGAGTCAGTCTCTGTGACCATGAGTCCCCCTTTGCATGTGGTTCTGTTGTTATTAGAATTCAACTTTTTTCAGATGACTGTCAGATTTACTGTATGTCTAGCTGTGGTGGTATTACTGGACAGCTTTATACTTCTTAAATTTTAATGGAATAAAGAAGCAATAGTTTGGGGTCAAAGTGGACACTGATCTAGTCATTGGTTAAATCAAGCGTTCTCCATTTGAGGCAGCTTACTAAAATAAAGCCAGCTCTTCCCAGACAGCACTTGGAGACAGTAATCCATGATTTGACACCACTTGGTGAGATTACTGCGAAGCACTTTACAGTATACATATAAGGGTCAGCGCTTCCTCTATTATCTCCAAATGCTGCAAAATGCTCCTGCACGTGTTTAAACAGGCAGATGAAAATATGAGCTTGTTTTCTATATTTTAGCTTCACTCTGCTGGTTGTTTGTTCATTTTAAGATTTATATATTATTATTATTTTGAAAGCCCTCCCATGACCTTGCTCCATCTACCCATCACCCATTTGGCTGCTCCTCAGTGTACCTAAAACTAAAGGTAGGGATACTCCACTGGTAAGTTATTTTTTGTCTATTGCCATATTCCTCAGAGTTAGTTAAGTGGGCAAAAACAATTTGTAAACAGCCCAGCCGTTTTCGTGATCCGGCAGGCAGATATTCGCCTCCCTTTAGCATTAGCTTAGCGTAAAACACTGTAAGTGAATGGTACCTACTAGCATGCTATTAGGTACCATTCACTTACAGTGTTTTACGCTAAGCTAATGCTAAAGGAGTATCGCCAGAGGCGAATATCCGCCTGCCGGATCAGGAAAACGGCTGGGCTGTTTACAAATTGTTTTTGCCCACTTATCTAACTTTGAGGAATATGGCAATAGACAAAAAATAACTTACCGGTGGAGTATCCCTTTAAAGGAGATCTGTCGTTTCACAATAAACAGTCTTCTCATTTTCTGAAGCTCCATCTTTTTTCTCCTTGGCTCTTGACACCATGTGAGCTGGTGATTAAAATTATTTATTTATTTATTTTTTATTATAGGGCTGTTTTTGGACATACATGTAAATAAAGTTAGGTTGAGTATTGTTTCTAAGCATTCAGTTCATAAACAAATAATAAACTGATTAATGAATGATTGAGACGAGGATACATTTTCTCAGGGCTGAATTGTGATAATGAGGCTCACAGAGCTACTGATGTAACAGGACTTTTTTCTGATGTTTCGTTTATAGGTGAGACGATGAATCGAGTCCCTCTGCAGCAGCCTCAAAGCTGTGGACCCTGGGAACTGAAAGAGAGACTCGGCACTGGAGGCTTTGGGAATGTTACGAGGTGGCAAAACAAGGTACGAAATCCACAATCTGTAAATGCTACTTTAACACTGGATTATAACTATTATTTTGTTTTTAGGGAAATATTTTTTGTCATTGTAAAGGATGTTGTAGTCTTAACAGCTTGAATTTTCTAAGGGATTGTTGGACCATTATTTGTTTGAACTAGAATCACAAATAATAAAGTTTCTCTGAATGTAAAGTGTTTTAACATCACTTTTGGTTGTGATTTTACTTAATTTGAGTCAAACTTAATTTATTAGGAATCCAAATAACACTTTTATATAATAAATAAAGGTTTTCTGCTTAAATAGTAGACAAATGTCTCAGATTATGCTTCAGTGTTTCTCATGTTTAGATACTTTAAAATTGGAGGATTTGTCTGCTTTGTCAAACTGACTTTTTCTTGGTATATTTGTTCTCTGGAGTCAGCGAGCTTGCTGTGAGGTGCAGCTTAAAACAAATCTTTCAACATCTGTTGTATCTTGCTAAATGTGCACCTTTCTTATAGATTTCTGTTGCACCATTAGAGCGGCTGTATTCACACAGAACTATTACAGGGTAGAAAGGCACGCGCTCTGCTAAGTTCTAGTGTTCTAAAGATGAGATTTATTGCTTTTACTAAGCAGGATCATGTTTACACAAAACTGCTCATAAAATTACGTTCATCTAATTTGTGTGTTCAGATTTGACTCAGAGAAGGAAGCAGATCTGTTTCTGGGATTTTACCTGCATGTAGGAGAAAGAATGACATCACTCCATGAAATTCAGTGCAGCTAGAAGGGTTTTATTGTCATGACATCCCTCTAAGTCACAGCATGACAAAGTGACAGGATAGTATATGGGTATGAACATTTCCTGTTAGTGGACCTTCCCCTTCCTCTTCCTCTTCCTTTTAGCTGCACTTGTATTACTCACCCTCACTTTCGAGACAAACTTAGAGCCACGCAGACATCATCTGTATATGACACAGGATGAAGAGTCAGGAGATAAACTGAAACTCCTGATTCTTTCTGTTCAAGTTTCACTAAAATATATTCATTTAAACATCTATTTATATTAAATTTAAGTACATCAAACAGCCATGTGTTTTCAGTGTAATCGCAGTGCTTTCATTACAGTAGAACCACTGCAGTCTGGGTTTCAGGAGAGGATGGGAAAATGCTTTACTAGTGAGGACTCACTGCTGACTACAGAACAAACTTCCTGTCTTCCTGCATTTATGACAATGCTGTGGGTTATAATTAGGTCAGGGTGGGTCATGATTTCATTAGAAGAGCAGGGTGGTGGAGAGAGAGGTGGACCTGTTTCCTTGATGAGAAACAGGTAGTAGGGTGGAGCTGGGTTCATCATCATTTTTAGAAACTGGATATGTATGGCTGTTTTTTGTTCTATGCATCCAAAGAAACATTTAAACCCAACAATGCGGTCTGTTTTTACATGTTAAAAGAATTTTGGAACTTGTTTTTAACCTGTTTTATTTTAAATTAGATTTTTCTTTTGTACTTGAAAGCATACATGTACTGTATATTTACGTGTCTGGAGTCTTTACCATGTCTTTGTGTACCACTGTCTTTTATTTTGACATCTGATTCGTTGAGCCTTTCAGACCTGTGGAGGATTTCTCTGCTACAAACTCAGCTCAGAGTAGATAAACACTCCAGCCTCCATGTTTTAATCTCATTCTTCAGTTTTACATGATGCTGAATATATTACACCTCAGAAACTGGAAAGAAAGCCTCGTTTGTCTGTGTGATTAACACAAACACTCATGTATCGCTACAAAAAAGTTAGATGGCGTATTAGTGTCACTGCAAAGAATATTTTTTAGAATTAAGTGTTGAGATTAAAGTTGATGTGATCCTGTGTTTGTTTTGTATTTATTATTATTGTAACCAAGGGTTCTGGTTGTGTTGAGTAAACTATAACAACAAGGTATTAAACAGAAAACAAGGTGTAGTCTTTTGGCTTCCTCATCATCCACACTGGAAGAACTACCTTTAATCTTTCACAATAAGAGTCTCATCTTCAAAACATTTTCTTATGTTTCATTATTAATGTTCTCTGATAAAACTCAAGCTATTTGAATATTTTTTATTTAGACTTTTTTCTTGACATTTTGACTTTACTTTCAACCATTGCTTGCCATCCTTGTGACTTTGTTCTTATTATGAAGGGTTTTTTTTTTTTTTTTTCCAGGTTTTGTCCTAAATTTTGACTTGCCTTGTTAAACCTTTGGTTTTGTTCTTGTTAAAGTATTTGGTTTCATCACCTGCCTCTGAACTCTAGCCTGCTTTTTGGTCCTCTTCTTCAACTTAATTAGATTTTACACTGACTGCTTGCTGTTATTGCATTGATTTGTTTGTAATACCATTATGTTCAAGAGTGAAATCAAGTTAAAACAGGACAAACATCATGATAACTTCCATTCCACAGGATTATAAATGTAAGAAGAGCTGGAAACCTGAGCCTGTGTGTGTGTTTTTAGGACACAGAGGAGCAGATTGCTTTAAAGCAGTGCCGTCAGGAGCTGAGTGACAGAAACAAAGAGCGATGGTGTCTGGAGATCCAGATCATGAAGAGGTCAGTTTCACTCTCAATCAAAGTAATGGAGGTTTTACGATCATCCCTTTCATTTCACCTCCTATAAATTTTATTTTACTATCAAATTTTTATCCTTAGCTATTAATTTTAGCCAATTAGATCTGCACTCTTCACTCATCAAGTCTAAAATTGATGCTTGTTCCATCCTTTTGAACCATGCTCAGTTATACTTCCTGTGTGACCAATAAACTCTGATCAGTCTAACAGAAAATTCTCTGACCCATCAGATTTTAACAGGAAGTTCAGTCATAAAAGTTGTTTACACAAAGTTTAAATTTATTCTGCTACAGCTGTAAGATGCGTTAAGGGTTTGGCAACAGCTGAATGAAGTGGTAAATTAATTAATTTCCACATAAATAATCTCCATATCCGTCTGACTGAAAGCTATAAGGATCAGAATTAAACTGGTGCTAAACCTCAACGGCTCAAAGCAAAAGTTTGTGAAAAAAGGCAGAAATTGCAATGAGAAAAAATACATGTAAAAGCATGAGAAAAGTTTTAAAACAAAGAAATAAAAAGTGACACCAAAAAATGTATAAAACATCATAGATAAGCCTTTTTTTACCTTTTAGGCATTGTATTTTTGTATTTCAAATTATTTTTGCTTTTTAATTTTTCTTTATGGCTTCACATTTTATTATATATTATGTGTTTTGCTAATTGTTTTACAGATTTTTTCTTGTTTTAGCTTATCGTTCAACATTTTTTGATGCAACAACGGTGCGTTTTGGTGCAATACAGATTCTACATATACTTAATAAAATGAGAAGTGTTTCCTTTTTCTTTCTTTTTTAATTACATCTCTTTGATGTCTTTAAGACTCCGTTGTGTCGTGGGACCGGTTTTAGTTCCACGCTCCATGGAGAGCCTCGTGTTTATGGGTTTGACATTTGACTTTTATGAACCCATCTGTTCCTCAAGTTTTCTCTAAAAGCAAGGACAAATTTTGTGTCCTTAAATAGTAACGATCCAACATTAAATCGTTAGAGCAGCGTAGGTGTTTGGGTTATTTTGGTGACTCTGGTTATTTCTAGCAGCACCTCCTCGTTTTTCTAAGTGGGTATTTTCAAACCCAAACATGTCTGGTACCAGTTTCTGTTTAGGTGACAGGCAGCTCATGTGGGATGTGTTGTTTCTGAGATGTGTTGTTTTTTAAATTTTTCCTCATTTGATGGTGCATGCATGAATGCAAACCCATTTTTTCTTAATTTTACTTTAACAAGTGTGTTGTTTTTGGACAGACATGGTTAGAACCACAGCCATCCTGTTCACCCACGCTCAACTCATGGAAAAATCGCAGGTCAACATTATATAATTACAGCTTCTGAACACAGATTCACACATGCACTAAAAAACACCTCTTTGTTTATTAGTTATGATGTGTTTAGAAAGTTCAAACTCAAATCAAAACTGTTTATTCCACAACCTGATGCAGGTTTCATCTTTATTCTTTTCTGTCCTCTAAATAGGTTTTCAAACAAAACAACTCATGTTCCCTTAGAAATTATCCTACAAGATTAGCACATATTTTTATTGGAAGTTTTTTGTATTTTTCTTGGCAGAAACATCCCACCTCGCCTCGATGGATGGGGAGAGTTGTTTCAGGTTTACATTTCTCTCTGGGTCTAGATCTGTGAATCTGGTTGATTCAGAGTTTTCCTGCTGCTATGTGTGTTTATTCTACTAGTACTAGTGAATAGATCAAAAAGGTTATTTTCTTTTAAGGTTACTTTTATCTAAACTGCTTTTCTGGCCATTATTACAGAAAAACATTACCACAGAAAAATGCTGCCGTCATCACTGCGTTCAACTTCAGGGATGATGATACTGAGGTGATGCTTGATGCCTGTTGGGAATTGTGTCCTGATAGTTTAATCTCTGTGTCATTAGATCTGAAGACTCATGGGCTGAGAGAGTCAATCAGGTATTTGATAAATATCCCACTGGCTGTTAGTAATCTTTAAGGAATGTTTCCTATCAGTTCAGTTTTCTGTCTGCTCACTCTTCCAGAAAATGTAGTTTGGATTAGTTCTTCAACATGATAAAAACATATCATTAACCTGATGATGATCATTTAGTTTGCATTGGAGTCTGAATGTATGGAGTTTTTTGTCATAGAGAATAAGTTGTGCAGTTGATTCTGTAATAAATCAACTTCTCCAGATCTGTCTCTTTAAAACAGTGCAATCTAAAGATAATCCTCCTGAATTTGAGTCATTATTTACTTGTTGACTTCAAGCTCTGTGTGTGCCTCATTAAATATGTCTCATAAATGTTTTAAGCAATAAATAACTAACACTAAACATACAGTATTGGACCAATAATAATTAGACATGCAACAGTAAGGTAAAACTATGTGAATAAATAAAAGTCAACACTTCGGAAATTTGATTTGAGAATTATTTGTATTTTTTAGTGAGGAAAATGAAGGGGACGGGACTTAAAACTTGTTCTGCAGCTCACCACTAGAGGGCTTTGGTTTAGTTTCGTCACACTTCCACCTTGCATCTCTTTGTCTATTTGATATGCACATCAGTGGTTTTCTTATCAAAATTACTGGATGGTTTGCATTTTGTCGTCCTCTAGAACATAAAATAAAGACACAAAGAAATAACAAGTTAAATAAATTTCCCATAATCTGTTGACATGTTGCCAGAATGACAAATACACATTACTTCACTTTTCTGAGGGGAACATGAGTGATATTATGTTTAAAGCAGAACATGTAACCTTTACAGATCATTTAAATGTGGATGAAGATTAGTTTGGGTGTCTGTCTTTATTAAGGTTGGATCATGTTAATGTGGTCGCTGCCAGAGAAGTTCCTGAAGGGATGCAGAAACTCGTAGCCACCAATGATCTGCCACTGCTGGCCATGGAGTACTGTCAGGGTGGAGATCTGAGGAAGGTAAGAAACTGATATTAGTTTTAAATGCATCTTTTATATATATTTGACATATTTAAAAGTGTGCATGCATGTTTGTGGATAAATACCAGGTTTTGCTGTTAGGATTGTAGCTGCTTAAGAAAACAACCAAAGAGCTCAGATTTAAAAATGTTTTTTAAAAGAATAGATTAATACATTTGGTTTACATGTGTTGCTTTTTTCTTATCATTTGTGCTACTTGGATCAACCCTCAGGCTTCATTCTAGTTTACTATACTCTTGAGCCGTTAGTGGACAAAAACATACTTGACAGAGGTCATGTTGACCTTCTGAGTTCAATAAAAACAGCAGAAGATCTGAAGAAATGTTCAAGAGTTTCTCGCCTGGGCCTCTAATGAAGAAATGACTGATTTTGGTGGTGAAAAGTAAAAATGACAAACTTGACTACTTTTATACAAAATAAAACCCTAATATCACAGAATGCATGATTATTTTTTGCAGAGGCGACAGGATCAAAAACTGTGGTTTGCATTGAAGTCAATGGGACGTTTCTGTCCTTGAGAGGCAAAGAGGGTGGGAAGTTTTAAATCTGTTGCTACACAAAAACTAATAAAGCATAACATTTGAAATTTTATCACATTCTTGACATATCCCAGGCTGATTTAGAAAAATATATTTCAGTCATCCAGAATATGTTTCATGTAAAATATCTCCTCTTTTGTCTGCTTTTTTCATGAAAAAATGAGCATCACACAACCAAGCTGGCATATAAGGGTTAAAATTTAGATAATTATTCAATATTTGATTGTTTTGATCAGAACTGAAGTTGTTCACAAGATTTAAGCCCAAAAAGCAGAAATAAATATTAATCTAGACCATTTTAAAAGCAGTTTTATAAGTGGACATTTTTGTCCGTAAGAGGGTAGTCAATTTTAAATCTGTAGCTACGCAAAAACTATAAATGCAAAAAATTCAAAATTTTTGATATTTCATGACATAACCATGACTGATTTGTAATAAATGCCCCATGCACAAAAAATTATTTTTTTTTAGAAAATAACTCATGTTTTGTGTTTTTTTTCATAAATTACATCGATGACTTTGAGTATTCAAACTGGCATTTCAAGAGTTAAAATCCTCAAAATGATTGACATTTTTATATGTTTGAGCAGGGCTGAAGTTGTTTAACAGATCTATGAAAAAAAAAAGCAAAAAAAATGAATGTATACATTTTTTATAATAATAATGGATTGGATTTATATAGCGCTTTTCAGGGCACCCAAAGCGCTTTGACAGAAGCTCCATTATTCTTTCACTCACACATTTACACCGGTGGTGGTAAACTACGACAGACGTCTGTAGTCACAGCTGCCCTGGGGCAGTCTGACAGAAGTGAGGCTACCATTCTGTGCCATCGGCCCTTCTGACCACCACCAACATTCACACACAGTCACACAGGCAAGTTGGGTGAAGTGTCTTGCCCAAGGACACAACGACAATCTAACCCAGCTGGAGCTGGGGATCGAACCGGCAACCCTCTTGTTACCAGACCGGCCACTCTACCAACTGAGCTATATGCCGCCCCGAACTTTTACGAACGGACGTTTTTGTCCACTAACGACTCAGAGTATAGTAAATTAGAATGAAGTCTGAGGCTTAAATGTGTGTTTTTTCTGTCTGCAGTATCTGAACATTCTGGAGAACTGCTGTGGAATGAGGGAGGGATCCATTCTGATTCTATTACGTGACATTTGTGAGTATTTGCTTTGATCTGCAGCTTAAGAGGGATTGTTATAAATGTTTCACATCATGTGTGAGTGAGTGTAAGAGGCTAATGTCTAACTGAAGTATCGGGTGATTAGTTTCCTGTAGTAAGGAGGAGAATTTCCTGGTGAGAAGTTTCATGATGTCATCCATGGCCTAAAACTCCCAGCTGTTTAGTCACCGTGGCGATGACTCCCAGTTATACTGAGCCTTTCATCGTTCATCCAACACTCATGTCCTGTGTCACACACTAGTATCAACACACAAACTGTGTGTCTGTTACAATAATATACAAGTTAGAGAAAGCAACATGTAAGAGAAGGTATCTCAGAGTGGGAGTGGAGATGGTCACACCCAGACCTCCTTTTCCTGCTGTGATGTTTCCTGATAAGGACGGATCCCACGAGAAAGTGCACCAACTGGCACAGTTTTTATTTGTATGGAATTGTTTTATTTTTGTATTAAATCTGTATAGCATTTTGAGCTGCCCCAGGCATGAATAGTGCTTTATAAATAAAATTTGATTGATTGATTGATTGATTGATTGATGTAAACCCCCAGACACACACATTCAGGTAACCAGCGCTGTGTAAGTTCACACTTAAAGGAATTAGCTCAAAGTTCAGTTCAGAGGTTCAAACTGAATTTATTCATGTTCATAGTTCACCATGTCAACATCCTGAACTAAATCCACAGCCCCCAGATGAACTGGTTTTCATTCATTCATCACTTACTGGTATTCATTTTATAGTATGCTAAGCTAAGCTGCTCTCACATCATTTCATGTGTTTGTTTGTGAGAAAGGAAAAAAAAACTTTTGAAGTTCTGACTGAAACACAGCTTACTGTGTTTAGTTTATCTGGGTTGTGTTCGAAGCACAAGAAGGTTTGTGTGTTTTGTCTTTTTATAAAATTCAGATTTTATCACAGTATCACCTGACAAAACCTCCACACTCACATTGAAGATGAAGTTTGTTCTGTTATTTTGGATGTACGTGCATGCCTGATAATCAGAGGGAAGTTAGAAATGCTGCAATGTCTCTAAGTATTTATCCAGGCAGCTACCACAGGTCCTCACAAACATATGAGTCATGAGATGTGTAAGCGCCCTGATCTTGCACACAGCGGCCAACAACCTGCCCTCTTAGAGAATGCAGGGGTGCAGTGAAGCAAATGTTTGCACAATAGGAGGTAGCCACTGTGATGTGAAGCCAAAGATAGAAGGCAATGATGTCTTTTAAATCAAATACTATTATGTGTTCAGTTACATTTACATTCTGATCAGTCTTTTCTCTGAAATATTTAAAAAAAACATCAAATTAATACAATAACACATCAAAGATTGATGTTTTAGTCTAAATTTCTCCTCTCAATATACTCATACTTCAGAAGAACCACATAAGTTTTCTTTTAGTGGACACAATGCATTTCATTATCATTTTATTCAATTACCACCTAAGAAAACTATTAGGTCCATTATTGGTTTAAATTTTGTTCATTTAAATGCAGAAATAACTTTTACTGAGAAAGAGTCAAACATTCTCTCACATGTTCCTGTACTGAATCAAATCACTTCGTCTAACTCTGACTCCTATTTTTGCTTTTTTTTCTGTCTCTCAGCTTCAGCTCTTACCTACCTCCACAGCAAGAGGATCATCCACAGAGACCTGAAACCAGAAAACATTGTGCTGCAGCAGGGAGAGAAGAGGGTGAGTTACAGATCCAGTAAAGACAAAAACAACAAAAATGCTCTTTGCCTTACTGTATATGGGAAACACTGTATGTGATGACCCTTCACACAGCTTCTTCGTTTTGTCTGTTATGCAACAAATCATTGCATGTCATACTCCATCTTGCAAAAGAAAACAGGAAAACGTTGTATAACTGAGGCCAGACACAATAAAGAGGTTATTTTCATGCTTGTGCAAAATCTCCTGAGTTTATAGAAACAGAGGCTGACCAACTTAATCAGTTTAAGTTTATAGTTTTTCATAAACACTTGTTTTTCTCTTGCATACAAAAAGTACAATAGTTTATGAGAAAAAAATTTAAGCAGTTTTTTTTTAAATGGGTAAACATTTTGGAAACTACATTATGTCCAATTTAGTTAAACTAACATGTATCTACAGCAGTTATCGAAGCTCATGGATAATAGGAAATAAAAAGAAATGCTTGTTTTTGTGCCAGAGAGTAATAAAATCATGCAGAACATGTTTTCTTTTTGTGATCACTCTCTACAAAACCCAAAATATAAAAACAAGGAGAAAGAATGTACATTAACAGAGATCTGTTTTCTTAACCCTTATATAACCCTTTAATTTTCTAAAGTCTTTGTCAAAAGTTTCTGCGCAAAGCAAAGCAGAAAACAAAACTAGTTATTTTTATAATTTTGTTTGGAGTTCTGTCTGTGTGTGAAATCTGTTCAGATCTGAAAACTAGAGACAAACATTTTTATTTTTTGCTCTTTTTTAAATAATCTTAGCTCATCCACAAGATCATCGATCTGGGCTACGCTAAAGAGTTGGACCAGAGCAGCCTTTGCACGTCTTTTGTGGGAACTCTGCAATACTTGGTAAGTAATTAAAAGTAAACACTTTTCCACCTGATTTCCTCTTCACATTTCTAACATCTGCTGTTCTTCATCATCAGGCTCCAGAGCTCATAGAGAGGCAGAGGTACACGGTCACTGTGGACTACTGGAGCTTCGGTACTTTGGTGTTTGAGTGTATCACGGGATTTCGTCCTTTTTTGCCGACCTGGCAGCCTGTTCCCTGGTAGGTTCAGGTTAAAACCTTTCTGTTGTTCAAATGCAAATTTCCTTAAAGCACTTTTATATCAGAAATCACGTTTACCCATTGAGGCTCACTCATACATTGTTTCTATCACACGTATGATGTTAGATAATTTCCAAAAGTAATGAGAACGTTTACCTTTCCACTACCTTACATCATTTTATCATGTTTCTGATTCCCAACAGTCATAATTTAGGAGTCTGAACAATGATGTTTTCTTATGTAAAGATTTGATCAACTTTATTAAAAGTAAATGTTTTTACATGATTGTTGGACTTGAACTCACATTGGTTTAAAAACACAGGAGTAGCTGATGAATTGCAGGATATGAGAGTTGTGCCAACATCAGTTCCTCCTTTGTTCCTTACAAATGTGATGAATGTAATGTGTGCTCAAGGGGCATCGAGGTATATTTAGAGGAAAAATACTTTCTAGCATTTGCAGTAGAGTAAAAACATTAAACCAATTTTTCCTAAAGACTCAATCTTGTCTCGTGGTCCATCTGCGTCCTTTTAGGCACAACAAAGTCAGGCTGAAGCAGGACAATGATATTGTTGTTTACGAGGATCTCACTGGAGAAGTTCGCTTCTCCAGACATCTGCCCCAGCCCAACAACCTCAACAGGTGATTTTATATACAAAGTCATGTTATATGTGTTAAAAGGCTCATTATCTAACCCTAATGTGGTTTGTATTGTTTGTTAGTCTGTTGTTAGAGAAGTTGGAGAGGTGGCTGCAGCTGATGCTGAAGTGGTCTCCCAAAGAGAGAGGAAAGGACAGCAACTCCTTCTCCCAGCTGGAGTCCATACTGCAGCTCAAGGTTTACAGATGTTTATTTTCTGAATTTACTCATCTTAATGTTTAATTGAATTTCGAGTTTGATATAATCTGAAAGGCTTGTGCATCATTTCTGACTGATGAGATTAACACACATAGCTGCTCTGTTTTTATGTTTTCTGGCTTGTCTTCATTCTCTCAGCTGGTTCATGTCCTGAACATGATGTCTGCTAAAATCCTGACGTATGCAGTCACGGAGGATGAGACTGTAGCCAACCTGCAGCTGAGAATAGAAAAAGACACCAACATTCCTGCAGCCAATCAGGAGCTGCTTCTCGAGGCGGGGTTGGCGTTGGAGCCCCAGGCTTTGGCCACACAGTGCGCCATAGATTACACAGTAATGCTATCTGACATACACATTTTAATTATCTTTATCAAATATCCAGCGTCTGAATATGAGACGTTACATTTATATCATGTGCCTGCAGGAGGTAGACGGCCGACGAACAGATTTACCTCTGGTCTTCCTGTTTGACTGCTCCTCCTGCACTTATGAACCCCAGTTTGTTCCTCGAACTCTTCCTGAAAATATCCGTTTTGTCCGTAAGTACGAAACCTGTGTTTTATAAAAATGTGAGGAGTGTTTTTATTTCCAGTATTCCCAGGCATGGACTCTCCTGAAAAGGCATGTGACATCTGAGCTTCATGGCAGCTTTTCTCAGTTTTATTAACAGAGCACGGACAGACAGCGCTGTCACCTCTAATCACCTGCTGATGTAAATTGGGAACTGAAGTCTACTAAAAATATGGTCGTGGGGTATTTTAGGTTATACATGATTAGAAAACCTCTGCTAAAACAGTTTTTTAAACAAAGGCTATTGGTGACCAAAGTATATATTGCTGAAGGCAGTCATTCAAAATATACAACTTTATAACTGTGGAGAACTGGTAAAGTGAACATAAATCATAATACATAATCTAGTGCTCTGGGTGTCAGTCCGTTGATGTGTTTTCATCTGATGAGGAGAAATAAATGCATAAAGAAATTTCCATCATTAAGCAGCCCTACATTATTGTTATTTTCAATTCTCAGCCTTGACATCATGCTTTTCTCTCATTCTCCCATAGAAACTGACCCCAAGCATGTCCTTCCATACAGCCATCTGAGGAGGACTTGTGGCCAGGCATGGCAGGCCATCCGCTCTCTGAAGGAAGACTGGCAAAGGCTGCAGCAGGGCCAGAAGGCCGCCATGTAGGACTTACACCAAACAGATATATGTATACTGTATATACATATATATATATATTGTTTGATGAAATAAAGAGAAAATGGCTTTACTTCCTCATCTTTTCAGCATGAGTCTGCTGAGACACAACTCATCACTCTCTAAACAGAAGAATGAGATGGTGTCCATGCACCAGAGACTCACAGCCAAGCTGGACTTCTTCACCATCAGCCTTCACATTGACGTGGACAAATATCAGGAGCAGACAGCCACAGGGATCGGTACGTAATAGCAGGGAGTTTTAACTAAAGTCACAAGAGCTTCAAAGAATATTAAAGAAATAGGTTTTATCTTTAACAAGTTTATACCACGCTGTCTGTCTAGAACAAGAGTTTGCCTCTGAATAATGTTCTTTTACATTTTAAAGCATCAGAGAAACTACTGGGTGTATGGAGGGAAATGGAGCAAACTGCTGTCAGCTGCAGTCAGGTAGATTTGAGTGTATTTTGATGTGTTTGTGAAAGAAGTTTTCTTTAGGAGACTTAAATGTGCGTGTGTGTGTGTGTGTGTGTGTGTGTATGTGTTAAGGCCAAAGTGGCTGAACTGGATGAGGAGATGATGAAGCTGCAGCCAGACATTGTAGATGTGCAGAGGCAGCCGTGGAGAAGTGGAGAGACCTTGGACACACTGTAAGTCTGAACCCTAAAAATAAAAAAAAACAGAACCAACTGCTCTTTGAGCTCAAACTCAGCTCACTTCCTCTCTTTGATCCACAGTGAAGGAAAAGCCATGGAACTGTTCCGCAAACTCAAAGAGAAACCCAGAGGTTGGGACTTTTTTTGTTCTTCATGCATCAGCACTCGTTATGGTGTCTTGCATGTGAAAATAAACCTCCTTTGCCATAATTTTGGTTTTCCTTCCTCAGACCAGAGGTGTCCAGGAGACGGTCAGGAGTTGGTGCGTCTGGTGTTTCAGGCCGTGCAGTTCTACGAGAGGAAGCTCAAAGATTTCTACACACACCTCAGGTACTCCTACACAAGCAGGCATAAGTTCAGTTGCAGAAAGTTTGACTGTTCCCTTTTTTTAGCCACAATGAATTTGAAAGTCCAACATTGGGCCAAGCTTTTAAAACAGTCTGACTTCATCAAACAGTTAGGGATGTGACGGTACGTGTATTTCTCCTGTTACAGTTCAGTGCAGACGTTTTGCATAAAATACACGACAAACGCGTTTAATCACAGCTGTCAGCTGATCACCGCTCTCATCTAGAAGAGCGTGCAAGATTTATTTAGCTGCGTCTTGTAAACGGCCAGAACAGAAAAGAAGCAAATATAAATGCTTTCTACATCAAACAGCATGAATGTCTGCCTCAGTCTTAAAGATCCGACTGATTGTTTCTAATCAGCTGTGGGGAAAAGATTGTAGCAGAGAGGAGCAACATGCTGCATGTATGGCAAGCTGTTATGTTATATAATGTGAGTTTTATACATTTAATTCCCTTTGTATTTTCAAAAATATATATAAATTTAGTAATGACTTCAAAGACACACAATTTAAATCATAAGTTAAACAATCCTTTTCTCAATATATCCTTTTTACCCTGATATAATTTTGAACATATTCCCTTTAATAGTGAAAACCATCCGGTTGCGTCACTTTTTTTTGTTGACGCTCAGCTGATCTACAGCAGCAGATTTTCCTATTCACAGCTTGGTAGCTCAAACATCATATTTTGTGTGTGCTCGTCCTGCAGTAAGACAGCAGCGTGTCGTCAGCGTGTGATGGAGCTGCTGCCGAAGGTGGAGGGTGTGGTCCAGAAGATGGTTGAGAGCGAACAAGTCCTGATGAGTTTGCAGGAGAAACGGCAGAAGGAGCTGTGGAACCTGCTTAAAGTCGCCTGTGTGAGGAAGCACGACCTCTTCTCATCTTTAAATAGTTTACCAGATAGAAGCATAGTGCACTCAGTTAATTTTTTTAAATGCAAATACAGAATGCTTAGTCTGCCAACATTTATCTGCTGCAGACTGAAACACAGTGAATCTTTTGTAGAGTAAAGTTCGGAGCCCGGTGAGTGGAAGTCCGGATGGAATTCGAACCTCCTCATCGGTTCCGCCTCTGCTGACCCCCAGACACAGCTTACAGCAGCTGTGAGTGAACTAACGCTGTCCAGTTATCTTTGAGCTCAGAGTCACGGGATCTCTGAAAACACACAGACATGCTCCGGTTTACTTGTCAAAGCCGTGCATAACATCTGCATGCATCATACTGTCTGCAGTGATGAGTCTCTTGTGGAGGAGAGCAGAGCGTTTGAGAGTCGCCTCCAGAGTTTGTTGCACGACACCATCCAGGAATCAGAGGGCAGTATGGAGGTATGTACATGCTCATGAGTCTGTTATTGTGTATATAAGTGAGATATTTAAAAACCGCTCTCTTGTTCCAGATGTTGAGTGAGTGGGTGTGGCTGCGCGGAGACCAGAGTTTCTCCAGCGACCTCTCCTGAGCTTGGCTTCCCTCTTTGGTGACATGTGGTACTCTACTACCTCTGTGTGGACGTGATGCTGAACTACATGAGAAGGTCACAACTATTTGCACGTGGTTGCTTCTTAAAGAGTTACGGAGCCAAAGCTAATTGGACAGTAAATCCAATTATAAAATGTCAAAGTGTGAGCTTATTTATTTTAATGAAATCAATAAATAGGCAATATTATTAAATTAAACGTGTCTAATACACAATGAGGTTTGTGAATGTTTGGGCACAAATTGTTATTTTTAAGCTGCTCACCAGAGCAAAACAAAGTTTAACATTTTGGTCAAAGGAACTCAGTTTTAATTGTGTTTATATTAAAATTGGAGGAAAACATGAGATTGTCTTAAATGTGGAATCACGCTTGTCACAGGTTCAAATGTGGTTTAAAAAAATCAACAACCATAAATGTAAATTTTCTTTCTTTTTTTTTTTTCAAATAGCTTTTACAGCAATTGTTTTGAGTTTTTCTGGTTTTAGTCAAAAAAGCGATTACATCGTATCAGGAATTTATTTATTTTTTAACCTCTGGGTTTGTTGCACATTTATAATCATTTTTAATTTGCATTTCAACTTTCAGTTTATCTCCATATGCTTCAGACTTCATCCAGCCAAAATAAATAAGAAATAATTCATTTGGCTTCTCCTAATTTTCTTGGATGTAATTTTTGTGTTTTTGAGGCCTGAGAACGTTTCCATTGGGTCGAGAGAGTCCTTAACTACTTTATTGGGTTTATAGCAGCTACTGTAAACTAAATGTCTCGCCTGAAATAAACAGCAGACTATTTGAGTTTAATTAACAAAGAATCCACAAAACAGCTTTGGAATGCAGTTCAGTTGTTTCTCAACTCCTAAAATAGTTTTATTAATCAGAAAACTAATTGTACTAAAATAATTTCTAAAATATTTCCTTTAATCAAAGTATTGAATCTTCACAGCTTAAAAACTGCCACCTAAATGTTTTGATAAATATTTAAAATGCTAAAAAGTGTTTCTTGAATCCTGGTTTTAAGGAGCGATACAGATGTCTGATTCTTGCATTTCAAAGAACTATAATTAACAGAATACTTTTTTATATAGTTCTGGAAGTAAAAACTCCCATATGGAAGATCTCTTACTTCAATTACTAGAAATGGTGAGTTCATGGACCAGGATAAATTGGGGGGTATTGCTGCTAGACAATGGTGCCTTCATGGACCAAAAAATATCTGAATTCCAGATATGTTAATAAAAATCTCAAAATAAGTTACATATAAGGATTTGAAAGCAGCTCTTTAAATCTGTATAAACTAATATTTTAATTTACTTCTGACCAATTTAAATTTGTACAACTACATCAGTGCATTATTGCACAGGTGTCATACTTAGTATTGTGTTTTTTTATATGAATCCACAGTGCTGTAAATGGATCGTATAGAGTGATACATAAACGTATCTGTAGCATCTCATTTATGTACAGATTTACTGGCGTTAAGTTTTAATAATGTCAGAATATATATTTGATTAGAATTTTCAAAGCACACATTTTGTACCTTGAACGCATTTCTTTTGTTTTGCTGTAAATGGGCTTTTTCATATGTTGCAGGCTGGGGTTCTTTTCTATCACTGTGTCATATCAATTGAAATAAAAAGAGAAAACGTCATGTTCGACATTCTTTATTCAATAAAATTACTTTGAGGTTCTAAGTGTAGACTACATTTCCTTTACAAGCACAGCACAGATGTTAAATGTAGTGACAAAGGCTGAACATAAAACACGAGAAGACACAGGGATCCAAACTGCAGTCGGTCCCTTTATTATCAAACAGGACCTGAAAAATAGACATTTAGGCAACTGAAGGTTTACAGTTTGTAACTGAGGTGAAGTAGAGGATCCAAAGTGAGTCTACTCTGGCTTCGTTTTATCTACTAAACTCTGTCCAGCCTCTGTTGCATCCGTTTAGTCACCAGCTCATTTTGACAATGAATAGAGAGAAAAATATACCTCTTTTCAGCCTTGAAAACATGCAGCAAAACCACAACATCCCCAAACATCCTATAATAATCCTACCAAGTTCTAAAATCCAGCGTTTCACTGACGGACCAAACAGTAAAAACCAAACACAAATACTCTATTAAAAGTGCACTTTATCCCTTTATAAGTAGCACATCGTTAGAGATTGTTTTGTTGTATTGGTAATAAATGTTCATGTATTTGTGAGAGATGTGATTAAATCTCAAAAATAGCTTTTGATTCAGGAGAACATTACAGTACTGTAGGTCGGAGGCTGTTGGGGCTTCAGGGTTAAGGCCAAAGGATGTGAGTGTGTGTGTGTCTGTGTGTGTTGGACTCGTGTCACTGAGTGGACCTTTTTGCAGTGTCTTTGTGTTTCGGCCATTTATTCCTCCATGTTGCTTCCTCTCTTTATGTCTGTCCTGATGAGTCTTTATGCTTCCAGTTCGAATCCCATACCGACTTTGTGTCCGCCGCCATTCACGTTTTTCCCATCAACCAGAGCCGACAGTGTGAGCTTCACGCCTGTGTGGAACAGCGTCAGACTGTATCAAGTAACAGCAGCAGTGGACTTTGCATTGTTGTTACTCTAAACAGTTTTTAATAGTCTGCAAACCTGGTCTGAGGGTTTGTGTGTATCCAACTCCAACGAGGCAGGCGTTGTTAACCTTTGTCTGTAGGGAAAAGCAAAATGTCACAAAATGAACAAGATTACTGTGAAATTATGGAACAATTCAAAGTTTGGCTGATTGATAATGTCATCGCCCTTCTAATATTTAGAGCTTATACTTTATCATTGTTGATGTCAAATCTTACAGACAGGGTGGCGTCCTTATCCAGCTGGTATTTGGCTCCGATACCGAAGCGCGTGTTGTTGCTTCCTGCTGTCCAGGCCAAGTGGACCGCTGTCTCCAAGTTACTGTTCACCTTCTGGTAAATGGAGCCCCCAAACTCTGTCCCGTCATTACTGAAATGGAACACCAAAACACAAAGTAAGAACAGAGGGAAACTCAAGATGCATCAAAACACACTTCTTTCTTGTTTCCAGTTTGACTAGGATGCAGTGACTCACACATTAGTGTGAAGCTGGAAGTCACCAGCTTTGTATCCGAAGGAGAAGTTATTCTGAGTCAGTTTAGACTTGGAGGTGTCGAAGGCCAGCTGGTAGCCTGCGAGCCAGCCTTCGTAGCCCAGCACAGCGGCGGCGTGGACCGTGGGACCAGACATGTCAAAGTCCAGGTCACAGCCCAAATTTAAAAATTCCCGCTTGTATCCAGTCTTCAGTTTGGCGCTCTTTTTCCTAAACAACAGAGCTGCATTATTAAATGATCTGAAGAAGTGTATCTGTTGACTTTGATGTCACGAGAAGCGCTCGACTCACCCGGTGTTGGGCACAAACGATGTGTCCAGTCCGAGCTTCAAGCCCTTAGCCAGCTACGGACAGACGAAACTAATTCAATAACATTCTAAATGAGGGTTTAAAAGCAGAATTTTGTTGCACAACTCAACCTGGTCCTCCATTGTGATTTCTGTGGAGAGAGTGTTGTCTGTGTTCCATTTCTGGTTAAAGGTGAGGCCCAGATCGCTCAGTTTGTACTTGGTCTCCAGGTGGCCTCCTGACTTCCCCGTGTCCGTGTTGCTGGAGCCAGAGGTGGTAAACTCCTGCAGGACAAACAGGGATGAAGAGAATGTAGAAAAACCCGTTAGAGGGCAAAAACAAGAGGAGTGAGAATGCAGACAAGGAGAAAAGCTGTGAATGATGGAAACAAGCTTTTTAACTGCAACATAATCCTCCTCATGTTCGTCTGGTTCATCATGTAAAGAGAACAATAAAGTAAAGTAAACTGAACAAATAGGCTGGACTGAGGAAGAGTTTTGGTTTTTTGAGGCCAGTTAAAATGTGTTTCTGCCTTCTTAAACGGCTCTCTTAAAATTTTCACTCCAGATCATGCAAATGCTGTTTTATAATGTTTATGCATTTGGCATACGCTTTTATCCAAAGCAACTTACAAATACGAATGTAACAAAGCAGCATAAACTACCGTACTTAAGAGTGAAGAACACTGGTCAGGCTCTGCCAGAGGTGACAGTGTGGGATAGAGGGAAGAACACAAACAGAGTGCAGTAGGAAAGGGAAGTGATGCTCTCTGAATCAGATCCTGATCGGTGGACAAGCTCTCATCCCCTGAGCAGCAGTCACATAGAATAACTATGAAATGGAAGAGGTAAACATTTGCGTGCATTGCTATAAACGCTGTAATTGTTTTTAAGACACTTTGTAACTAGGGCTGTGCAATATGATGAAATATATTAGTTCACAAAATTAAAACCTCTATCAATTTTTTTTTTAACTCATCATCAATTTCCTGGTGTCACAATAAAACATGTTTTCATAGTGTGGATGATGACCTGCTGCAGGTGGATCCAGGCACAGAGCAGCATGTTGGCAGCATGGCCAGTGAAGGTGAGGCCGAACCAGGTAGCTTCAAACAGAAGGACTGGAAAAAACACCTCCTAAAGGAGCTGCTACGCCACAGAATTTGTTTATATGTAGAATAATCTAAATGATCTGTGTTTTTCCTAATAATCTATGCATCTTACTTTCTTTATTAAGATATTTATATTGAATAGGAGACTGTTTTGGCCACTACAGCCTTTCCTGTCTATAGATGTGTGCATGAGGTGGGGGTCATGATGAGCTAGGGAGAAGAGGTCTGCTGCAGGTAAACTGCACATTTGGCACTAAGCACATTTATAAGTGAACAAAAACAAAAATTTTTTTTTATTTGGGAGAACATTTAAGCAAGTTTTCCCAATGCATGATTGACCAGAACAAGAGAATATGTGATGACCCAAATAACCACAAAGTCTCATCAAAACAGGGAAGAATCACGCTCGCTTCTGCATGAAAACACCCTTTTAGCATGTGAAGAACAAGATCTACTACCAATAAAAATGTATAAAATTACACCTGTTTAGACAACGTTCTAAATAAAAAAGGTAAAAAACCAATCACATATGTATGAGTACGCTTCATTTTTGATTATCTGATTTAAATCCAAAAAGAAATAGTACCTTTTATGTGTTGATTAGATAAATTATTCACTATATTGTGAAATACATCATTTTGAGGACATGAGATTTTAGTCACATTGCACAGCCCTATTTGTGGCTGGCCCCACTGTGAATCATTGTCAGCTCTTCTGTCCAATCAGAACTAATCTCCTTATCTCCAAACTGAGGTCACTAAAAGAGCCATCACTAACTAGTAAAATATTAATTGATCATAACGTTTTCACGGAAATCCACTGAAAAAGATATCGCTCAGTTGATTTATTGCTGGAACAGAAAGCTAGGCAGAAGGCTCGTGCACACTGCTGACTTCTCCTGCATTAAATGGAAACTGGCCTGCATTTGTTTAGCGTTTTATCAAATCTCCAAAGCGCTTTATACTACATTCATTCACTCACTCCTACACACATTTGCACACTGATGGCAGTAAGCTACATTGTAGCCACAGCCGCTATGGGCAGACTGACAGAAGCCAAGCTGCCATACACCAGGTGTCATCAGACCCTCCGACCACCATCAACAGGCATGGTGTCTTGTCCAAGGACACAACGACAAATATAGACACAAACAGACACTGCCTTACCATCTAAGAGAAGAATCCAAAGATGAAGCAGAAAAAATAAGAAAAGATATAGAGGAAGTTAGGAAGAAGCGCACAGAATTTGCATTTAAGCATTTTATTTATCCTCTCACTGAAAAAGGAAAGCAGCACTGCAGAAAACAAAAGTCTGCACACGGATTCAGTCTTTTTAAATAAAAGACGGAGATATGTGGCTTGGAAAAAGTCTGGTTTCAAGTGCTTGTTAATGGTTTCCCTGTAGCAACAAGTTTACAACAACACAGACACACAGCACGTCTAAAAAATGAAGACTTGGTGAGAGACTGGATATTCAGGGACAAAAGTAGGAAGAACATCCTGCAGGTTTTGAAGTGCATGGTGTGTAAAGATGTGTGTTTAATCGCTATAAATTCAAATCCATCAGGCTTACAGATCAAACAATTTTACTTACGACTCCACTCTGAGACTTGGTCTTCACATCCAGCTTCAGAACTCCATAGCCTGAGGAGAAAGAAAAGCAGGATATTAAATAAACTACAAAGAAAATCTGGAAAAAATAGCATCCTGTTGCTCCACATGTGGCTGCAAAATAAACTTTTACAAAATAAATAGAAAATGTTGGTTGATTATGACAGCTTATGTCCAAACAGCTGACATGAAATAGCAGCATCTGTATAAACTAACACATAAAACTTGACTCACCAAAGCCTTTGTTGAAGATGTCTTTGGCAGATTTTCCCAGGTCTGCGTAAGCTGGTGGGACGGCCATTGTTCCTGAGGAAACACACGAAAGGTTTCTTCTAAGCAGAGCAAACACACGCAAATTTAAAATCTACATGAGCAAGAAATGTGCAAAGCTGGGAAACTTCCAAGTGATCAAATTAAAAATAAAAATCAGTGCAACAGAGGTCACATCTGTAGTTTTAGTTTCTTGCAGGGTTTAAGCTTCAAGCTTTCTATAGGACTCATGTTTCCTGAAACATCTCCAGACTTTCTTTCATTAAAACCCACAGTTCTCCACAGTCCAGGTTTATCCCATCCAGGAATTTCTTCATCATTTCTATATATTTTTGCTTATGAAGAATAAGACTTTCTTGCGATGCTTTCAAATGTTCCTTCTTTAAGAGCACTGGCTGCTTCTTTACTAAACTGTTAATAGAAAACTGTATTTTTCAGTATGATATATACAGTGTGTCCTTTAACAAGAAATAACAAAGCAGAAACTGGACAAGATGAGATCTAAAGAAGAGCAGCAGATAAACTGTTCAACATCTGACAATGATGTGCTTTACAAATCACACTGAATGAAGCATTCACTTGCAGTCGGCACACATCAGCCAGCAGAGTGCTATTAATGTGATGGATCTATCCAGCACATAGAAGTAAAACCTACTGATTTGTTGGCAATGAAGCAGCAGCAGTTGTTAAGCTAATGGAACTGTTTCTTCTGTTGAGTCATGCAGAAAATGTGCAGCCAAAAAGAACTTGTTGCCGCTCACAACTGTAAGTCAACCAAAATCCTTTATTTTGCAGGGGTTCTGAGCAGAAAGGAATATAATATGCATGATGTGCAGAGAGACTAATGCTAATGCTGCAGAGCTAACATAAGCAGTAAGCAGGATCCTTTAGTCAGCAGCCGCCACTCCTGCACACTGGTGCACTGCACCGTGCTGATTCGTAGAGTCATCAGGGCCCCTGAGTTAGTGACCTCTCCGAGTGTCGGAAGACATTTATGACAAGGTGACTTTGATTCAGCATACCCTGCCTTCACTTACAAACTAAAGCTGGTTTAATGTTTAACTTTCTCACCTTCTTTCCTTTGCCCCCTGCCCTACTCCCCTGACTATTAATCTTACCAATCACATACATCAAGCTACAGGGGAACTAGACTTTGCTCATCAGCTAATGAGTCCAGGACCGATTCAGTGAAGAACGTCAACTACTGGAATCCAACAGACTGAAACAGACAAACATTCAGTCTCTGAGTGAGGTTGTGGCCAAAGTGGAATTCAGGGACCCTGATGATAAATGATTTATCTCTCCACGTGCACTCCCACCACTCACCATGTCTCATGGGTGCATGGTGCTGACATGTCACACAGACATCTTTGTTCTCTGTCTGCACGCATTTTCCCGGCTTCTCCTGCAGCACCACAACCCCCACCTTGTCTTCCATGTCTTCTCAGACGATGGAAGTGCAAACAGAAATGAGAGAAGGATACTGGCAAAAAGTCCTACACCGTTCTGACTGCATCGCATCACAAAATCTCATGTTATTTAGGAATGACGTATTATGTGCAAAGGCCAGCAGAAAATCACACATCTGCATAGAGTAACAATATTCTGATTCTAGTGTATGTATACACACTGACAATCTGATGAAATGCACAGCTTCTGTGCCTTTTAGGCAGTACAGAACACAGAGACCATCGTATAAGTAATTAATGTCCTCCACATCACCCACTAGTTCTAATGTACCTTTTTATGTTCACATGTTTAATGGGGGGTTTATGCTTAAGGTAGATATAATTTATAACATTACATATCTATCAAGAAAGGAAACAGCAAGACTTAAAGCTCAGAATTAAAGTGAACCTTATTAAAAATGAGTTACTCTATTTTTAGCTAATTCTTTCTACCATGACATTACGGATATCCAAGTAATAAAAGCCTAATAAACTGCAGCTGAACTGTGAGATAAGTTGCCTTAAAATGACGCACTTTGTTAATTTGAATGGACAGCTGAGGAAGTGCTATAAAGTTTTGTAATTTTGGTGAAATTTCTCATTAGTTCTTTTATGTGTGGCCCTTTTTACAGAATCACACATTACTATTCAATGATTTGTGATAATAAAATGTAGATTACAGTTACTATAACATTTAATTTTTCTGGCTTCAAGTTTGTTAAACAAAAACAGGAAATGCCGGAGGAGCAGCTAAATTTAACCTGAGTTTCTGTTCTTGCTGCATTTTATCACTCAGCATGTCCAGGGTCATTAAGCTTTCCATCACTCTCACTAAATACATGTCAGAATAAAATCCTGTGAGTTCTGTGCTGCTCTTTATTTCTCCCTCAGCATCTTCAGCATCCTGCGTTTTGCTGACCACATCACACTCCTTGTCACTCGGTCATTTCAGCAGACAAACGCTGCTTCTTCTCGACTCCCCTCGCCCATCACTGCACAGTCCATTTTGGACATGTCCCCTCTCAGCCTTCATCACTCTCAGCTCCAGATTTAGCTCAGGTAAACCTGACACTACAACACATGACCTGGCAGTCAGCATGTGTCCTCCTCCCAAGTTCAGGCAATTAAAGCTGCTATAAAAACAAATGTGTTTGTCTGTATTGTACCTCCACACTGTGCTTACAAGCAAACACACTCCTGCCACTCAATGTGTTGATTTCATGAGCTGAAACCAGACGACAGCCTGGACTGAGCTCAAAGGTCAAAGTGACGGGAGGAGAGAAGCTAGCACAAACAGAAAAACGGGGGCCGTTGAGAATCAGACGCCATCATTTTTGTTCCATCTTATTAATCTCACAACAGATTGTTGATAAATCTCTTTTTAAAAATGTCGGCTAATTATTTTATTTGTTGATATAACGTGTAAGATTCTGAACTAAATAAATGTCTAACCCCAAAGGAAAAAACAGTGATTAAATGGTGATTAGTGTCAAACTAAATTTAACAATCATATTGGTTTAAACTGAAAAAGACCCAACTGAGATTAGAAGACACCGGACAAAAACAGTGTCACAAGTGTCAACGGGCCGTTACACAACACCAGCCTAACCTTCAGATAACATGAAACCATGGCAGTGTGTGTTTGTGTCATATAAAGAAAGAAGTGTGTATGTGTGAGATAGAGATAGAGAGACATAAGTTCAAGTGCAGTTTAGTTACACCTCAAACACATTACAACTTACATGTAAATTGTACTATGTTGACTAAGATTTATTTAGTGTGACTGTTGCTCCCAGTGGGTTCTGTGTGTACATGACAACATTCATACTAATGGTGTGCGTGTGTGTGTGTGTGTGCGCATCATTTTAAAAAGTTTACATCTGTGAAAAAAGCTTGAAATGAACTAAAAATCAGAACAGTGGATGGTGACACTAAATTGAATAGTTATTATCTACATCAAGTTTTAAGTGTTAAAAAGTATAATATGAACTTTTGTTTATTCCTCAATTTGTCTCATAAATAATCAGAGTGGATATACCAAACCAAGCTGTGGTACCAGGAAGATAACGGTCCTTGTTCTGCTGCTGCTCGTGGCTCTTGTGCTTATGGACCATGTGAGTAAACTCCACAAGGTTTTTGGCCCCACGTAGCACAATTTAATTCCAGAAATAAGTGAGTGTGTTTACTACCGGATGCGTCTAAATTCCGGTTTCAATTGTATTTAAGGTTCCTGCAAAATGCTCAATGATTACAAAATTGTAATCTAAGTAATCTATTTTATTATTCATTTTAGCAGTAATGACTCAAAATATTCAAGCTGTATCATATCAATACCAGGTTGTGAAGTTCCATTCTAAGTATGTTGCAGTTTTAAGTGCATGCCAACTGATTTAAACACATACAGGCCTAAACTAGTATAAAACCAGGCAAAACCGTCTGCGGGGCTCCCACTGTTTTCTGTGTGACTCAAACTGACATTACTGACAGAAGAGATTGTAAACAACTAAACACCATGCAGATGAACGAGCATGACAACTTTTTGACAGTAGAAACAACTGATGGTAAATTGTTCTTACCTTTATTTAAAGATCGGAGTGTGCGGAGTTTTCACAGCTCTGTTCGGGGCAGCTGTTTGAAGGAGAAAGCGCAGCCTGCCCCACTGAGCATGCGCAGTGGGACCTCCTGCTGAGGGCGGGGCCGTTGTGCAAGTGACATTTAACAAAACTTTAAAATCAAACCATGCATCATGTCTACATTGCTGATTTATGCTAAGAAAATCGCCAGTGCAGTAGATTTTACTTTTCAGAGCGACAGAATCATTCCTCAGTATACGTAGCATGCTTTTTTTTTTCTTCAAGCGCTCTGAGGCATTTTCTACATAAGCAAACTTCATAGTCTTCAGTTACTCTATTTTATGTGAAGCATTGCTTTTTTAAATAAATGATAAATATATAAAATACTTGCAACAGTGAGTGGGAAAGTCTTCGGGAAGCTATTCCAACTCAGCCCTGAGCAATGTTTAACAGGTAAATTCTACTCACAGAATCCCCGTTGTACCCAACAAACATATTACTACACTACACTGCCAACTTATATTTCATTTTTTAAATTACTCAAATGGATTTAGCTGGGTGTATTGCTTGGTAGCTGAGATGAACTTCACTGTGCCTGAAAGGCTATACTCAGGTACAAATAATAATACTTAAACGGATTATTGTAGAAATACGTCTGCTAGAACGGCTCCAGGATCCAGGGAACTCTGGGTAAACTCAAATTAAAATGTACTTTTACGTCTTAACGTAAATTTAAGGCCTTCTTTATTTGTCTTATGAGTTATTATTGTTCTAAGAGTAATAATTGATCTGTTTTTGTTCACTTTTTTGTGAAACATTGCTCTTTACTTTTCTATTAGATCCAGATCTGTGTGCGCGTGCTCCGTTGCTATGGTGAAGAATGCTACAACAAGTGTTACCTCATCGTCATTAGCGTGCGGGAACACAATCCTCACAGATAAACAACGAGTACATTTTAAAAGGTAAACAAATTAACTTGACTTAAAGAAACCACATATGTTAAAATTGCTTACTGAAACTATGTTATTATCGTGTATGTTTCGTGACAAAGCAGAAATTTGTCATAAGATCTTGTGTTGATTAGCTCACTTGGTGTTTAGCTATAGTGTTTTCATAGCTGCATTTAAAACACGTCTTATCTATTTGTTTATTGTCATATGTGTGTTCACGTTATTTTTACGCTGTAACTGTCGTAAAGATCAGAACAGTGACTGAAAACGTCCGCTCTAGCAGCTTTTTATTGTCAGGATGTGATTTGCTTTATAATCCCCATAGGACTATAAAGATTTTTTACAAGGGATATATAATGTATGTTTTCTTTGAAAGGCATAATAAATCCAATTATTATACCACTTGTATGCCAATAAAATTAATGATATTTGATATTATTTGTCATTGTCATGAAGTACAGTACTCGCAATCTTATTCAATGAGTTGTTTGACTTTAAGTATTGACTCAGTGTTGTAATGCCCTTTCTTTGTATCATTTGTCTTTGTATCATTTGTTTTTGTTTGTTTGTTTGTTTTTTGCTTTTTCAGATGTGTGAGGGACCTTCAACACTTTCCGGGCCAATCCCCCCAGATCCCTCTCTGTTTCCTCAGTACTACAAACGCCCATCTTCAGGTTTGAAACTGTCAAATTATTGTCATCTTTTGAACCAATTTTAGTTTAAAAATAGGCTTTAATGCTAACAAATATTCATTTTTTTTATCTGCATTTTAAAGAGTTTTCAAAGTGTTTTGGAATGTTATAAAACATGATTGTTAGTTTTCCTGGACTGACCCCCTCCAGTGTTTTGATAACTGATCCCTAATATGCATCATTTAGCAAGCTGCTACTTCAGCAGAAATCTATACTGCATTAATTTATAAAACATTTTCAAAGAGCTACATGTGTGCTTTATGTTAGTTTTCTCATCTTCTTCAGCTCGTGGTCGTTTAGAGGGAAACCAGGATAGGACTTTGGCCCTTATTTTGGGTCCACTTGCTCCAGATCCAGTGTTGTACCCAGATTGCTACAGTGCTCGTACACCAGCTCATCGTCCCCGCATCAACCCTAATGCCACTTACATTCTGGAACGTGGACAAAAGGGGGTTATGGGAGAGCTACTGAAACTAGATGGTGTCTCTGTAACTCCTGTTCCCAAACAGAGTAAGAGCAATTTGCTTATTGCTGTGGCTTATTTAAATTTCAACAACACAAATTACTTAGAAAACTAAGCCACATTTTCTATATATTCTAAAAAAGCTTCATTTTTCAGTGTTGTTTTTATGCTGTTGTTTCCTTTAAAATTCTGTTTAGTTTAATTGAATGACAACTCTGTATTAAACTTTATCACTATATGCTTGGCCCTGTAGAACAAAAAGTACAAGACTTTGGTAAAGAAAATGTACGTCGCCTCCGGGAGATCCAGAAACGCTGCAAAGCGCAGGAAGTTGAGAGGGCACAGAGCGGTCCTGTTCCAGTTAAAGCTTTATGGACCTCCTCCAAATACCAGGACATTCCATCTAGAGTGATGGAACATTTAGAGGCAAGAACATATCTGTGAATGTCCTTGAGATCTAAATTTTGCCTTACTATTTTTCAACCCATGTATTTTATTCATTTAGGTTTCCAGTCCAACTGTTAAGCCTCAGTGTCAAAACTTTTTAAAGGCTCACTCTAATGGTAGTTCTGCCACACCTTCCAAACTTTCACCTGTAGCTGTGCAGCATCCAGCCTCCTACAGCTCTACACAAGATCAGGACTTGAAGGTGAGAACTGGCAAACATATTTCACATTTCTCTAATTCAAAGAAGCAAACATGCATACGGTAATATGTTGTACAACATATGGTATTACAACAATATATTTATTGTAATGCTTTATTTAAATGATATGAAAAAAGTCCAGCTTCAATTGATGTGCATCTACAACATCTTGTGCTTTTTCAAATATAGTTACAGGTGCAAGGTCATGCCATAGACTTCATAAAGCATAATGCTCGGACTGCAGGAAAAACTATTGTCCGTCGATCCCAGTCATTGACAAACCTCAGTGAAAAGCCAGTGCCCAGTGCAGTCAAGGGCCAAGTACCTCAGTAGTTAGTATTAAAGTTCATATACATCAATACATAAATGACTGGGAAATAATTTATATCTTGTTGTAATGTTATTGTTCTTTATTGTCTTTGTTATTTACACACAAACACATATCATAAACACACAAGTCTTATGGAAAGGAAGGAGCAGTGGCGTAAGGAAAAAGAAGAGAGGATGAGGAATGCACCTGACCCTACAATCCCAGCTGGTCACACCCTGATGCCTGAGAACGAGAGACAGGAAACACTTAAGTCCCTAAAAGCTAGTATGTATCTTCCTTTAAAAAGCATCACCTTAAGGTGCACTATGAATAAATATAATACATACAATTACATTCACTTCACTAATTATGTTACTTGTTTGTCTTAGCCCATCGCTCCTTGGTGACTGAGCTGCTCTCACTCCCTATGAAAGCAGACACTCTGAGTATTCGATCACGTCGGGCTCATCTGGATTGTAGGCTTTCTGAGATTGAAGAGGCTATTAAAATATTCTCCAGGGACAAGGTTTATGTAAAACTTGATTCTTAACACACAAGGAGGAGAAGGAATATGAATAAATTATCATGTAAATTCACTGCCTCACTGAGATTATTTTCATACTTTATTTTGTAATAGAATGTGAGATTTTCTGGAACAGTTTATTATAGTGATATGGAGGCATTATTTTGATGTGAGAAAATGTGTTTTATACAAAAGCATTTATGATAAGAAGTTAAGGTTACTGAAAGGCAGTAACTAGTACTACAATATATATTTAATTATTTATAGTACATTTTACTGAATAAAATGCTGTTTTTTTTGTGTGTGTATAAGAGGTAGATCGTTTGCAAAGTCAAAATACTATAAGCAGTAATTGTATTGCCATTTACTGTTGTGTTTACCATCTCTTTTAACAAGCACTTTTCCAGTACATTGTATATCATGGTATGACTGACTATGTAGATGGCGTACCATATTTTTATTATCAGTTTTGTACCTGATATTTTACCGTTTGTAAACATTATTTGCTTCCTAAATAAATAGTAACAAAAGAAACTTTTGGTATGACTGACGTATTGCGCATGCGCACACCCTTACTTAGGCCATTGTTCTGCGTGACCGTTGGCTAAAGAGCTAACCATATGCTAACTGAAGATACAACATACATGTGCTTGTTAATAAACCCGTTTGACTATCAGAGAGCATTTTAGTTTGGGATCTACAATGAGCAAGAGAAAAGCACCGCAGGAGTCCCTAAATGAGGGAATTACTGACTTTCTTGTCGGTACGTATGAGCTGAGCTAGCTGTAGTTAGCATAACAGCTTTGGTTCAAAATTTTAAATAGATTTTAAGTAACTTTCTAAATGAAACATACTTCAAAAACATGTATTCAGCAATGCTGCTTTTGTCTATCATCTCTGTAAGCAACAACGTTACACTAAATTGCAGTTTGGTTCACTGATGAAGGTCAATATGTTTCTATTTAAATCCCAAGCTACTGTTAGTGTTGAAGTTACAGCATGTAAAGTCACACAAGCTGCTTTTGTTTCCAGAGTTGGCAAACTACGAGAAAAATGTCAACAGGGCGATACACAAGTACAATGCCTACAGGTACGTTCTGAAGCTTCTGAAATGAGTTGTTCTTTATAATTAAAAAGAGGGTTTAATAATTGTACTATAAACAAAAGGCCTGACCAAAAATAGCTAGTCTTGTGCAGACAACACATTCGTTCAAAATGTATGAGCCTAATTAAGAAAACCCACTTTCAAATTTTCATCAGTTTGGTCTAATGTATAAAATAAAGTTGTATGTTTTTTTTTGTTGAAACTGTTTACATAGATGGGTTGATGTAAAATTATTTTAATTTCCCAAACTACTGGTGTTGTACTGTAGGAATACTGTACTGATACATGTTACTTTCACAATGATATCAGTGATAAATGCACTGGCACATTTTTAATTTACCTTCAAATATTCACACAGTGCAAACTTTGTCAAGCTATTGTGATAAACTAGTTGCCATAATGTAGTGTTCTTACAGACAATTAAATTACATTTAATTTAGTAAAAGTTTATTTAGTGTATTTATTGTTAACAGAATGAATTGTGTAAATCCTATGTCGTGTTATATTTATTGACGTTATTACAATATTACATGATGCTCCCTTGTGTATTGTAAATAGGAAAGCAGCATCCACCATTGCTAAGTACCCCAACAAGATTAAAAGTGGAGAAGAGGCCAAGAAACTGGTAGGTTTTATGCATCCTCTGCCTTATTACCACAAAATGTAACTTCTTAATACTCAAAAAATATGTTTTATAACCTGAAGACAATAGACCAAGTCTATGTTAACATTTTGCTAAACAGATTGTGTCTGATATATATCAGTTCTGTCTTGTTTCTATTACTGGTAGTTAAACTTTGTTATAGGCAAAAAAATAAATAAAAATGTTGTCTCTGTATCTTGAATAATTAGCTAATGGTGCCATACAACACCCACATGTTTCTTTTTCACATTTCTACAGGATGGAGTTGGGGCTAAAATAGCAGAAAAGATCAACGAGTTTCTTCAAACTGGCAAGTTAAGAAAACTTGAAAAGGTAATGTAAAATATTTATTACCTAACTGATATCTCAGTGTTTAAATACAGTGTTTGATAATCCAGAAATGGTCATTAAATATTCAAATAAATACAATTTTACTGAGGTTGTAAAGCACTGTTGTATCTCAAATTTAAAACGGCACACAACCATTATTTTTGCTTTACAGATTCTGACTTTAACCAGAAGAGGGTGCTGCAAAGCTTTCAGTATAGATTCAAACTTATCACATTAACTGATGTCTGCTTATCTTTTTTAGATCCGAAATGATGATACCAGCTCGTCCATCAATTTCCTGACCAGAGTTACTGGAATTGGGTATGTTATTTTTTTTTATTATTATTACAGTTAAAGAACCTATGCGGTTGTATACAATTAAGTGCATCATCGCCACATACATTACATTTAGCAACCAGTGGAATAACCACTAGCTGACTACATGGCCTATATCTTAAAAATATATATATTTTGCCATTATTTTTTATGTTTTGGTTTTTTTTTATGACTTCTTGTTTTTTGTCTTTAGCCCTGCTGCTGCACGCAAGTTCTTTGATGAAGGCGTTAAGACTTTGGATGGTTTGTAAAGCTTAATAATGCATAAAACAGTTAATAAATATTAAATAATATTTTACATCAAAATGATTTTAATATTCAGGTGTCAGATTGTTTCCCTTTAAAATATTTCTGTAAAAATGTTGGATTTAATTTTTGAATTCACTTTGATGCACAACTTTCTAAACGTTTTTGTTATTTTCAGATTTGAAAAAGATAGAACACAAGCTAAATCATCATCAAAAGATTGGACTCAAGTAAGTTTTGCCAGAATAATCTCCCAATTCTTTATATTGTCTTTTTAGATTTTAAGTTTTTAACCTTTTGTTAAAACATAATAAATGCCTTACTTTCTTATGTTTAGATACTTTGAGGAATTTGAGAAAAGAATCCCAAGAGCTGAAATGGAAAAGATGGAGGTGATTTTTCTTTAAACTTGGATCTTTAATGATTTTTTTTGACTGGTCCCTTTACACTGATCCTGTATTTCTGTGTAGGCTCTTATTCTAGAAGAATTGAAGAATATCGATACAGAATATATTGGAACAATTTGTGGAAGCTACAGGAGGGGTAACCAAATTGATGATCTACAGTTTTTAATTTAAGATGCTAGCTCAGCCTTTTAATCAAGTGAATCATTTTCAGGTGCGGCATCAAGTGGTGATATTGATATTTTGCTGACCCATCCAAAGTACACTTCTGAAACAGAAAAGCAGGTTAGACTTACATTTCTCCCTTATGTATAAAGTAAATACAGTCTTCTGGTATGAATTGTTTCAACTTTCAGTAGCTCATTTAACTCTGTTTGTTTTCCAGCCCAAACTCCTTCGTGCTGTGGTTGATCATTTGGAGTCCATTGGGTTTGTGACTGACACTCTGTCTAAAGGAGACACTAAGTTCATGGTGAGGCATCCGTTTTCCTTTATCACTCAGCTGTTTTTGTTTTGATGTGTTTTATTGGTTAGTGGAGTGAAGTAACCACATCCTCCCTCTGTAGCACTCCTCTCACAATGTACTGGGTCTTGTTTTTTTAGGGAGTGTGTCAGTTGCAGCAGAGTGAGGATGAGGAGGAGGAGGAAGAATATCTTCACAGGCGTATTGATATAAGGTTGATATTGGAGTCAAAATTTAAGACATATGTTGTACAGATTTGATCATATGATAGTTTTTGAGTAACTTTGACTTTGGACTAAAATGAAATTGTCTCAAAAATAAAGATGATCTTTATCCTCTAATACTAAACTGGCCTAGGTCATTACAATTGTATATTTTGCAAAACGATGACTGTTTTTGTTTTGAAAATCAGTCTGTAGTTGTTGCTTTTATTTCTAAGTCTAACTTTTTTACATTTTATTTTGAAAGGTTAATTCCCAAGGACCAGTACTACTGTGGAGTTCTGTATTTTACTGGAAGTGACATCTTTAACAAAAATATGAGGACTCACGCTCTGGAGAAGGGTTTCACTCTTAACGAGTATACAATAAGACCACTTGGTGTCACTGGTGAGTCTCTGACTAAATAAACTCACTGAACTTTGTTCACATTCTCCATAACTAAGTTATTCAGAGAATATGCAGCCAGTGGTTCATTCTTTCAGCTTTTAATGTAATTATTTGTTCCTGTATCTGTTGTAGGAGTGGCTGGGGAGCCTCTGTTGGTGGACAGTGAGAAAGACGTCTTCGACTACATCCAGTACAAATACAGAGAGCCGAAAGATCGCAGCGAGTAGATCAATCCTACAGCAGTCCTGCAAGCAAGATTATTTTAAAAGTGTGTTGCTGTGTTACTCTTTTACCACTCACTCATAAACACAGAAAAAAAAACAATGAAAGTATTTGTGTTGGACAGTTTCACCAGTTTTTAATTGAAATGATCACATTCTGTACAAAAAAATATGCTTTATTTATGAAACATCACATTCGTGCAACCTTGTGAACGTAACTTCAACTCATTTTTAGATTGTAAGTCATCTCAACAATTATTTATTTTACTTCATTTTTGCATTTGTTTTTAATGTCAAAAAAACTATAGACTTGGAGAAACCATTTAACTTGGAATGGCCTCTGTTACATTTTATGTATGTCCTGAAAAATGGAGATGTATCTGTGCTCTTCAACGCAGCTTTACTTGTATATTTTTTGCAATAGTACTTTTAAGTGTAGTGTAGTTTGGAATAGTTATCCAGTTTTGGTAAACTAAATTTGAAATGAAACGATATTGCAGCCTCTTTATAAATACCAGGCTACGTTTGTGGCTAATTAGACTAACTAGGAGCAAAATAATAGTAGAAATTGTCAAACCGTTTAGTTTGAAAATTGAGTGAATGTGTGATACGTGAAGATTTGATAATCCTGTTGTATCGACATACAACGTTGGAGTGAGAAATAATTCTGAAGTGCAAGACTTGACTACTCAATTTGAATGAACTGCTTAAGTTTGTTGTTTGGGTAGTTAGAAGTACATCAGAATATATTTAAAATGTATGTGGGACTGATCAGTGTGTCAAATGTAAGCCATGACTGTAAATGGAATAAAGTAATAAAAAATAATGGCATGATTTGTTTTATAGACCATGGTTTAGTCTATAAAATCACGTTTAGACAACAGAAACACTTGAAATTATTTTATTATAAATAGTATAACTATCACAACAGTTTATTTCAATGTTGCTGCAAAATCAAACATATTTGCAACTTATTTTAAATGCAACTGAAAAATATTCGTATCCTTGATGACATTCTAAGCCCAAGTCTCACGGCATTACACGTATATAATATATTTTGCATGAATAGTGCTGTAGCTCATAACGAAGATATTTATAAAGGTTGCTCTAGCAACAACATGTCGCAAGGCATGATGGGTTGAAACAAAATGCAAGCAAAAACACCAGAAAGACGGGCCTAAAAAGACCAATAAGAACGCGCCGTACGTCAGTACTGACCAATAGGATCACACCGAGGCTGCAGTCTCCAGTCGTTACACACCCACATTACTTTTGTGTTAACCACTTCGCGGGAGTTGTCACTCCAGGAATACGCATTCCGTTAACACTATTCACTCACAACACTCGAGGCTTGAAGGTAAATCGACAATTCTGCATACAGAAAACTATATTTGATGTATTGTTTCTAATATCTCTTAAAAAATCTGCGTTTTCTGGTATTCGTTTTTTTCACATATTTTCGCGATGAATGATAGCTAGTTATCGTGGTTTAGCTGATCAGCTGCTCAACATCATTTTATAGAAAGTTTTAAATAAATCCATCTTTTCCTGACACTTAGGATAATAGTATATTTGCTTTATCATATTTGTTTTAAATGTGTTATGGTATCCTGCACGCCAAAACAGCTCAAGTGTTTTTCTCTTTGGTCTGTATGCATGCAGGTGGGGGGGGGGGGGGGGGGGGGGTTGATTTTGTTCTCACAGGATTCTCGTTGATACCTTGGAGGAATTGAGATGATAATCTTAAATGTCTTGCGTATCCATAGAAACTACGCAGAGCACGCGTTCATCTACCCTGCTTCTCCTGATAGAAGTTATGTAACACTGGTAGAAATGGCTAGTTCCAACATTATGTAGTCATTATTATGTAATAACATTGCCCCTAACCAGCCGCTGTTGTTTATTTTACTTGACTCATTATTGTTCATTAAGTCAGTCGATGATGATGTTGGATGCAAGGATGCGCGATCATGTTGTAAATGTGTCAACGTGCCTGCAAGAATCATGAATTCTGTTTTGGTTACCCAGGGCAACCATGTCTGACAGAAAGCCAGTGATCAAAAATGCTGACATGTCGGAGGACATGCAGCAGGATGCCGTGGAGTGTGCCACACAGGCCTTGGAGAAGTACAACATCGAGAAAGACATTGCTGCATATATCAAAAAGGTAATAATAATGATACAAATATTTAAAAAAATACTCCCTGGGACATCAATTTTCTAATAGTTTCAGATAATTAAGAACAGTTACAAAGAAAATAAATGTATAATGAATTGTCCTGCAGAGATATGACTGAAATGTAGAAACACTTAACCATCACTGGGGCAGCGCATCCAGCCTGGTATTTAATTCCCTCCAAAGGAAAATGGGTTCTTTAGGGACTTGTTCTACTGCAGACTCTTAAAGCCCTCAATTTCGTGGTAGCCTTTCTTAACCCTTGTGTATAATTGCATAGAAGCAGTCTATAGAAGTAGGATGTATGCCTAGATAATTGTAGATTTTTCTGTTATACTGACAGCTTTGATTCATATATAAGTGTATGCAATATTTTTGCTTGAAGATATTCCCAAATATAAAATAAGATTAAAAGAACAATGGCAACTACAACAAGTGTCTCATCATCCACTTCCAAGTTTAGGGTGCCTCCATTTCCACATTTAGGCTGTCAAGATCTTTTTGATCAGCTAATCTAAGGTTTCTACTGTGATCTAAATTTTTGATGGCAGAAAAATATTTCAGTGGTATAGTTCCAACGCACTCATATTGAGGGATGGTTGTGCAATTGAAGGCATGTTGTTCCAACATTTTCTCCACTTAGAATTTAATGAATATGATGTGATGTAGCTTTTACATCACAGTCAAAAAATAGTTTTAGTCTTTGACCAATACACTTGTCTGCTGGGGGAAAAACATGTTATTCTTAGAAGTTTTTTGTCAGGTTTCATGTTTGGTAATCAAAACATCTTTGTTCCACGCAGGAGTTTGACAAGAAATACAACCCGACATGGCACTGCATCGTTGGACGGAACTTTGGCAGCTACGTAACTCATGAGACCAAGCATTTTATTTACTTCTACTTGGGTCAGGTGGCCATTCTGCTGTTCAAGTCTGGCTGAGGGAAGCCCCCCCCCCCCCCCCCCCCCCCCCCCCCCCCCCCCCCCCCA
>SSNR01000050.1:1663157-1682665 GCA_006937965.1 Callopanchax toddi | reverse complement strand
CCCCCCCCCCCCCCCCCCCCAAACCCAGCTGACCATACAGTACTAACGGACTCAACTAAAGGCAATTATCATTCCTTGGCAAGGGGCCACTGCCTTTTTCTGTGCTGCATTTTACTTTATTGATTATGATGATAAAAACCATGGCCATGTTAAGAGATGAAACATGTATTTATTTTTGTCTTGTTACATTAGACATGTCAGTTTTTTATTAAAGCGTAGCTGTTAAGCTGTCTGTGTTTAAAGTCTAATGTGGTCATTTTGTGGAGCTGACTTGTTAAGTCAAACCATGACCAGGCAATATTGTAAGCAAATATAAATTTGAACCAAATAAAAAAGTGGGATTAAATTATTCAAATCAGTTATAAAATGTATGTGAATATTTGGCATGCTATTTAGCAGTGATTCCAAAGTCTAAATATTTCCAATACTCAAATCAACCACCATTGCATGAGCGGTTTCAGAATAAGTCACCTTTTTTTAAACTTCAATGAATTCACAGGGATTGAAGAACGATCATAAAGAAACCAATCACTAAATACATGCTGTCACTTTTTTTTTTTTTTTTTTTTAACAGTAAGATTCCCAGTACACAGGTTACATAAGTGAACTCAGTGAAGGCAGGTTGCCACTTTATAATCAAGCCACATGAATGGCGTGGCTTATAATTTAAACTTTAAAACTAGGTTAAAATTTGGACTATAAAACGATTTTCTCATTAAGGTTAGTTCTTTGTTTTCCAGTGGTCAAGGACACTAATTTTTAACAAACTCGTTAGCTTATTCTGGAACGTGTCAAGTTACAACTGCATGCCATGATCAGTTTTAATTTGTAAAATACACCGTGAGAAAAAAAATAACTATACTGTTGACACTGCACAGACAGGTGTGTTATTGGAACTAATGCACATGAAAGTTAAAAAACAAAATCGTCAGATGGTGGTAGTCTTTATTAAACATTTAGAAAACCAGCTTGTGTGGGTAAACACCGTTGGACAGGCAGAAGGAAGAGCGCAGGTATCCTTTCAGCTGTGGTACTTTTCTAACGAGGGGCAGAATTTGAGCATCAACAGCTTTCTGGTCCTCCTTTCTCTGCTCTGTCAGCTGGTATTTCTACAGATAAAAAAAAGCAACATAACTTATTATTAAACCAGTAGTCATCCTTGGTGGTCTAATAAATGTTGCATTGAGATTTATGTTACCTCTTTCTCTGTATCAAAAATCTCTCCCTCCTGATGACGGGGCCTCCTTGGCTTCTTCTTCTTGAAGTAGGCATCGTTGAGGGTTTTGGGGATCTTCACACCAGATATGTCAACTTTGGTGTTGGTAGCAATGACAAATTTCTGGTGTGCCCTACGCAGGGGAACCCTGTTCAAAGCCAGAGGGCCTGATAAAATGGGGAAAATATGTTAACATATTTGTGCAACATTTCCCAGTTAGTGAAAAATGGGTTTTAGAATTTAGATCCTTACCAGTGACAAGCAGAAGACCACTTGAGAGCTGCTTCAGGAAAACCACGCGCTGAAAAATAAATGATTATCTTTGTAATAATCTTTTGTACGGAGAACATTTTGCATGAAAGGCTCACAATTACAGCATCAACCCCTACATACAATTGCTACCACATGAAACGGGACCTTCAGGTTGTTTATCACTGCTGCATGATGAAAAACACCCATGCTCTTTGGATAAAAACCTTCAAATGCACTGGACATGCCCTCCTACATTCATGTAAAGGGTTCACTGCCTGTTGGTTCAGCTGAAATGTTTTTTAGGTCAGCTGTCATCTCAATGTGTGTGGGTACAGTTCCTTCTAAAAACTTGCTCATGCAGAATGTGAGTGGGAGAGAGAAACAATGTCTGTTGTACTGAGGATGCGAGATTATAGTTGTCTAGCTTTCATGTTAAACCCAGTGTGTACTTGAGTAAAACACTAGCAGCAACACTTTGCAGATATTTATCTGAGAACTCGTGTTAAATTCTTTTTTCTGTTAAAAAATAGTACGTTTTGATGTATATATTTGCATCTGATTTTGTGACATCAAACTGCATATTAACACTCACTTTCCCTAAAATGTATTTTTACCCCAATAGGTAAAAACAAACTACAAACTGTATTTATGCCAAATGTAAACTTGTTTAAGAAAACAATGTCATTTGTCGATTTGAAAGCTTTCATATACATTTACAGATCTGTTAAGAGGATTTAAAATTTTACTTAAGGAGAAATGTAGGTGATTTTGAAATGGCACTTTTATCAGACCACCAATGAAATCACTTGAGGTGACTCAAGTTTCTAGAAAAAGAAAGAATCTTTTAACCCGACTAATAGATCTGGAGGAAAATTACAAATTGAACGAGTCTGTTTCGTTTATTTTAGTGGTGGGACTCGATTTTAAAAATTAATCGAATTGATTGCAGTCTTTGTAATTAATTAATCGCAATTAATTGCATTTTCTACTAACAATACAATTTACCATAAAAGGCCTTTTTTAAATTTAAAATAATTTTATTGGGAGAGAGATTAAAATTATAGACCTGAACTTTATCATTATAAACTTTATTTATGAAAAAATGCATTTCAGTTCAAAACATTTGAAACTGGACAGATCCTAAAATACAGTACTTTATTATTTTATTTGTTCATTTCATGCACAATTTCAGAAGGGTATTGTCTTAAAATATTAATAATAAAGGATTTCCAACATGTGGAAACACCCTGGATGAGAGAATCATTTTTTGCAGTGTTCAGACTGACCCACGGTCTGGTCTGGAGGCTTCTGCCTCGTTTTCAATGAGGGTCTCTATTGTTTATAGACTAGTGTGGATTTGGTACTGGTTTATCTTTTCAAATAGAGTTAGGGTCTGGGTTTGAGGAACTCAGTGTTTCATCTAAAACTGTATAAAAGCAGTAAATCCAGGTGATGCTGACTGGACTCCATCAGTTTCACCATGGCTTCATTTAGACCAGGTCTGAGGGAAAACCCAGATCTGGATCCAAACCCATTCAGGTGTTGTAGCTCAGTGGCAGGACGGTACTGATCTGTGCACCCAGCTGACGTCCAGCGATCTAGTTAAAAATATCAGCTTCAGCTCAGTGCAGCGATGCTGCAGCTGGCATGCGTGTCGAGCCAGAAATGAGCCAAACGCGCGAACCAGGACGCACAGAGCGCAAACGCTCCAGCTTGGGCACTGATCTCTTTGTGTAATGTGATCGGAAGCCCTGGCCTCACGTTCCTGTGACTAGATGTACGGAGGATTCGTCACTGGCCAAGTTGACAGGCACAGCGCGCGCAGGACGGCAAGTTCAGTGGTGTGCTGCGGCTTTTCAGCTTGGCGCAGTTGTCATCCAACAAACGAACTTTGGATGTGACGCGTCGTTTCCACTGGCTCATAAGCACCACCGACACTCATTAATATTCATGAATCATTTCGGTTTTCGTGGTGAAAGGACGGAGCGGAGGGCTGAGTTTACCACGACCGCGTAGACAGGTGAAGCATCAGGACTGATAACATCTGAAGCAGGTGGGGTGGGCTGGATCCTCCAAAGGAGGACCTTGGCATGGGCTGCGTGCGTCAAAGGTCTGATTTGAGCGTCTGGACAGCAGGAAATCAGGCTGACAAGCGCTTCGCCTTGCTTCAAACGGAAGTTGCGTTAATTGCGTTTTTTTTTTAAAACGCGTTATTTCTTTCACTGTATGTACCTCTGCAGCAGCACCATAAATTAAACAGTTTCATGCAAAACTGTTAAAGTTTAGAAAAAAGTAATTAGCAGTTTAAAATCAGTTATGACGTTTCTGAGCAAGTCATTTTAAATACCCCAAAATTAGCTGCTAACCTGTCACAGCTCAGCAGCAGTGTCTCCTGATTAAATTATTGCTCCAGCTGGAGAATTTAGTTTCTAGAGGTGCCACCCACTTTGAATGTCAACATTGGTGGGTATGGTCCTTACTGTAGATAACCAAATAGAACACAAGTTCAAAATTTGATATTTTCCTTTAAGATTTTCTTAACACCATGTTTTTACAAATTATGACCAACACGTGTCATATTAGAGGTGGATTGTTTAATTGTTGCTTTTAAGTTTTGGCCAAAAACCCACAGTAATTTCTTGTCCCCCAAAAGGCATATTAAGAGTCTGCACTTTCATACTATGACATGATATAGTGCAAGCCATTTAAAATGTTTTAATGAATTCAAAGAGGTCGAGCTCCATTCAGATAGGAACTTGTCCAGCCTTTGCTTTGTTTCACTTGATTCTGCACAAGGAGAACATCTTGATCAGTGTGTGCTAAATCAGTTTTTACCTTTCCACGGTGGCGACTGGTGAGCAGGATGAGGACTGTTCCAGGTGTGATGGAGGCACGCAGTTTCCTTTTGTGCTGGCAGAAGGGCTTCTTCCCATGGCTCTTCAGTTTACGAGGAACATCCTCTGTAGGGTAATAGCGAGGCTACAAGAACAACACAGCATTAAATACATATATCACATTACATATGATGGGTGAGTGCAGCTTCTTTACAGCAGGCAATCTAACTTGAATGAACATGTTAATAAAAGTAAACTGGTTGCGCCAAGTCAGCTAATAAACTTCCAGGTGACTAGGGCATGTTTGTCTAGAATTTTTAACAAACAAACAAATTTCTTTGACTGTATAGAAAGTTTTTTCCGTCTGTATTGTATTTAAGTAGGATGTAATGGAGTCTGCTCTTGTTCGAAAGGTGACATTGCTGGATACATTTTTCCCTACCACACAAGAAAAATTCAAAGCAAAATTAAAATATACTATTACCATTTTGCGCAGCTTGACAACACGAGTGCCTCCATTCTTGTCTCCTCCAACAGTTTTGACAACAGTAGCCTTGGGTCTAACCTTGATCTTTTTCTCCACCTAAAAAACATGCACAAATTAACATCAAGAGTCAACCTTAGTGCTAGTACATAAATTCAAGATAAACTGTTGGGTGTCATGAACTTGGCCATACCTTGGTCTCAGTGGTCTTAGTTTTCCTCTTGTACATAGCACGGCGGGCGTACATAGCGGAACGGGAGTAGCGGCCAATTCCCCGGGCCAGAACCGGGTTACGGCTCCCATGCTTCTTTTTGACAGTCTTCTTCTTGTCTCCCTCTGCCATCTGGCATAAAGAATGTACATGTTAATTAGTGAATTAATTGCACCATTAATTTCATCCTAACACTGCTTTCAGATATTACAGTTGTTTTTAGTATACAATTACTGCCTTGGTTTGAGGTTTTGATAACATACAACCTGGACCCTGATCTACTGACTGCAAATTAACATCACTGACCATCATGAATTAATCTTATTACTCAACTTTGAGTATTGCAAAGTAAGAAACATTACAAAAAAATGCTACACAATTAGAAACAGTGATACATGTGACAACAGCATTACTAAATATAAATCATTATTGGTAGAGCCACAGAGGAGCATGATCAGTACGTTAGCAACATGCTAGCAACACACTAACGGAGTCGCTTTGCTAACCGCTTTAATTTAGGATTGTGATCCTGTAAATTAAAACGGAGCAACATGACAACTATGCAGTATGAACAAACGAAACCAACAACGAACGAAGGAAACCACATTTCGACAAACTGCGTGTCAAACGATACCGTCTACTGAAGCTAACCGGTGGCCTTAGCACATCGATGCATTAAACTGCTCTTTATTAACGCAACATTGGGACATATCACTATAATAATGCTATCTAACGTTTCCTCTATATGTCAGCTTTCATCTCTGGACCTATAGTGGTTGCGGTTTTAATTCAGTAACACAGATGAAAACAGATTACAATTTCTTCAGTTACACGAAGGCAAGTCATTCTTACCTTTGCTATGAAAAAAAGGCCGACATCCGGGGACGTTACGTATATGAGGACGCTGAACGATGACGTTGACGCTTTTTGCGTCCGGCTTCACTTCATTTGTGGTCTTTGTAGTCCAAAAATTACTAATTAAAATACTGCAGTTGATGTTTATTATTTAAAAAAAAAACTATAATTATAATTTCGTTTACCAGTTTATCATTGTAAACACATTTTGGAATGCATCTCCACTATGCATCTCCACTATGAGAATAATACAAACAAATAAAAAATATTTTTCTTAAATATATTTTTTGAGTATTTAATAAAATCACTGACTGCTTTATGAAACAATTTTCTAAAATTACCAAGCAGTGAAACCAGTTTCAAAGGGTTTATCTTGTACTTATCCACATGCATGCACACTTTTCCAGAACAATAAATCACTATACATGATTTCAAGCTTATATTTAAAGGTATGTATTTATAGTTAATATTATAGTTGGCGTAATTTAGTTCCCCCCCCCTGCATTCTGAATGTTGAATGTGTTTGTTCAACAAACATGAAAAACATGTTTTCTAGTCTAGTAGTGACAAGAGGTTAAATCCTGGGTGAGAGGGGTCATTTTTGATGACAGCTGCCAACTTCCTCACTTTAGAGAAGTACAGGTCCTGGTCTGGATGGAAGGTAGGCACCAGTGATGCGTTCTGCTGCCTTTATTGTCCTCTGCAGTCTGTCCCTGTCCTGTTTCATTACTGACCCAAATCAGACCATAATGGGCTGACAGGACAGACTGGATTGTTGCCAAGTAAAAGTTAACCAGCAGCTCCTGTGGCAAGTTTTTTTATTTTACTGTATTAAAAAATTTTGTTTTTTCTTTATGTGAACCACATTTGACCATTTCTGCAATTCTTTAGATATAAAACAAATTACTTATGACAATGGTGATTAAATTTATGAGTTATTTAAACAAAAAAAAAAGTTTTTATGTCAAAAACTTTTTTCTTACTTAGTTTACTTTGAACATTTGAAGTGGTGTGTCAAAAGATTTAGATTGATCTAGGACAAAAAATTTTAAATAGTCCATTGTATCTCTTAGATAGATCAAAGCCAAAATAATCACAAGTTTAAAAAAAAATAAGGCTTTCTTCACTAACCAGATACAAGATGATAAAAACAAAACAAAAAAGATGACCAAAAAGACCAGAGGTAATAAAAGAAAACTTTTAAAACACCATTTTTTGTTTGTTTTGACCATTTTATTTGTGAATCTTTGTCAAAGAAAGTACAAAATCAGTTGATGAAATCACCTCGGCTCTGGCAACACTAAACGCTAAAGACGGAGTGATCAAGAGTATTTGAAGGCAAACAGTTTAATTTATGGTCATACTGCACATGCTGACACAACCCCAGACCCAGCACTACATTTGAGGCACATACATTCATAATCACGATCCTATACCTTTGTGTACGTAAGAGACAAATAAATCATCAATTGATGAAAATGTGTGTGGCATAAATCAGCTGGCAGACATTATTTACCAAGAACATAGCAAAGGTTAGATTAGTATGACATGGAGACACCAAACAGCTGTGTTTCCTTAGAACACCTGGAGAAAAATATTATTTGAGCTTGTACAAATGATAATTTATTGTAAATCAGTGGATGGCGTGTGCAGGAATCCTTCTGCAACCGGAAGCTTCGTTGTTCAGCATTTCTCAAGGATGATGGCGATGCCTTGACCTCCACCGATGCAAGCAGACCCAATGGCATACTTGCCTCCTCGTCGTCTGAGGAAAACAACGTTCAGAGTGCAAAAATCTTGGAAGTTGTACAACACCTTTCTCATATATGGTTATAGTTAGTGACATATGTACCTGAGCTCATGCACCAGGTGAGCAGTGATACGTGCTCCAGAGGCACCGAGAGGATGTCCAATAGCAATAGCTCCACCATCAACGTTGCTTTTCTCTGGGTCCAATCCAAGAGCCTTAGCAACAGCCAGATACTGAGGAGCAAAAGCTTCATTCACCTGAGCAAAGCAGCAGACTCGGTCATAACCAAACGTTCACTTAGTGAAGAAATCAAAGATGAATGTGTTTATTTCTAAATCATTTAGCTTAGTCACTCTTTCTATTTCTGTTCCCCAAACAGTCAGGATCTTTATAAAAAATCGAGTCCACATTATGAATTTGTAATTAAATTATTTTTATGTGAGTACATTCACATGCTAAATGATCTCAGTGCTTGTTCCAACATGAATACAAATGTATGAGATAATGACAGAAGCCATCTGGTTTTTACTGGTAACAAACCTCAACAAGATCCATGTCTTTGAGAGACAAGCCGGCTTTTTTAAGAGCCTCTGTAATTGCTGGGACCGGACCTAAGATGAACAATGACGTCTATTTAATAACCTATTTTATCAAATTCAAAGTGATCAAACTGGATTTCTGTGTCACTCACCAATTCCCATAATGCTCGGGTCACAGCCCGACACATGGTAAGCCACAATTCTGGCCAGTGGAGTGAGTTTGTGCTCCTTTAGTGCATCTTCGCTTGCAATCACAACAGCAGCAGCACCATCAGAGACACCCTTGAGAACAAAACAAGACTTTAAAAAGTCACCTACTTCTTAACAGTGAAGGTAATTTCATATTTATGTGAAACTATATTTTGCTGCTTATCCATTCCAGGTGTAGTGACGTAGCCACTTTAAGAAGTTAGACACAGAATCACATTTCATAAAAATCTAAAATACAGTAGTATAAGTTCAGTGAATGTGACTGTTAAAACAGAAACACAAAAACAGCTAAAGCGGCTTCTTAATCTGCACATTCGCTCACCGAAGCGTTAGCAGCAGTGACGGTCCCTCCCTTCTTGAACACAGTAGGGAGTTTTGCCATCTGCTCCAATGTGGTCTGAGGCCGTGGATGTTCATCCTGAGCCATGGGCACTTTACCTTTCTTCGCTTTCACATCAATGGGAGCAATTTCAGCAGTGAAGCGACCGCCGTCATGAGCTGTAAAAAGGAAAAGTTACAGTTTATTAAAATGAGAATAATCTTGTTACGCTGCGAACATGTACCTAAAAAATACCATTATGGAAAAATTAACATATATAAACTGAAACATGCGTAAAGGGGATCTGAGACATCCTGCTCACCTGCCTTCCACCTTTGCTGTGTCTGGTATGCATAGTTGTCACAGTCCTCTCGTGTTATCTGGTATTTCTCTGCCAGATTTTCAGCTGTGATGCCCATTGGGGTTTTGATGTGCAAATCAGTCAAACCTGCCCACAAAGTGTCCTCCAGCTGTTGTCAGGCAGACAAAGAGAAGGATGAGGACAGAGAGAGCAGATGAGTTTTACATGTGTACTGACATTTCCATTCAGTGCTCAGAGATCTAAACATAGAAAAAATTAAGCAAAAGCAAACCTTAAGATCAACTCCAAACTTTGTTCCAAAGCGGATGTTGCGGACAGCGTATGGAGCCTGGCTCATACTCTCTGAACCTCCACACAGAGCCACCTCCGACTCCCTGAGACAAATCTCCTGGAAACATTTGAGACAGCAAGCAAAAATGAAAGACACATTAGGGTAAATGTATGTAAAATGTTGTACCGTTAATAATACTTGGATCTTATTTGCATCGATAAATCTCAAGCTAACATCAACGGCAGTGTCATGATATAACATGCAACATAAGGTTCACTTCACAACAGTTGTAATAAATTGCATTAAACTGTAGAAACATACAAATGTTTGCACCTGACTGGAGTTTTCTTTTTTTAAGTTTTGCTTACATGAGCACCGTTGATGATGGACTGGAAACCAGATCCACAGAGCCTGTTCACAGTGAGAGCAGGAACCGGGATGGGAACGCCACACCTCAGACCAACATGACGAGCAATATATGGAGCATCAGCTGAGCTCTGAGATGATTTTAAATAAAGGTCAATGATAATAAAACAAAAACATAAAACAAGAAAAATGTAAGTGACTGTCAGCTAAAGTACCTGCATGACGTTTCCCAAGATGACACTGTTTACAAGCTCTGGAGCCACACCCCCTGCAGCAAGGGCAGCTTTGGCTGCATGTTCAGCCAAATCAGTTGCACTGTGATCCTTCAGCACTCCACCGTACGTACCAAATGGAGTGCGCTTGGCTGCTACAATGAAAACACCTACAAAGAAAATGAGAATTATAGGAAAGAAACACCTTCAAAATACCATTGTTAAAAATAAAAAACTACAGGGGAAAAATATGTTTTCTTACTAATTTAGGAAATCTATATTTTCATGTATGATTTTCAATCCAAACCTAAATAATCTGAAAACCCCTTTGACACACTTCACTAATGCACAGCACTTATAAAAAGCAATTCACTAGTAGGACATAATTAGCAGGTTTGGGATTTATATTTAAATACAGTGTATTTTAATTTGTTGTCAGTAAATTGCTGAGTAACTGGTAGTTTGTGTCAGGAAGCACAGGATGCTTTGACCTGAACTGAAGGGAGGGGGGGGGGGGTTGTTTTAGTTGTGACAAACATCAAAGTGACATCTGACTTGTTTGTTGAGTGTGTTTATTCACTGTTGTGTAACGCTTCTCCTTTTCTTCAGACTCGACTTTTCTATTTTAATAAATCACTTTTAATTCCAAGTGAGATATAATAAAAGAATCAACAAATATAAGAAAGGATCACTTAAATATACATATATAGTTTATCTTATACATTAATAAAAAAATTCACATTCACAATCTGACTTTTCAGTATTTTATAACGAAAATGTGTTAGAACAAATATGATGCAAATTGATATGCAAAATTATTAAATGACTATGGCAACATAACAAACTGTTGTGCAATAATGTACGGTAATTATGAAACAGTGAGAAAAAAACTGACAACATACAAATTGTTTTGGTTTGTTTGTTTTCTTCACTGTTTGATCAATAATAAGCAGCAAAGACTTAACCCTGTCAAGGCTGTGTGTAGCTACACACAAAAAAACAATAATACACTACACCTAAAATATATGATCTGAAAATTCAATAAACTGTTAAATACTATTCAGAAGTTTCTATACAAGTGTTGATAAAGTATAAAAGTAGCTCCAAACAAAGCTGATCTAAAAATATTTTCAGGTTTGGATTGTAACTTCTGCAGGTTATTGGGGTTGTTTATGTCAGTTCATAAAAAATGTAGTTCCAAAGTTTGTGGTTGTCCAATTTAAAAAAAAAAAGATTACCATTTGAAATGGTCACAAAAATACTAAAATAATAAGTTTAATTTGAGTTCAAACCAGTTAAAAATGACAGCAGTAATGTGAGCAAACTGTGTAGTCACAAGAGATAAATGTTGAATTAAATGATTAATGATTTTATAAAGAATCGCTGTTTTTAAAATGTTGCTGAATGAAAGTCGAGGTCAACTAATGATAATCTTAACACTACCCTGTCACCTTTAGCCTATATTATATAGTGACGGAGTTTTAGCATGAAGCCATTCCATTTCAACTCACCTGACCTAGCATTTACAACTTTAGAAATATACAAACAATACTAGCAATTTTGGCATTAGCTACTGGTCATTCTCAATAAAATGAAACGCTGCAAGAAACGAGGAAAAATCCTTACTTTTTGACTAGTTTTAGCCAGTGTGCTGCCCACGCTATTTTCTAAATAGTGAACTAAAACGTTTGTTTACCTCTGAGAAGAGCCATGATGTTGGTTCAACAATCCACTTCTGCCAAAATCAAAATTTTAAACAGATATGTTGCTGCTGCGTTCTCACGCTGCCCACGGTGAGTATAAAAAGAATCAATCGCGACCTTTCCCCCAAATAAAGCGTATGGTTAAACTGTTATTCGCACAGACAGATTCAACATTTTCTTTACATTTAAATAATATATTCCACAGTTTCACATAATAAAATCTCAAAGATTAACTATAAATATTTTATATGAAATACATTTTTTTTGTAGTATAGTTTAAAAATTATTTTCCATTTTAAAAAGACGCGAATATGCGTCTGTGAAATTGCAAACGCGCTGTTTTACGTCATCTTCATGCGACGCGTCTGCTGTGTTCTGTCCCATCTGTCTGACAGCGGACGAATGTGGTTTTCGGAGTATTTTGAGTCTAAAATCAATTAACATCCTGTGAAGACATGACTTTGGTATTCTCTCACTGTCTATCCAGGGTTTTATCCCGACAGGTCGTCCCGTCACGGTAATTGTTTCTCAAAGGGTGTGAAATAAATGCTTGGAATAGGTTATACAGTAGAGAAATGCTGTTAAATCGGTTCCGTGGTTGGAAAATATTAGTTAAAGTTAAAGCAGACGACTGACTATGACTTGTACTGGGTTTGTTATTGTGCAGCTTCTTGTTGGGGGAACATAAACATGCAGTACAGAGTCCCTGGTTTTCACCTGCGGTCACCCTGAAGACATCTGCTCCTCTGAGGTATGATACAAGCTGATTTTAAAATACAGAAACTTCTATGTCAGTATTAGCCAAAACTTCTAACTGCTTATCTAGTGAGTGCTTACATAAACAATTTTCAAAACTGTTTATTAATTATTTTAAACTTAAAATTAGCTGAATCTGAAATGTGTTTGGCAAGTTTCCAGAGCTTAAATTGTGATTATTAAACTTGACTTTTTTGGCAGCTTTTAAATTTACATTTTTTATTCTTTATTTTGTAATTCTTTAAAATGAAAAGCATATTTTCATGAGTTGGTCTTCACTGCAGTTTTAGAATTAAACCTGTTCTAATTTTGTTCAGATGCAAAAAAATAAATACATTTTTAAAAATCACAAAAGAAATCTTATTCTTGAAGTTTTACAAATTTTTGATTTGATTTATTTATGGATCCCCATTAGTTGCTGCTTCTCACAGCAACTACTCTTCCTGGGGTCTAACCCACATCAACATCCACAATATTTACAATAAAATACACTTACACTCTCTCACCATACACAGAACACAAAAACAATAACATCAGCTCAAATTATAAAAGAAAAAAAACTGTTTTTGACAGTGACAAAACAACAAATCAAGTAGATTTCACAAATTACAAAATGCATTTTAAATATTCTGGTTTTAGTGTAGAAAAAATGAGTATGTTTGAACAGTCCAGGTATTGTAGTTTTCTTTATGTGGTCCAGAAGCAAAAGAAAAAAAACACACTAATATGTTGCTTTTTGATATTCCATAAATCAAATAAAGGTTTCACAATCACAAAATGTGTTTAAAAGTTGCTGTATTATCTGTAAATCTGTAATTAATTATGATTCGTTTTGTGGGCATCAGCTCCCACCTTGTGAATGAAATGTGCTCACAGAGTTGTGTCTTTTGTACAAGAGCGGAGCCAAAAAAGAAGAAGAAAGTGGACCCAAGGAGAGAGCAGATAGTAAGAGAGCGGCTAAAGAAAAAGCTGAAGAAAATGGAGAAGGTTCCACCTGAACTCATTCCTATAGAGGACTTCATGACATCATCAAAGTGGTTGGATGGAACAAGGTATAACTGTTTCACTGTTCTTTATCAGTATTCTTGGTGAGTGATCATCTCCCAGGCAATAAAGCCAGCTTTGTTCAATATAAAAGTGTCATGCTTTCATGCAAAATTTGTCTTTCTTTAGCTTATTCAGAAATAAATTTTTGATTTTACATTTTATAACTTAATGTATTTGGTTTTCTTACAAAGAGAACGCCTTGCTCCAAGGCTGTCATTTGAAGAGAGTGAAAGACGAGCCCTCCTGTTGAAAGAATGGAGTCGATACAAACAGGTCACCATTTGTCTCATTTTATAATTACTAGGATTTTATTTAAAATGTCAATTTGACCTCTTTTCTCCAAGATATAGTTAGGATATATTTTTCTTTTGCTGTGCAGAAGCAGCACATGGCTGAAGTAAAGGCTGTTGAACTTGCTTTGGAGGCACAGAGGGAGGCGCTGGAGGAGCTCAAGTTGGAGTCAGAGGAGCTGTACCAGGCAGCACGAAAACCAGATCCACTTCTTTTCCCCTTCACCCATAAAGGCCCTGTCTACACGCCTCCAATCCCAGATTATGATGCTCCTGATGGGAAATATAACGATATCACTAAAACGTACACCCAGTGAAATTCCCAGACCAGCTGTGGGTGCAGCTTCTGTTCGTTTTCTTGTTTGAATTCAGTGAGCCAAGACTACTGGTATGCATTTTGTCAACTCACAAGTGTGGGTTTGAAGAAAATTATCCTGTCAACTTTCAATCACATCAGTTACTATGAAAATAATTTTCATTCTTTGATTTTTGTATTGCATGTTCATTTTGTTGAATAATAAAAGAAACAAATGTCATTTAACAAAGTTTGTTTTTAGGATTTACTCATCTCAAAATTCAATATACAGGTCCTTCTCAAAAAATTAGCATATTGTGATGAAGTTCATTATTTTCTGTAATGTACTGATAAACATTAGACTTTCATATATTTTAGATTCATTACACACAACTGAAGTAGTTCAAGCCCTTTTATTGTTTTAATATTGATGATTTTGGCATACAGCTCATGAAAACCCAAAATTCCTATCTCAAAAAATTTGCATATCATGAAAAGGTCCTCTAAACAAGCTCTGAACCTAATCATCTGAATCAACTAATTAACTCAAAACACCTGCAAAAAATTTTTGAGGCTTTTAAAAACTCCCAGCCAGGTTCATTACTCAAAACCGCAATCATGGGTAAGACTGCCGACCTGACTGCTGTCCAGAAGGCCATCATTGACACCCTCAAGCAAGAGGGTAAGACACAGAAAGAAATGTCTGAATGAATAGGCTGTTCCCAGAGTGCTGTATCAAGTCACCTCAGTGGGAAGTCTGTGGGAAGGAAAAAGTGTGGCAGAAAACGCTGCACAACGAGAAGAGGTGACCGGACCCTGAGGAAGATTGTGGAGAAGGACCGATTCCAGACCTTGGGGGACCTGCGGAAGCAGTGGACCGAGTCTAGAGTAGAAACATCCAGAGCCAACGTGTGCAGGAAATGGGCTACAGGTGCCGCATTCCCCAGGTCAAGCCACTTTTGAACCAGAAACAGCGGCAGAAGCGGCGGACCTGGGCTACAGAGAAGCAGCACTGGACTATTGCTCAGTGGTCCAAAGTACTTTTATCGGATGAAAGCAAATTTTGCATGTCATTCAGAAATCAAGGTGCCAGAGTCTGGAGGACGACTGGGGAGAGGGAAATGCCAAACTGCCTGAAGTCCAGTGTCAAGTCCCCACAGTCAGTGATGGTCTGGGGCGCCATGTCAGCTGCTGGTGTTGGTCCACTGTGTTTTATCAAGGGCAGGGTCAATGCAGCTAGCTATCAGGAGATTTTGGAGCACTTCATGCTTCCATCTGCTGAAAAGCTTTATGGAGATGAATATTTCATTTTTCAGCACGACCTGGCACCTGCTCACAGTGCCAAAACCACTGATAAATGGTTTACTGACCATGGTGTTACTGTGGTACTCTCCTGACCTGAACCCCAGAGAGAATCTGTGGGATATTGTGAAGAGAAAGTTGAGAGACGCAAGACCCAACACTCTGGATGAGCTTAAGGCCGCTATCGAAGCATCCTGGGCCTCCATAACACCTCAGCAGTGCCACAGGCTGATCGCCTCCATGCCACGCCGCATTGAAGCAGTCATTTCTGAAAAAGGATTCCCCACCAAGTATTGAGTGCATAACTGAACATAATTATTTGAAGGTTGACTTTTTTTGTATTAAAAACACTTTTCTTTTATTGGTCGGATGAAATATGCTAATTTTTTGAGACAGAAATTTTGGGTTTTCATGAGCTGTATGCCAAAATCATCAATATTAAAACAATAAAAGGCTCCAGACTACTTCAGTTGTGTGTAATGAATCTAAAAGTCTTCTCTCTGGGTCTAAACATCAGCCAGTTACATGTTGAAGAGGTTCATGTGAGTGACCACAGCTGTGTTTTCTTTAAGATTCAGTCTAATGTTGATCCTGTCCCTCACAAACTGAGTTCAGAAAGACGCATCATTAATCAGTCAGCAGTTGATGGTTTTTCTGTAATGTTTGATAGAAACTTAGTTCATGGTGAAAATGCAATGTCCTTCATCCAGTCATTTAATCAGCAGTGTTCTACTATCTTAGATAAAGTAGCTCCAGTTAAACAAACAGCGGTATCTCATAGAAGGAACAGTCCCTGGATGAACGAACATATTTATAATCTCAGAAGGACATGCCGTAAAGCTGAGAGGCTTTGGAAATCAACAAGAATGGAAATTCACCGACTGTACTTTAAGGAATTGATAACATCTTTAAATGAAATGGTTAAAAACTCCAGAGCTGTTTACTTCTCTCAACTAATTTCCTCAAATAAAAACTCCAAAGTTCTGTTTGACACGATCAATCAGATAGTTTCACCTAAAACGCCCCAAATCCCTGTGTTCTCAAGGTCTGATTGTAACAACTTCCTTTCATTCTTTGACAACAAAATTAGAAACATCAGGTCAGGTTTCTCACCCCCATCTGCTCCCTACTCTCCCATCCACCCTCCTCCTTCCCATACCTGGTCCTTCTTCACACCTGTTCATTTTCAGAACATCTGTCTCATTCTTAAAAACATGAAAAAATCTTCAAGCCCTGTTGATATTCTCCCAACCTCTTTGCTTCTTAAAGCTTTTGACCTAGTTGGCCCATGCATTGTTGATTTTATCAATCTNGTCTGGTCAGAAGTTTATTATGCGACTTGTTTTCCTGACTGCAGCCTTTAAACTGGGGGCCAAACTTTGGTGACTTCCTTATGCACGGCTTCAGGTAACCACTGGCAGTATGCAGACAACAGAACTACAGGAGGAAAACATAAAATACAACACAATCAGATGACTAAAACACTAATCAAAAACAAACCAACTGCATTAAATCCTCACATTTTTCTTGAGTTTTCCAGACTGAGAGGAGCGCATCCCTGCAGTCAACCTTTTTTGACACCAGTGGTCCCAGTAAGGCCTCCGTCCTTGGCTGTAGCCTAAAATAAATACAACACAATTAGTAGATCCATTAAAACACCTAACAACATTTATAAAGATAGTTCTAAATGCTGATTATAAACGTAGCTGAAAGCAGCAACTGTAAATGCAGCTGTAGTTTGATAATTAATCGCTGAAGACCAGCAAAAGGTTGGTGTCACAAAACAGAATAAAAAAGCACGCCATTCTATGTGAGAGCATAAACTTACTTTGCCCATGTTTTCATCATGATGGAGGGGTTTGAGAGAAGGTGGCCAGAGTGTTTCTTTAGTTTGGGACAAACCTGTTAACCAGACAGGGTGAACATTAACCACAAGATATAATCAGTTCTGTTAAGTGCAAACATTATCTGAACAAGTCTAAAGTGGTCGTGCTGAGTTTTATATTTAGATTTAAAATGTAAATTTTTGCCATGTAAAGACAACAGGACAAAGAATAGAATACAGATGATTTATTTTATATTATGGATGTGTTTATGGAACATAATAATTCAGATAAATATTGTTTTCTGCTAAATGAAAGAAAATGAACTCAAATTAAAAACTGCAGATCCAGAGGACAGTTTTAAAATTCACTGATATTTTAGAACAGCAGATATTTGGGGCTTTTCGAAGCTCTGTTGCCGTACCTGTCCCTCAAGAAGAAACCTTGCAAACAGTCTGAAGCGCTCCAGGCCTTCCGGGTACTCCATCTCCACAGCAGGGAGCTGCCAACCCACACGGACTGAAGAAGACCCAGAAATGACATAAACACAGGCAGAAACACACGTCGGCTCCTGTGATCCAGAGTAGACTACTTACAGAAGGTGCTCGATCTGTGACATCTGATGGTGCCGGTGGAGGAACAGAACCACGGTGCCGGTGACTCCAGAGGAGGACCAAAGTGACAGTACTGAGGCAGAAGCTGTGGGACCCACTCTGCTTCTACTGCCGACACACCTGACAGGAGGAAACAAGCACCGGTCTGCATTCACCGCCACTGAAGGAGTTTTTAATTATTATGATTCATGTCTGCTTACAAATGTATCCTGCTTGTAACCTTTTAATTTTCAGCATCAGCTTTCGATGCACGGACTAAGGGTTTTGAACAATCAAAACACATTCCATTCTTGTGAGGTATCAGCAGAACTTTGTTTTGAATCAGCAACATCAACGGAAAAGGTTATTAGTTAGCTACCTGTGAACAGTAATAAACCAACAGCAGCAGATTCTTATCTTTTTGTCATGAATGCAATCATGTGTTATTGTGCAACCTGTGTTCTAATAAATACTGAGCTGAGAAAAGATCCCAGCAGAGTTCCACTCCGATGCCTAACCAGCAGACGGGTGGTCTCTCATCCACAATGCTCAAAAAACTTAAACTAACTGTCTGGTCTGATTCTGTTCTTTAGATCTCGGGGTTTATAAGAGTAAAATCTCTAACATCTTGGCGCCGTGACCCGGATCCCGAAATTCTCCTACGCCGAGGGATCGGAGGAGGCCTACTTCATCCGTCGGCGTGGAATTGACGGGATCCGGACACCGAACTCAATCAGACCACAAATTGGGTGTGAGTATAAAGTTTTACAGCTGAAGAAATGACAGCTTCAGAAAGAACAGAGAAAGGTGCAAAAAAGAGAAAGTAAAAAGGCGGACGGCGTTCCTGCCTGAGCGTACGGCTGATTAAAAGCTCCGTGGCTCAAAGACGATCGAGGCGGCGTTCCTCAGATCAAGGGATCGAACGGCGTTTTCGATACCCTTAAAAGTAAACAGAGCTCTTAAAAATAAAGTAAACGAGGCGGCGATCCTCAAAACCGGGCTCGAACGGCGTTTCGAGACCCCTAAAAGTAAAAGAGGCGGCGATCCTCAAAACCGGGCTCGAACGGCATTTCGAGACCCCTAAAAGTAAAAGAGGCGGCGATCCTCAAAACCGGGCTCGAACGGCATTTCCGAGACCCCTAAAAGTGAAAGTAGGAATAAGGCGGCGATCCTTACCTACAAAAAGCACCTCAAAAGTATTTAGCTGACATTTCTCTAGGCTGTTTAAACTTATGCTCCTTATTTGGATAAATAGTACATAAAATAGACATCTTATTGGAAAAAACACAACGCAGAAAAGAAAATATAAAGAAATAAACTAAAGGAACTGAAAAACACGAACAAAAAACTAAAAAGCTACACTGTAAAAAATAAATAAATAAAAACCAAACTAAAAACGTGAAAAGTTAAAAATGCACTCTAAAAAATAAAAGTTAAACTAAAAGGAAAAGAAATTAAAAAGTAGACTAAAAAGTATTGTAAAAATTAAAACTAGACTATAAAAAATACACCAAAAGAAAAACTAGCTGTTTAGTTAGTTGTCAAGGTCTTTGTAACAGCTCATATCTGAATCAAGTTTTAAGACAGAAATTTATCTTTTTTTTAAATCTATTAGATTGTTTTTTAATGGGTAAAAGCCAAATTCCAAAATATGAGATGACCTTATGCTAAACTAGAAGTTTGTCAATGACAAGAGTTGTTTTGAATACCTGCTCATTTCTAAACCTCTCCATTGACTCAGAACATGATAGTTGATCTGCATTAGTGTCTCTCCAAAAGCAACTGAGACCAAACAAGAAGATTTAAATGAAAATGAAACATTTAGTGTTTCCTTTTGTGGTTTATCTTATTTAAATTT
>SSNR01000050.1:1557617-1663134 GCA_006937965.1 Callopanchax toddi | reverse complement strand
AAGCTGTTTCTGTTGGACCTTTCTGTTGATCACAGCACCTTAATGAACAGACTCCGTGACCTGGTGGGATCTCTGGAACAGTTTTAGACTGGTTCAGATCGTACCTCTCAAACAGAAGTTTCAGTGTCCATATAAACAACATCATGTCAGATATTACAGATCTGTTCTGTGGGGTACCCCAAGGCTCTGTTCTGGGTCCACTCCTGTTTTTACTATATATCCATCCTCTTGGACAGATCATTAGTAGATGTCACAATGTCTCCTACCACCTTTATGCAGATGACATTCAGCTGTACTGCTCCTTCAAGGACTCAGAGTTCTACAAACTGTCTGAACTACTGGAGTGTCTGTCAGCTATTACTAACTGGTTAGAAAATAACTTCCTTCAGTTAAACCCTGAAAAGACTGAATGTCTGATTGTTGCCCCTGATAGGATGGTCCCTCTGATCAGTCAACAGATTGGACATTTAAGTTCTGCTGTAAAGTCAAACCTGAGGAATCTGGGTGTTATTTTCGACCAATCAATGTCTCTTGAAGGTCACTCGAAACAGCTGGTCAGAAACTGTTTTTATCATCTGACAAATATTTCCAAACTGAGAAAGTTGGTGTCAAAACCTGAACTGGAAATGGTTCTTCATGCTTTTATCTCCTCCCGTCTAGATTACTGTAACACACTTTTCACATGTTTGAACCAAAAAGCCCTTGACCGCCTTCAGCTGGTCCAGAACTCAGCAGCGAGGCTCCTCACTGGAGCAAACAGGAAAGATCACATCACTCCTATTCTGAGGTCTCTGCACTGGTTACCTGTTAAATGTAGAGTTCATTTTAAAATCCTGACTCTAACTTTCAGGGCCCTACATGGTCAAGCTCCTGTTTATGTTACTGAACTGATAAAGCCGTACGCTCCAACCCGAGTCCTCAGGTCCACAGACCAGAATCTCCTAACAGTTCCAAGGACCAGATTTAAAAGTCGAGGTGATCGCTCCTTCCAGTCTGTTGCACCGCGACTTTGGAATGACCTTCCTTTAGTTTTACGCTGTATAGACAGTCTGGACTCCTTTAAAAAGCAGTTGAAGACCCAATTATTCAAAACTGCTTTTAAATAACTATTTTGTGTTCTCTTGTTGTTTAATGATTTTGATTTGTAATGATATTTTGTTTGTTTTATTGATTTTATTTGTTTTATCATGTTTGATTCTGTTTTCTGTGAAGCACTTTGTGATTTTTTCTGTGAAAGGTGCTATAGAAATAAACTTTACTTACTTACTTACTAAAATATATGAAAGTCTAATGTTTATCAGTACATTACAGAAAATAATGAACTTTATCACAATATGCTAATTTTTTGAGAAGGACCTGTACAAGCCAATTCATATGCATTATTGATGCTTAATCACTGAAGCATTAATACAACATGAACACGTGTATTTTAAATGATTTAAACCAGTTAACATGACAAACAGGAACGCTGAAATGCTTCATTAATCTCCTCCTTGATACCAATTTACAGAGTGTTCATGTAAGTGCAGCTTCAAATGTAACACAAACTACATACTATGATCACACATCAGGGATGTTGACATAACTTAGTTTTATGCCCATAGTGCCTTTACTTGGGTCTGTAATTTACTCAAGCCTGGTATAAATCAGTTTTTAACAAATGGTTAAAGTTCATAAAGCAGTGGTAAAATCACAGTTCATTAATCCTGTGGGTTATCCTGCTTTAGGGGCATGTGCCAGTCTGTAGGAGGCTCTCGCCTCAGTTCCCACACTGGAGTAAAGTTCTTCTCTGCCACACGGGTCCTCTCACTTTTCCGCAATGCTTCCTAAAAAAAAAGAAGCATTTTAACACTATTGAAAGTCTGGAGACCAACACAAAAACCCCACGCTTTTTAAAATAAGATTGTGATTCCCAGCAGCTGAACCTTGGATTCTGTGTGTTTGTATTTTTCCCACTCTCTGCAGTTATGGTAGTCATCTTTCCACTGGTGACAGGATGGGAAGGTACCATAGGTATAGTAGTGATGAAAATAATTCCTTAAACTTTTACAGTATCTGAATTCATTCAAATAGTCGTCACATTCTCGTGGAGGCTGCAAAAACAAAGATAAAGGCAAAAAAAAAAAAAATCAGAAAATTACTAAATTTTAAGAAATAAATACTTTGATCAAACCTTAAGAAAGTAAATTTATGCTGTATATACATACAAATTAAATATACTTCCAGCATATAACAACTTTTCTATTCACGTTTCAGCTTCAAAAAGTAATAGGCGTTTAAAAAGTTTTGATTATTTAGATTTCTTGAAGGTTACAGCGCCGCCTTGCGGTCGTTAGGATAACCCTCTATCAGGCTTTCCAAAAACGAATATTTACAGGACACCACAAATTTTACGAGCATAGTCGGATTAAAATAACTGAAAGAACAAATAAATGGCTGAGACATTTCGTGCCCCTCTTTGATGCTATTTTGACAGTCAGGGTTAACTTAACGCGACAACTTAGCAAGCGAATGCTGTCACCTTGGTAACACTTTCTCTAAGATTTGACATCCTTTAAATAAATTAGCACAGCAAATAACAGGGTGGTAAAAATTAATTCACGTTATGTTAAAAAATAATGTAAACCTGAATGAATATTTGAATAAATTACCCTCCACGCGGAGGTAGCAGGACGGTCCATTGTTAGCAGCGACAGCTAGCTTCAAAGTGAACGTTTCCGGTTACATTTTATTTCACAATAAAAGCACCAGTGGAAGTACTTTTAAAATAACATTTCCCAGTACCTTTTAAATGGCTAATTGACTAAATTTACCACATTTTTATGGTAAAATTGTTCAATTAGTTTAAATCATACTAATTTTGAACACACATGACTTTTGTTCTTGAGTATTACACAATTGCTACTTTTATTATCAGTGGTGTTTAAAACAATGGCTTTTTAATCTCACTGTCATTCTTCTTATTTGTCACTTTGTTTTATAGACCAGATAACTAGTATTATGTTTATTAGCAAAAATATGTAAATCATAGCTTAGGATAAATCATTACAAAATCATTTCAAAACACAATTCTTTATTTATTTATAAATAAAGCAGAAAAAATAATGTTGCAAAGAATCTTATACTCTGAAAAAACACCCTAGCATCAAATGTTTTCTGATATAATTAAAAGTAATGTTTTGTTACTCCTGCTGTTTAATGCGATTTTGAATTGTAATAATTCTGGGAAAAGTGGGATGGACAAAATTAAAGTAAATTCAAATTGTAAATAATTACAACAACAATAACAATAATGTGTTTTTCCTGTCCCAAATCCCTTACCCTGAATTTTTGAATACAAATGATAACTCAAAGTATTTGTACAACGCAACTGTGTAGAGCAAAGTATTACTGTCAAAGTCAATCCTCAAACTATCATCATAGTCAATTGCAAAGTATCTACTTCAAACAGACACAAAGGCAAAACTCTTGGTGCTTCTGAAAACCAGTTTTTAACTTTGCTACTGAATGAATCAAACAAGTCAAATTTTATTTTCAGTTCTTCAAGGTTTTCTGCCCTTCTTGCGCAGTGACTGTCCTTGTCCAGAGAAGGCAATAAATCTGTTCAAGGCATCATCCTAGAAGAAAATAACAATATTTAGAAGTGTTTGTAGCTGTAAGAATGCAGCATGAGCCCTAAGTAAAGGTCACAACATTACAGAACTGAATACTAATCAAACAACAAAAACGACAAGTGTAAGTGCTAAAACATTAGAGCTGAAGTAAACAACTGTTTAATGCAGAGGTTAAACGTGTAAAATAATTTGTTTAAAACAAATAATTTAAAAAACGATTTACACAACTTACTTCTTCCAGATTTTTCTTGGGCTGAGGTCTGGAGTTTCTGATGAAGGTGATACGGCCAACTTTGAAGTCATAGTTTGGAATGCCTCTGTGGAAGGAGACTGTAAATTAGACTAGACAGAATTAAATACATTGAGAAGCCCAAAGTTCAGTGACTAATTGCATTTAAGGGGCATCTATATTTTGTTTGTCTGGAGGTCAAAAATTGTACAATGATGTGTTGTTTAAAGTAGAGCAAAACATAGGTAGTATTATTGTCTCTTAACTTGAATTTTATACTTTTAACTGTGAATAACAATGTTCCTGGATTAAAACATGGTTGCATGTCATTTGTAATTTTCGTTTTCTTCTTATGATTTTTCTCTACAGGTTTGTCTCAACTAAACCCGAATATCTCCTAAAAACATATTCTGATTCCAGACCTTATTTGGTGGCAGATCTGTAATGCATTAATCAATTTGACTGTTAACATCTGCATGTGTTAAACACCAAACATCTGTTCACCTTTTGATGTCGCTTGGGGCAAGAGGAGCAGGACTGGGCTCAATCCCTTTAGTTTTACCATCCAGGCGATTCCCAGACCCGGTAAATGCCTGCACATAAAAACAGTTTAGAAGTCATTTAACTCCTATTTCCAAAGTAGCCCTAGAGACAGTTTTCTTTCCTAACCCATACGTAGCAACAAGTACTTACTCTGAATCCTGTGTCCATGTCAGCATAACTACTGGCGTCTCCCTCCTCCTCCTGCCAAGAAATTACTTTTATTAAACTGTATAAAATGTTCTAGGTACTTCAGAGTTTGGGTCTTACCGTTGGTTCATCCTGGTTCTGAAATCGTCGCTCAGGTTCTTTGTATCCCAAAGGAGCATCAAAATCCACCTGAGGAACAAATTCACAAAACATTATTGATGCAAGAATGCAATAAAACTGTCTACTGTTTGCTTGAGATAACAATGAAGGTCTTACGTTCATATCGCACTCAATAATGGATACCGCTTTATCTGGTTTGGTCTCCATAACTCGCAGCTCATAGATCTTTAATACAAATATAGATTAAGTCAACAGCAGTACTCAATAAAAACAAATATTACAAATCACTTTTGAATAAACGAATTTACCTTTTCATTGTAGTTTATAGCTATGACATCACCAGTCGTCAAGCATGCAAAGTTTCTCAGCGCATTCTCCAGACTAAAACAATGGAGGAACTTAGTTGATTTTATCAGCAAAATATAATGTTAAAAACAAGCCAAACTTCTCCAAGTAACATTTCTTACACTGCTTTGGGGTTTGTAATGTCCAAGAAGTCAGGACTCTGTGGTTGGAACTTTGAATACGTGGCCACCATGAGGTTTACGCTTTCCACTTGGACCAGACCACCTTCCTCCAAGAGGAGGTTCTGCATCATCTACAACAATAATAAAAAAAAAAAAATATATATATATATATAAATAAAAATATATTGTTATTTACAGGTTCAGACCAAGATTTAATACTTGTTTCTGACCCAGTGTGGTAGGTAACAGATTCCTTCATCTGCCACAAACTCCAGAACACCACAGTGCGTCATTCTGTCTGAGTTTTTGTTGGTCAACTTGAACAGCATTGGATAGGTGATGTTAAGTCGGCCTGTTACCAGCAGAGGGAGAACGAATAATTAGAATGACAAAGGGTGCAAAAACAGAAAATGAAGAATAAAAAAAAATGTTTCAGTCGCACTTACTGAGCTGATCAAGTGCTGAAGGTGGCATTATTACTGAAAAAAGAAAATATATTCTTAGTTTCAGGATAAAGATTTCTTATCTTAAAAATAATATAAGACTATCTGTATTTGAGAATCAAGAATGGCTCATAATGTTCAGCTAGAAGCATGTGAATACTACATCATTTATGATGTTTTTTTTTAGGTATCAAAACAGAACAAGCATCACCTGAAAATATTATTGTTTAAATAAAAGCAATTAATGTACATTTAATCTTTAAATAAATAATGTGTGAAATGTTAAGAGGTCCTGTTACAAAACAACTGAATGGATGAACTAAAGACTTTTTACCACTGACTGGTTGTTTTAGAGATGCACTAAACAATGTCTTAAGATTGGAGTTGGTCAATATTCAGCGTATGTGAAGATCAGTCAACCTGAAACTCAAAGGTCCCTTTTTTTCCCCTTTTCATTTTTTGGGTCCATAAAAACACCACTGCCAAGCATGAATTTTAAAAATCTGACAATTTTATCACTGTTAAGTGCTGCTTCGTGCTAGTAATTACAGGTCGTTAGTGTAGATTTTTTTTCATCCAGAATCATAATTTTCTAATTAGGCTGAAATTGAAAAAATATGATAAAATTATACTTCTTTGAGATGAACTGAAATCAGACTAAATCAGTATCAGCAGTTTGGAGCTGTATTAGACATTGGTATTGGGCCTAACAGCAAAAATTTGGGCATCTGTAATTTTTTTTTTTTTTTTAGTAAAGAAATTCTGAATACTTTAATGACTGAGATATTTCAAGTACAGGTTGATTTCACTACAACAGTAAGTTGCTTTTGATATGGCCAAACATTCTAAACTAGCTTTCTCGTGAGTACTTAACTGACTGAATTAAACTATCTATTTGTAAAGACTCACTTTTGCCTCCTTTCTCCACATCGGAGCGATCGTTGGGTCCAGCCAGCATCGACACCGAATAGCAGCGGTACTGAGTAGAGAACCGGTTCTGAAAACCCCGGGCCATTGGGTGGTCGAAAACGTGATGGAAGGAAAACTATGGAGGGGAAAAAAATTCAAATTTTACCATACATGTGGACTGGTAACATTCCATCATGACAGAGCATTATGCTCTGCGGATCTGTTGTTGTTAGCAGTTAGTTAGCTTAACTGCCACAACAATTTACTCTATATTAATATGTCGACAGCGATTAACAGTGGTTTAGTGCTTCTTACCATCTTGGTAGTTGAGATATTTGGATGGAAAAATATTGAATTCAAAATGTTTGTTTTTGTGTTATTGTGTTTCTTCGACTTCTGCTGTTTGCCTTTCTTCTTTTACCGGAAGTATACAAGCTGACGGGAGGAAGTGACGTCAGGGTCAAGGCTAGCCAATCCCAGAAGCCTATTGATGGGTCACGTTGTTGGGGTTATGTTTCACTGAAATTTATGTTCACTAGTTTAGTTAGTCCTAAATATGTATTTTTAACATTATTAGCAGGTAAATAAAGCTGCCTTATGAGCTCCAATGACTCACAACTAGTTTCAAATTTTACTTTTACGTTTCTCCTGCAGAGGGCAGTAAGTACACCCCAACGTGTCATCACTGGTGAGAAAGAAGAAGACAAAGAAGCATCCGCAGAAGTAAATTAATCAGTGTATTTACTCTAGTCTGGTATTATGGTTACTTGCAAGGAAACACGTGCAGCCATCATTGCTCTGCACAAAAAGGGTTTAACAGGTAAAGATATCGCTGCTAAGAAGGTCGCCCCCAAATCAACCATTTATCGAATCATCAAGAACTTCAAGGAGAGAGGTTCAATTCTTGCCAAGAAGGCTTCAGGACGCCCAAGAAAGTCCAGCAAGCACCAGGACAGTCTCCTCAGGTTGGCTCAGCACCGGGACTGGGGCTCCACCAGTGCAGAGCTGGCTCAGGAGTGGCAGCAGGCAGGTGTGAGTGTGTCTGCACGCACAGTGAGGAGAAGACTTTTGGAGGATGACCTGCTGTCAAAAAGAGAAGCAAAGAAGCTAATCAAAAAGGCAGGGATAAAGCCATGTTCTGTGATGATTCCCCTCTCAGACTGCTTGAAGCAACCAGGTAAAGGCTTATCTGGAGAGGAAAAGGCGAGCACTCCCATCAGTCCTGTGTCATCTTCTCAGTTGCTTCTCAGCCAGGGAGGAGTCACTGACAGTTTAGCCTCAGAACAGTCATGAATAAATAAATATACCTAAACGTCCTCAGAGAACTCCTTCCAACTATCCAAGTACATTTTAGAGGTGAACAGTCTCTTTTCTGGCATGATGGAGCTCTGTGCTACAAGGACAAAACACATTTTGGGTTCATGTCCAGGAGACTCCCCAGACCTTAATCCCATTGAGAACTTGTGGCTGAAACAAAACTTCTGACAAAATCCAGCCCTTGATGATGCAAAAACAGGCTGCTACTTGTCAGGATTTGGAGCAGAAGTTGACCGCTTGCCAGTGTGAACTGCAGAGGTCTTGAAAAAAAAATGTAATTGTGAATAAAAGCCTTTGAGATATATGAAATGCTTGCTAGCATACAATATACTATAGAAACACCCGACATTTCACTATTGTCTATGGAATGTAGAAACAAGTGCTGCTGTATTTACTTTATTACTGATAAGTTGCATGTAATTTTAACTGTGCATTGTATGGACTGGTCTAAATGACAAACATATGATGGCAAAAATAAACTCCACACCAACCTTTGTCCCACCAAAAGTTTTAATAAAAGTCTTATAAAGACCAAATGTAGATACAAAATGATATCAGAACACTGTCAGTTTGGAGCACTAGCTGAAATACTTCTGCAACACAACAGATTTACAGGTCACAGGTTCAACACATAAAATGCAAAATTAAGAAAAGTAGGTGTATTGGTTGTAACACTTCAATAAAACATTTACAAACATTAGAATCTAAATCTGGAGAAGTGAGCTATGTGAATATGAGCTCAACGTCTGGTCAGAAGTTTATTATGCGACTTGTTTTCCTGACTGCAGCCTTTAAACTGGGGGCCAAACTTTGGTGACTTCCTTATGCACGGCTTCAGGTAACCACTGGCAGTATGCAGACAACAGAACTACAGGAGGAAAACATAAAATACAACACAATCAGATGACTAAAACACTAATCAAAAACAAACCAACTGCATTAAATCCTCACATTTTTCTTGAGTTTTCCAGACTGAGAGGAGCGCATCCCTGCAGTCAACCTTTTTTGACACCAGTGGTCCCAGTAAGGCCTCCGTCCTTGGCTGTAGCCTAAAATAAATACAACACAATTAGTAGATCCATTAAAACACCTAACAACATTTATAAAGATAGTTCTAAATGCTGATTATAAACGTAGCTGAAAGCAGCAACTGTAAATGCAGCTGTAGTTTGATAATTAATCGCTGAAGACCAGCAAAAGGTTGGTGTCACAAAACAGAATAAAAAAGCACGCCATTCTATGTGAGAGCATAAACTTACTTTGCCCATGTTTTCATCATGATGGAGGGGTTTGAGAGAAGGTGGCCAGAGTGTTTCTTTAGTTTGGGACAAACCTGTTAACCAGACAGGGTGAACATTAACCACAAGATATAATCAGTTCTGTTAAGTGCAAACATTATCTGAACAAGTCTAAAGTGGTCGTGCTGAGTTTTATATTTAGATTTAAAATGTAAATTTTTGCCATGTAAAGACAACAGGACAAAGAATAGAATACAGATGATTTATTTTATATTATGGATGTGTTTATGGAACATAATAATTCAGATAAATATTGTTTTCTGCTAAATGAAAGAAAATGAACTCAAATTAAAAACTGCAGATCCAGAGGACAGTTTTAAAATTCACTGATATTTTAGAACAGCAGATATTTGGGGCTTTTCGAAGCTCTGTTGCCGTACCTGTCCCTCAAGAAGAAACCTTGCAAACAGTCTGAAGCGCTCCAGGCCTTCCGGGTACTCCATCTCCACAGCAGGGAGCTGCCAACCCACACGGACTGAAGAAGACCCAGAAATGACATAAACACAGGCAGAAACACACGTCGGCTCCTGTGATCCAGAGTAGACTACTTACAGAAGGTGCTCGATCTGTGACATCTGATGGTGCCGGTGGAGGAACAGAACCACGGTGCCGGTGACTCCAGAGGAGGACCAAAGTGACAGTACTGAGGCAGAAGCTGTGGGACCCACTCTGCTTCTACTGCCGACACACCTGACAGGAGGAAACAAGCACCGGTCTGCATTCACCGCCACTGAAGGAGTTTTTAATTATTATGATTCATGTCTGCTTACAAATGTATCCTGCTTGTAACCTTTTAATTTTCAGCATCAGCTTTCGATGCACGGACTAAGGGTTTTGAACAATCAAAACACATTCCATTCTTGTGAGGTATCAGCAGAACTTTGTTTTGAATCAGCAACATCAACGGAAAAGGTTATTAGTTAGCTACCTGTGAACAGTAATAAACCAACAGCAGCAGATTCTTATCTTTTTGTCATGAATGCAATCATGTGTTATTGTGCAACCTGTGTTCTAATAAATACTGAGCTGAGAAAAGATCCCAGCAGAGTTCCACTCCGATGCCTAACCAGCAGACGGGTGGTCTCTCATCCACAATGCTCAAAAAACTTAAACTAACTGTCTGGTCTGATTCTGTTCTTTAGATCTCGGGGTTTATAAGAGTAAAATCTCTAACATCTTGGCGCCGTGACCCGGATCCCGAAATTCTCCTACGCCGAGGGATCGGAGGAGGCCTACTTCATCCGTCGGCGTGGAATTGACGGGATCCGGACACCGAACTCAATCAGACCACAAATTGGGTGTGAGTATAAAGTTTTACAGCTGAAGAAATGACAGCTTCAGAAAGAACAGAGAAAGGTGCAAAAAAGAGAAAGTAAAAAGGCGGACGGCGTTCCTGCCTGAGCGTACGGCTGATTAAAAGCTCCGTGGCTCAAAGACGATCGAGGCGGCGTTCCTCAGATCAAGGGATCGAACGGCGTTTTCGATACCCTTAAAAGTAAACAGAGCTCTTAAAAATAAAGTAAACGAGGCGGCGATCCTCAAAACCGGGCTCGAACGGCGTTTCGAGACCCCTAAAAGTAAAAGAGGCGGCGATCCTCAAAACCGGGCTCGAACGGCATTTCGAGACCCCTAAAAGTAAAAGAGGCGGCGATCCTCAAAACCGGGCTCGAACGGCATTTCCGAGACCCCTAAAAGTGAAAGTAGGAATAAGGCGGCGATCCTTACCTACAAAAAGCACCTCAAAAGTATTTAGCTGACATTTCTCTAGGCTGTTTAAACTTATGCTCCTTATTTGGATAAATAGTACATAAAATAGACATCTTATTGGAAAAAACACAACGCAGAAAAGAAAATATAAAGAAATAAACTAAAGGAACTGAAAAACACGAACAAAAAACTAAAAAGCTACACTGTAAAAAATAAATAAATAAAAACCAAACTAAAAACGTGAAAAGTTAAAAATGCACTCTAAAAAATAAAAGTTAAACTAAAAGGAAAAGAAATTAAAAAGTAGACTAAAAAGTATTGTAAAAATTAAAACTAGACTATAAAAAATACACCAAAAGAAAAACTAGCTGTTTAGTTAGTTGTCAAGGTCTTTGTAACAGCTCATATCTGAATCAAGTTTTAAGACAGAAATTTATCTTTTTTTTAAATCTATTAGATTGTTTTTTAATGGGTAAAAGCCAAATTCCAAAATATGAGATGACCTTATGCTAAACTAGAAGTTTGTCAATGACAAGAGTTGTTTTGAATACCTGCTCATTTCTAAACCTCTCCATTGACTCAGAACATGATAGTTGATCTGCATTAGTGTCTCTCCAAAAGCAACTGAGACCAAACAAGAAGATTTAAATGAAAATGAAACATTTAGTGTTTCCTTTTGTGGTTTATCTTATTTAAATTTCGGGTTAGAGGCTTATGAAGCTGCATTGTTTTCCAAATCACTCACTTTGACTGAGAATGATGGTGAATTATTTTATGTTGGTTTTATTTTTATTTCTATGTTTAATTTTATTTTTCTGAATCTACCTCACCTGCTGTCTGTGAATTAATTGATTTACTTTACGAAGCTGAAAGACTGTTCTAATATTTTGACACATGTGACCATATGTCAAAACAGGAGGGAGTTGGTGAACAAAGTTTTTTAATCATAACCTGAACTTGTATTTTCTAAGCAAAGCTATGATGGACATTCAACCCATGAGTAACAGATGGCACGGAGGCTGTACCCCACAAAGAGCTGCTACGTCTACACCCCGAAAACCCCACCCAGAGGCTTTCACCCCTGACGGTAACCAAAACTGCCCATGCTCTGTCTGATTACCCCAGCAGGGCCCAGGACTGTTATGCACCCCAGAACAGTCACACAAATGGCTCCATGGACATGGCTGGACCCCAGAACTGTCAGTGCTGAGACAAACTGGACTGTGACCTGTCCCTCTCTGGGTTTTCTCCATCGATGTGGTACACATGGTAACAACCTCGGCGAGTCTGCCTGTGACAAACAACACTCTGATCCTGAAATCCCACGGCTCATTGCCTGACGTAAGTCACTGTCATTGACGACACACCTCTCACATCTCATCATGAGTCGAAGCACCCCAGGCATTCTTTGGCTGAATGTCACGGCGTTCAGAGTTGGTTCTGAACGGGCTACGCTCCTCAAATCTCGGGGTCCCCACAGAGACTGGTTTCGGGGCCCCAGTGGACAAATATGGCTATGCGACTCAAAGGTGTGTCTGCATCTACCACGAGGCTGGTGTGGGACCTTCAAAGAGTGTTCTACACCACAACGCTGATGTCACAGGGTCAGAGGTCACAGAGTGAAATGTAAATCAGCCAAACCATGCCCCCTCCTCTGTCAAAACGTTTCCCCCATCCCTGTCAAAAAGCATGATGTGGTGGTGCCTGGAGGATTCTGATGTCATCACAGCTCTTCAGAAGTCACAGCCTCTCCGTGCCATACTGTTGACCATTCTATCAGAACTGAACTGAGATTCATGACAGAGTCTCAGACATTAGCTCGCTGTTTCTGGGTGGCAGGACGGGTTGAAAGATACTGAACCCCAGGTTTTTGCTTCTACAAGAAATAGGAGTTGATGCTAAAAAATGGGAATGTTCATTCTTTAAAATAATTTTTTATTATTGCTGCTTGAATAAAGCTATTTGCCAGCAGCCATGTAATCATAAACAGGAGGGAAATGAAGGAGTTTTTAATTATTATGATTCATGTCTGCTTACAAATGTATCCTGCTTGTAACCTTTTAATTTTCAGCATCAGCTTTCGATGCACGGACTAAAGGTTTTGAACAATCAAAACACATTCCATTTTTGTGAGGAATCAGCAGAACTTTGTTTTGAATCAGCAACATCAATGGAAAAAGTTATTAGTTAGCTACCTGTGAACAGTAATAAACCAGCAGCAGCAGATTCTTATCTTTTTGTCATGAATGCAATCATGTGTTATTGTGCAACCTGTGTTCTAATAAATACTGAGCTGAGAAAAGATCCTAGCAGAGTTCCACTCCGATGCCTAACCAGCAGACGGGTGGTCTCTCATCCACAATGCTCAAAAAAACTTAAACTAACTGTCTGGTCTGATTCTGTTCTTTAGATCTCGGGGTTTATAAGAGTAAAATCTCTAACAGCCACACTTTTAGGAAATAAACGTTCACAATCAATAAAATATGCTAAGCTTTTCATGTCTCATGATTTACCTCTCATGTACATTTTGGAGGTCTCCATGATCTCCTGGTAGACGACAAAGTCTGGCAGCGTTTTGAAGAGTGCAGAATGAGGATGAATGAACACTGGGTCGTCCATGAGAGGGGTCTATAAAACAGATCAAAGCGTAGAGTTGAAGGGGAGCAAAAGTTAAATATACTCTCATATCTCACAAACTGTTGGAGAAACCTACCTTGTATCCATTCTTCCACTTGGGATCCAGCATCTCTTCCGTTTGCAGACGTCTTGCGAGATGATCTCCCAGTCCAGCCAGAATAATCTGCCGCAAACAAACCACCTGATGTTCTGTTGGTGGAGTCATCTTAGGATCCACAAACACCCCCACCTCTGAACATACTGCGTTCACTGACAGGGAGGAAGATCAAGGATTCTATTTTGTGTTTCTGGAGCAGGTTTGGTATTGTTTGTGAGTGTGAATTTGTGTGTACCTGCATTAGTGAGTTGACCTCTAAGCTTCCTGATCTCCACCATGGCTTTATACCGCAGCCCGTTGTCTTCACAGAACTTAGGAGTGCAGCCAGCAAACTCACAAGCACCAACAGCACCTGAAGTCCCATTGATATATAAACAATGAAACTCTTATTGCATTTAACATTTAGACAAGTTACAACCTCTCAGCGTCCCACTTAACCTTTACATAATCTACTCACAGACGAACGTTGGATTTCACTTCGTTTATTACTGAAACATGGACAAAACTGAGATAATTAACTCAAAACCCACATTATAAGAAGTTCACCTGTTAAATTATGTGCTGATGAATGAATTGTAAATGGAAGAAAAAGATTGGATTTATCTGGAGGATGTGAATGTGAAATATGTTATTAGTTTATATATTCTTGTATGACAAAATATCTACAGTTTAATCCAATTTGAGGTAATAAAAAATAACTTATTTTCAGTCTACAAGTTGCCCATATTTACTCATGAAGTTGTAAAAAATTGTGATTAGTTAGTTAAAATCTTTTATTTAAAATTTGGATTCAAAATTTTTCTTGTCTTTGTAGAATATTAAAAACTATAAAGTAAATGAACATTTAGTAAATAAAATGCTAGTTTATGTAAAGAACTCAAAAGTTTCATAAGTAAACACATAACTAAAGGGATTTTTCATCAGTTTGTAAAGTAAATTTACCCAACATGACCATAAGATCCCCCAGGAGGAGCGACGCTCCCTGACCGGCCCACAGCCGTCTCATCTGGGTCAGTCGAGCTCGGCGCTGGGTTAGCGTTGAGCTTTCACCTTCACTATGAGCAGGTCTGAGGAAAGATGAAAACATGTTAGGACTTTAAGCAGAAAAATCATGTTGCAGCTGCAGGTGTAAACACAAATACACATCTTAAATGTATGCAGTATGCACATCTCCACCATTTACACTTTGAGCCACACTGGACGTCTTTTTTCTGCTTTCTAACTCATAATCTAAATACAAATGATTAAAGGATGTATGTCCACCTGTCAAGGTCCGCAAAAATCTCACGGACAGTCATGGCTGATACCACAGCGATGATGTAGGGCAGGCAGTCCTGCTGCTTCCCGAGGGCTAACATTTTCCCGTAACGTGGCGCCACAGGGAAGGACGCCATCACTTGTCCCAGAGGGGAGATGGGACAGCTCAGCTTGGCTCGCTGCAACTCTTTCACCCTAATTAAAAGAAGAAAAACATTAGGTACTCATATATGCAGGCAGACATTTCTACAGCTTTATTTATATGACTAAAGTATAATAAGACAAAAGAAATACGGCAAAACAAAGGGCAATGCAAGGGGTTTAAGAGGTTTGATTGTCCAACATCAACTTCCCTTGTATTATTAAATAGAAAAATCCTTTGTATTTCTGTAACTTCTAACTAAAATTATTATATTTCTTGATGAGAAACACCACATTAGCAGGAATGAATATAAAAACATAAGACTTTGAGAAAATATTTCAGGAAGCATTGAGGCGTTACCTTCCAGTGTGAGGCGGCTCTTGGAGAGCTCCCAATGAGACCAACAGCTCCTCTGCAGCAATAAGAGCCTCAGTGGATGGAGGTGTAGGAAAAGGAAAATTAACCACCTACAAAAACAGAAATCATTATTAGGTGGGGGGTTTTTTTTTTCATAATTTTTTTCCTCTTATTCATGTTTTTTCCTCTTTTACAGACCTTGTCTATGTTGAGGTCCTTCATCTGTAAAACCAGGTCCTCGACAGGCCTGCGAGTGATCTCTGCTTCTGAGAACGGACTGAAGTCTCCAAACACAGCAGACGAGTACAACCTGCAGACACAATAAAAACAAATGAGGAAACCTCCCAAATGTTAACAAAACGACCACTTCGTTACAGAGTAACCCAGTCTGACCTGTAGCAGTGCCCTGGCTCCGTTCGCCCCGCTCTACCTGCCCTTTGATTGGCTGATGCCTGAGAAGTCCATGTCACTTTAAAGGATGACACCCCCGTCACTCTGTCATAAAAACGTTTCTTAACTCGACCGCAGTCCACCACATATTTGATGCCAGGGATGGTTAAAGATGTCTCTGCCACGTTGGTGGCGACAACACAAAGACGAGTAGCAGGTGGAGGAGGTCTGAAGACCTGCCATGAAAAAACAGGAAATAAAATCAGATTCACTGTAGTGAGTCACTTCATCCTCACTTACTGGACACAAGATGAAAACCGTTTATAGGTTTAAAATTACTATAAATCAACCAGGATTGCATTGATTATACAAATTTTAGAGTTTTTTTATTTGAAACTCTTGTCATCGAAAGTTTTTAATGAGTTTCAGTCTGAGACGAAATATTAATCTCACCTTTGCCTGCTGCTCAGGGGCCAACAGAGAGTAAAGGGGGAGAACATAGAGAGGGATGGACGGGTCAGCCTTCTCCTCTACAGAAAAAACAAAAATAAATCAAATCAGATAAAGATACTGAGGCAGGAGTTCTTACACTCTGAAGTGGATCTGCTGTTTCAATTGCTGCTGCTACAGTGTCCATCAGTCTGTGTCACTGTGTTGTTTTTATACTGTTTTTTTTTTTAATTATATGGTTGAATGAAGTCCACTCTCCCTGTTTTTGCTGTTTTCTTTCTAAGTTGTGACTAGTACAGAGTGTGGACTTCCTGTTAGTCAAGCATCATGATCTGGAGAACTGAATGTCACCTCTGTTTGTGTTGAAGGTGTAAGATGGAAGTGACAATAAACCTAAACAGTTCACTGAAGGAGAAACGTCATGCTTAGGATGCTCTAAGTGTTTTATCAGCTTTTTATTGACAACAACTTCAGTCACCCAAATGTAAGATGATACATTTTGAAATACATGCATGTAGTAACAAATTATCTCTTTGAATGAACTGACCCGTGTCAGCAGGATCGTCTCCGAGGTCAAGGTCTGAGCCTCCGTCCTCCTCGTCTCCGATTCCCACCTCTCTGTCCTCGTCCCCTTCATCCACCGGCAGGGCAGAGTAGTTATCCAGGTCGATCCGAGGGAGAGACTGGAATCAAGTTTAAAACATTTTAAAAATAAACAAATAATTTTCTGCTAATAAGGACGTGGCGTTAACCAGATTCTAATAATACAACAATTCAAAATTTGGGCAAATACCAAGTGTAAAATCAGTTTATAGCTTACAACAATCTTCTTCTGTTTGGCCTTCTTAAATTTTCTCATCGCCTCAGAAGTTTCTCCTTCCTCATCATCAGCTGTACAAAAAAAAAAGCAAATGAAAATCCTTCTCCCTGCTGAGGGGTGTGCATGTATGATAGGAAACTGAGCACACACCAGTAATTGTGTTGGCTCTCCTAAAGGGGAATGCTTTTCTGAGTCGTCTGCAGAGGTTGTGAACCTCAGCCTGACCGGTCAGAAACACCAGGATTCCACCTGAACGACAGAAACATGGCAGGAATTATCTGTGAGGGTTACTTATAATAAAATCCACTTTCCCTGCTGATTTTCCTCAAAATACTCTTTAATAATGTCAACACTAAAACTTACCTGAAGGCAGCATCCGATGGATTTTGCAGATCTTCTGAAAGGCTTCTCCGGTGTAATCCTCCAGGGGAGTTCGTTTGTTGAAATGGATCGTGACAGGAAACTGTCGAGCGTCGACTTTGACGACAGGTGGAGGCGTCGGAAATAGTTTTTTGTTTTCTGTGAAATCCTCAACTCGCAGAGTAGCCGACATGATCAGCAGCTTCATGGGAAGGCCTTTCTGCAAAGAGGAAAAGAAATGTGAGACAAGCAGGGAAACCACTTAGAGTGATGTTTAAATCACGACTGCTGTGCCTCCTACTTTGTTTCTGAGTGGTACGATCCGGGACAATAATCCGATGAGGATGTCCGTGTAGACGCTCCTTTCATGAGCTTCATCTATAATTATTACACTGTATCTCTGAAGCAGAAAATCCTGCAACACAAATTAAAAACTGTAAGAAAGAGTTTAAACTTGCAAAAATAAGCTCATTATTTAAAAATATCTGTATAATTTTACACTCGTCTGTGCAAAGTTCTTTTGATTTTAGTGATAAAATACAGATAACCTTTGTTAGTATACTATCACCAGGGGAGCACACAATTTTTCATCAGAGGTTCTCAAAGGAGAAGCTGACGCTGGTGTCTAGTACACACGTCGCTGGGGGGGGTGATGACAAGCTGCCGCTGTTGGCTGCTGTTTTTGTGTGTGTGTGTCGGACCTGCACTGGGCAAAAAACTCTCAGATCAGACCATTTTTCAGATCAGCAGAAAGAAAAATAAAAGACAAATAACTTTGCTCTCTATTTACTTTGTAGAACACTCTGCAACATTAAATGCAAACAACATTTAACCCAAGATGTCAATCTGATGCTTAAATAACATTTTGAATCATATAAAAACAAATTAAATAGTGAAAATACTTCTATGCACCTCTCATGGGTCTGACAGAGCAATGACCCGGTTTCTTCCGCTCACTGCGGTCAGACTGAGCTGCAGCAGGTGAGGAGACGTGACGATCAACATGCTGGCTGCTCTTTGCGCTCCTGACTGAACACCGGCTATAATATTAACGTTAATTAGCTCGTATAAAAGTCCAAAACAACACGTTATCTTAGACAGAAATAGATGAGTCTGGTTTCTCCATCAGAGCAGAGGATGATCAGCTGACAGAGAGGGATGGAGGATCAGCTGGTCTGAGTGTGCATGCATCAGAGAGTGGATCAGATATCGATCAGTGATTCTTTGTTCTGGTCAACTAAAATGACTGAGTCTGATAGAGAACTGGATATGTGATGACAAAATGAACGCCTTTCTCAGAGAGGAATTACCGTATTTGCCCGCATATAAGACGAGGTTCTTTTCATTGAAAATAATTTGAAAAAGGGGGGGTCGTCTTATTATCGCGCCCTAGTTTTTCCGGCGGAGGGCGCAGGCTTTTTGGTCAAAGCGGCAGGAAGCAGCTCAGACCGCGAGCGGTTCCAGAGGTCCGGGCCTGGCCTAGCTCAAAGTTACAGGTTTACTAGTACTGAGGATTAAAATGTCCAGACCCAGCAGGTGTTTTCAGCAGCAGACTCTGTACAGGTGAGGACTCGCGTTGCTCGCTCGATTCACACACATTCTCCCTCAGAACCTCATCCGTCTCACCGTTCTTTATATGCACTCGACACACACACACACTCCCTCACACATACAGCGGGTTTGCATGTGTGTCTGCGCAATAATTGCGCAACAGCGGGTTTGTGTGTGCGTGCGATCATGGCGCAACAGCGGGTTTGTGTGTGTCTGCACGATCATGGCGCAACAGCGGGTTTGTGTGTGTCTGCACGATCATGGCGCAACAGCGGGTTTGTGTGTGTCTGCACGATCATGGCGTAACAGTGGGTTTGTGTGTGTCTGCACGATCATGGCGTAACAGCGGGTTTGTGTGTGTCTGCACGATCATGGCGCAAAAGCGGGTTTGTGTGTCTGTTCGTTCATGGCGCAGCTGTGTGTGTGTGTGTGTCTGTGCATTTTGCCGCAGCAGCGTGTGTGTGTAAATAAGCTTCCCCTACATGAAAACTCCATCTCAGCTCCACAACTGGATGTGAAGTTCATCAGTGTCTGATGATCGCGAAGTTGCACAATCTGACCGTGAAAGCTCCTGTCAGCAAAGGTGTGTTGGGCAGAGAGATCAGTACAGTGGACTGGTGGACTAGTTGTGTGCACCACTGTTAATAAGCAAATATTAAAGCAGTCTGGAATTATTAGTAGCATTAGTTAAATTTTCTCAAAATTTCAATAAAAATTGTTTCTTTAAAAAGTGAATTTAGTCTTTTTTTCTGAAGATTAGTCTTGAAAAGGGGGGGTCGTCTTATAATCAGGGTCGTCCTATATTCGGGCAAATACGGTATTTATCAGCAGATTGAGAGCGTGAGCACAGGATGGGGAGGATTTAGCAACGAGCGAGCGCTGCTGGATCCGCGAACCATGTCCCGAACCATAGAGGGCGATCCGTACAGATCACACATCGACTGTGACCTGTTGCACCCCTCCTGGGCATGTGTGAGGGTCAGATGTACTGTGATTGTGTGTGTGTTGAAGCGCGCGTCAAAGGAGCTGTGGGTAAGGGCGCGGTGCCACGTGCATTGGAGATGCTGTGAGTGTGTGTGTGTGTTGGAGGCCCTGTCGTGTGTGTCTTCTAGCTTCAGAGGCCACGTGAGCACTCATTCACTGAGCTGCAACAGGATGTGAAGCTCGTCAGATCGAGGGGTCTCCAATTTAAACAATATAAAACAAGAGGATACCTTCTGAATCTCCTTCAGCAGGACGCCGTCTGTCATGAACTTAATCTTTGTGTCACTTGTGGCATTACCCTCATAACGAATCTGGTATGAAACAACCCTGAACAAAGACACAAACACAAACTATTATCAGCCAAAACTTCCATTTCCAAGCTTAGAGAATGTGAATATTTGACTTACTGTGTGGCCAGGTTCATCTCTTTAGCCACTCTGTGAGACATGCTGACAGCTGCTACTCTCCTCGGCTCTGTGATACCAATAATCCTGCTGCCGCTGGAGGAAAACAGAAATGAACGACATGACAACAAATGATACGCTTTCTTTTGGTGGATGTTCGGTGAAAGAGTGAAACATTCAAATCAACAAACTACCTGGCATAACCGGCTTCAAAGAGAAACTGAGGCACTTGTGTGGTCTTTCCGCTCCCCGTCTCTCCACAGATGACGACGCAGGGATTTTCTTTCACTGCCTCCATGATGACCTGCTCCTCGGCTAACACTGGAAGCTTCAAACGAGCCTCCTGCAGCAACAGAGTGAATCAGACTGAGGGAAAACGCTTAGTAAATCAATCATATTTATTGTATACTCACACACCTGTACTTCTGGAGTCCTGTCAACAGGAATGAAGACAGCTGGCTCTGAAGACTTTTTGTTCTTCTCTTTCTGTTCACCTGGGGCGTTCTGTTCTTGTTTCACTTCCTGTTTGATCTCTGATTCTTTACTAGAAGAATCCATTTCCTTAGATTGACCTGTCTCTGTGGTGTCATTCTCTTTACCCTCCTCCTCCTCCTCTTCCTCCTCAGAAGATATGTCCTCATCACTGATTTCTTCTGACTTTTGCTCTTCATCATCTTCTTCTTCATCTTTCCATTTTCTCTTCCTGTTTGCACCACTGACACTGCTGATCTTTGGACCAAAGTCTCCATCTTTAACTTCATCTGATGACCTTTAAACAAAATATAAACCCATATGCCACTTTCTTTAGATTAATCAAAACGTTTGTCTTACTTAGAGCCTCGATCCATCAAAAACATCCAAAATGTTTCATTCCAGGAAATAATTTAAACTAAAACTGATCTTCAAATGGGTAATTGTCTGCATTTCTACCACATCCTTGCAATGGCATGCTTTTTGGTGAGTAAAATAATTTCTTAGAAACTTCATTCAGTCCTTAGAAGGAAACTAGTTCCACTACAGATTTTTTTGTCACTCGGAAAACTTCTTGTGGTGGTTAGGACTTACTGTTTACTCTGGTAAAGTTTGTCTCCTGTTCCCAGTTTGGATGTTGTGTACAGCAGCTTGAGTTCAGACTCTGGAAGCTGAACATCTGCCAGTTTACTCAGGATGTCTGTTCTCTAAAACAAGACAAGTAAACATGTAAGTGGTACAAAACTGAATGTCTTATGTACAACTTTTAAAAATGGTTTTCCAGCAAGACAAATTCACTTATGACTTTAATACACCTGGTAAAGTAAAGCTAGAATAAATTAAATACATTAAAGCCTTGTTTCAGGGCTTGTAAAAAGTTTTGAACAGAAGTAAAAAAAAAAAATGTATGTGTGTGTGTGTGTGTGTGGAAAAAACTATGAAAAACACATTTTAAAAAATACTTTTGAAATATAACTGTTTTTGTTCAGGGAAACAGGTAAAAAAATGTTTAAATAAAACTGAAACTGGCAAAACATCTACACTGTCAGTAGTTCTTTATATAAGTACATATATAAATTAGTCTATGCCTGTTTTGACAGTAGTTTACACAAAAAGTTGATTACTGTTTCACTAAATGTAACAGAAATACATAATAAATGTTTTATAAAGTATTAATGTTCTTTTGCTCCTGATAAACCATCTGAGTGGGCCAAGAGAATCACAAAGTGCAAAACACTGACCTGCACTAAAAGCTGCGTAAACCTGTTCTAAACTCTCACCTGAGCTTTCTTCTCCTTGCGCTCCAAAACTTTCTGCAGCTCTTTCTTCTGCTTTTTAGTCAGCGGCTTTTTAGTGGAAACAGATGAAAGTTTAGGGTCTTTTTTCTTGGATTTGGTGGATGGAAGAACCAAAGCGTTGCTCTCATCTATACCTTTCAACTGGGCTCCATCTGATAACAACAAACACAAACAGTTAGAAAACAATGGCAGTGAATAAAGACCTACTAAAGAATAAGTTAATACCTTCTAGTTCCACCACAACATCTGCTTTCCCCTGTCTGGTTACTTGTTGTGTTTCACTCTGTTGTCTTCCCTTCCAGTTGTGCCTTTTCCTTAATTTTCCCATTTTAAACGGGAGGCTGGATATCAAAAAACGAACCATGTTCATTAAACTTGTAACATAACTTGAAACGTTGCAGGCAGCTGAACAATAAACTCCGTATTGTTAAAAAAAAAAAAGATTTTAGCAACCGACTACATACATCAAAATCTTAAAACGTTCTTACCTTTTTAGTGTATTTCTTCAAACAGCAGCAACTGAAATTTGAAGAAAAAAAAAAATCCTAATCTGAAGTCTAGCACTAGCCTCACGTGTAAACATGAACGTGTCCATCAATTAAAACTGTCCGCTGAGAAACGTTCCAATCATTAGAAAAGTTCCGCAACAGAAGAAAATCTGAACTAGCTAGCTCAGAACTGTATCTGACACACAGCCGTCAGGATAAGTTCCCCCTGTATAAAATCAGAAGGTAAAACGGAAAACGATAAAAACTCATCATAAATCCAGGCAGTAATGTTTGAAAACAACTAGCTAAGGAAGTGAGGTGTATTTAGCAAGGAAGGTAGAACAAAGCAGTGAACTATCTTGTGACTTCTTGGTCTTTGGCTTCTGCTGACAAACACTCGCCCTCTTGTGGCGGTTTCCTGACATTACAACATTATTAGTTTACTGCACGTCCTGTTGGACAAATAACACAAATGATCAAAGAATGTAATTAAATAAAATATAATATTCGACTTCAGTTGTATTCCACCATATAAACAATTTAATACACATTAAATCACTTCAAATTTGAAAATATCTTTAATTTTAAATAAAGTAGTAGACATTAAATTGGAACAACAAACCTAGATAGGTGAATTTATCACCAACGACAGTACAAGGCAGCTATCACCTTCTTGTGGCTATAAAGCAGTTACAATAAACTTCTTGTACAGCGCTTGAATATAAAAACCTTAAAAAATACTGTTATTTCTAAAGAAGCTCATTATAAATCAAGGCAGTAAAGTTAGCTAAGGAAGTGAGGCGCATTTAGCAAGGATGGTAGAACAAAGCAGTGAACTATCCTGTGACTTCTTGGTCTTTGGCTACTACTTCTGCTGAAAAACACTCGCCCTCTTGTGGCGGTTTCCTGCCATTACAACATTATTAATACACAGCACGTTCTGTTGGACAAATGACACGAAGACTATCAGATAGAAGACATTTGTAAATGACAGTTTTTATTTATCTATTTTTTATTGTTTACATTCCCAAAAGTGATGTCAAGGTATTCAACAGATCTGCATTCATATTTTAATTATCTAATTTACATTCATTTGTTTCTCACTCAAACAAATGCTTCAAACCATTAGTAACTTTGACTTTTTCAGAATGACTAAACAAATAGCTACTGTATAAAAAGTGCACTGGAAAAAGATACAAAGATGTTATGATTCAAAGATACATTCACACCATCATTTGCATTATTTTAGCAAATATCACTCCACAAATAGTTACGTCTGTAGTAACTCATGGTTTGTAAACAAACAGAAAAGGCTGTGAGGAATTTGTTTTCTGGACAACTTGTTTAAGAGTTAAACTTATGAGATCCCAATAAAACAGATTTATTACAATAAAATCAAATGAATAATACAACTGATGGCAACTTTAATCTTTTTTCTGATGGTTTATATAATCTATTAACACACTTAACTAAATAAAAAGAAATATATATATTTTAGAAAGATTTGAAGCCTGTTAAAAAGCTTAAATGTTAAAACATTTCCAGTTAGATTTAGTCACAATGAGTCACATCCTTTATATTTCTTGTTTTCTGCCCATTACTAAACACCTACAGTGAGGGGATGATTAACAGCTTTTCACAGATCCCAGTTCAGATGCTGCTGTCTTTTAAATGTTCGTATTCGTTCTCCCTGTGACTGTCCCCGACTGTGAAACTCTCCTCTGTGGTTCGTTTTGCCTCCTTGGAGAGTCGCTCAAACCTCTTCAAGAAAATGATGAGAGCCACCAGCAGACCAGCCTGCATCGCGACAAACACAAACAGAGCCACCACCGAGGCCAAGGCCAGGTCACAGTACCAGTAACGGCAGGACTTCAGCACCTCGTCCTCGGTTAAATATGCCACCAGCCGCCCTCTCAGGCTCGGGGGAGAGCTGCAGTTGATCCTCGATTGAGATATGAGGCTGGACGGCCAACGATTGAGCCACGATCGCAAGTAGAGGATGCCACAGTCACACACCCAGGGGTTACCATAAAGAGAGACGGACTGGAAGGAGGTCACGTCATCTAGGAGCCCATTGGGGATGGTGGTGAGCAGATTGTCATGGAGAAGGAGACTGGTGGTTCCTGAAGGGAAACTGGTGGGTATGGAGGTGGAGGTGAGAGACCTTCTGCTGCAGTTCACCTGACTGTCTTCACAGGAACAGGGGTCAGGGCATGCTGATGACCTCTGACCTCCACATGAGAGGATAAGACACAGGAGCAGAAGCCACGCCATGGTTATCGAGCTGCAGAAAAGAGAGGACACAACACTGATCCAGTTAGTGTTGGTCAGATAAGTCATGAACTATTTAAATTCTTACTTTATCAGTTATTTTACAGATGCTTGCTTTGCTCTGTGGAGCGCTTTGAGGTACAGTTGTGTTTGAAAATTCTATTGGAATAAAACTGGGTTTTATATTTACCATTACGAGGAGCAATCGTTACAATTTGAGAGAAAATAAAAAAGAAACTAACAAAAAAACACATTGATCCTAAAGAAATTACCACATATATTCACAACAAAATCACCCAAGAAACTAACAATCAATAACCAAAAATAACAACAAGGCTGAAGCTGCAGCGGCTCATTCAAACCTCGGTGTTTCCTGTTGACTGAAATGATCCAGAGGACATGAAAACTGATCCATCAAACTATTAGAATAAAGCACCAGACTCATTTTAGGAGCAGGTTTATCCCTTTTAATGTTCATTAAACATATGTTTTGGTCATATTTTACATAAAGGCTGAACTCATTGCTTTAAAGTGCTCACTAAATGGGTTATAATGTTTATTTTGTAAAACTATAACTAGGGTACGTATTGCTGATACTGTTTGCAATATGATGTCATCAAAATGTATAAAGATTTTACATTAAATATGTAGGAGCCTCATTTTTAATATGATTATCAAGTTTTAAAATAACATATCTCAACAAAACCTAATACTCATATAACATTATGTAGTTATGCAAAATTATTGTTTGTAGTTTTTTATAACATTCATTCATTAAAAAAAAAGAATTTATCAACAAACAAACTTTTATTCAGTTTCATTCTTCAATTCTGTGAAGTCACTACTTTATACTATACAGTATATATATATTAAAATGATGCATTCAGAATTTTATTTAAACTTCCGAGGTGTACTAGTGCGAGTCACATGTTTGCAATGTTCCTGGATTTAGGGCTGTATGGAGGAACTTCATGTACAAATTCATGTCTAGATTAAAGAACTCTAATAATGAGGTAATTAAGGCATTAGCCTCTCCTGCACACAGTGACACCATATACATCATTTTACTGGAAACACTGGATTAGTGCTCTCTATATATTTTAGACTGTTTGATTATCTTGTGTTTTTATGTATTTTATTCATTCTCTTAATGTAATTTTATCTATTTGTTTTTTTTTTTTAGCTATACATTTTAATGCTGATATATTTCATTATTGTCATGCATTCTATTTTATCTATTTAATGCCTTTGCATTTTGTTTTGGACCAATGTGTCTGTTAATAAAGTTTATTATTATTATTATTATTATTATTATTATTATTATTATTATTAGACAAGCTCTGAAAAAGCAACAAAACCCAGATAAGTCAAACAAACAAGCCAATTCTTAACAGAAGAGTTATATTAAAGTTATGTCATCACCCCAGTAGTGTTAAAAGAATAAAGTTATAAAGTTCGAGGGAAGCTGTTTACCTTCAGCGCTGTTTTCTAGAGATGAGTGTAGCTCTCAGTTGGTTTCAGAGGAAGAGTGTTACTGCCAGCTGCTTCTCACTGATAAAGACGGCTGTCAAATTATAACACACACACACACACACACACACACACACACTTATGCTCAGTGTGCACACCAGTTGTCCACACTGACTTGAAGAACATGTTCTCATTGTCAGGTTCTCCTGTTTTAATGCATTTATAGTAAGAGTTGTTTTATTTGAAGCAATCATGGTAAACTGGATTGTTTTTATTTATGTTTTTGAATTGTTTATGTAGAACATTATAATTCTAAGTAGGTTAGCTAAACATGCAGCCATTTGGAATTTTTCCTGAATAAAAATATATAACAGTCCAACACTGACTGACCGACAAAGTTTAGCTTAATCAACTATAATTTAACATAATTCTTATAGTTTGGTCCACATTTCATCAGAGCAAAGGTTTTGATTCACAGATCAGTCAGTTGTTAAGTTTATCAGACATTCATTATTTGTTGTTCGTGTTGCGTTTAACGTTTTCTATTGCCTGGCAGGCCAACCAGCTGAACACATTTTAGTCCTTTTTATTTTATTTAAGTATACACCGAACTTAACTAAAAAACTACAAGAATTCTAAAGAAATGGGAACGTTTGGATAAGAAGATATATCTTAATTCTTCATATTATTATTAACCTAATATCATTTTTACATTATTATCACCTTACATTACGTAATAACCCATTTAGCCCTCAAATGAATATAATTATTGTTGGTAAACATTTATGCTATAAAAAAAAGTTTGCAGACTCAAAAAGTCAAATGAAATGTGGTCAAGTATGAAAATGACCAAAAATAGAGATCCTGCTTTAAACACATTTTGATGGAAACACTAGTGATGTAAGGTGAACCTTTGATTGCCCTCACGCAGTGTTTGCTCATCTCGACACATCTAGTAAAACATCTGAGTGCTCTTATATTCGAAAAGAAACAACATCTGCCTTTAATTCCTCTGACTGGCAGGAAAAAGAAGACGCTGGAAGCGGTGCAGGAGGACAGAATGGCTGCAGGAGATAAACATGAATCAGCTCATCGTGTTCCTGCAGAAGCTCCAGCTTTAAGTCCAGAGGATGCTGTGCTCACTTCACCAATTAAAAAAAGGCTGAAGCAGAGAAACCAGACGGACAAGAAGAGGAGTTTATTTGTCACACTTTTGCAAATGGGACACAGACTGAGCTCACAGCCTTCAGGCAAAAATATTTACAGGTCATCAGCACGCACACACACACACACACACACACACACTGAAATCCCAACTCACACGTAGGTAACTTCAATGGCATCACTCACTTCAGGGAGATCAACTCAAACAGAAGCACTGACAGTTTTAGCTCCTTATTTTCCATCCTAGTGGCAACGAAGCAAACTGCATGTCAGGATGCATTTAATACAAGCACAAGTTAAAGCAGGAAAATAAACCCACAGCTCTCAGTCAGCAGATATGACAGCATGCTTTCACAAGCAACCATTTACTGCACAAACCTTCTCTTTATGTCAGAGCATTTCCAGTAAACCATTGGGATTATTCCAGTTAGAGGGTGTTTTCACTGGCGATATGTCAGAAATGTAAATGTTTATGAACAAATAAAGCGCCAAAGTTGGATCTGAATTAAATAAATGTTACCGTGGCAACTTTATGAGGGTGTTTTCTGGACGGATGCTTATGGAGATCATATATCAAACACACAATCGCATTATAGAAAACAATATCCACGTTCAAATCTACTCATCAACCCACATTTCTTTACAAAACACACCCTCACATTATATCCAAAAATGTTTAGCACTGCATTATAAATTAGATATACTGAGAAGTATTTAAATTATGCTTTTATATTATTTGTGTTAATACAACAGCAAAGGGCTCAAAATGGGAAAACTGAAGGTTTCAGAGAAATAAATCACCTCCTGGCAGACACAAAAAACAACGCACCAAACTGACCAAAATGCAGAGCCACAGTTGCCACTAACACTTGATATCCAGGTCCAAAGGGCTCGCTGTTGTTTAAGGGAGAAACAGCAGGTGGCGCTGCAGCACAGCTTTGATCCAGGAAACCTCACTGGTCCTTATCATGCATCTGCTGCTGCATCTTGTTCAGCATCTCCTGCATCCTCTTCAGCTGCAGAGAGAGAGAGGAGGGTTACACCATCTGCACCAAAGCATGAATGACTCACATGTTTAGAGTCGATGATGGATGAATGAATATTTATCAAATGTGTGTGTGTGTGTGTGTGTGTGTGTGTGTGTGTGTGGGGGGGGGGGGGGGGGGGGGGGGGTCAGTGACAAAGAAAACTTATTTATAGGAGTGGACAGGGATGAGACACTGATGTCTCACTAGTGATTTCCCTGCATGTCACACAGCTTTAGCTTATATAGGGTTGTTTTATTTTATTTTTTTAGATTTTTGCACAAAAACAGATTCAGTATGACTGTCACGCAGAACACATTTATCTTTTGTTTTATGTGCTCTCATTTTACTATACACTAAGTTTGGTTACTTGTCAAATTTAGTTTAGCAAATATGGTAAGCCATGTATATATTTATTCAACATCCCTGCTATCAAGCATTGTTTTTGCTCTACCAGCTACTTTGGATCAGTTGGACACATCAGTTCAACACATTGCTGAACTAGTTGAGTCAAAACACTTACTAGTGGCACTTTTGTCAAACTAGTTGGAGCTAAAGTTAAACCAGTCAGCAAACAGGATGCACTGGTAGCTGAAAAGCCTCAACTATTTTGGCTTTTTTTTATGCAGCAGTGGATCACTCTTTGTGGATCAATCAAACAACAATTTAATCCAACTGGTTCTGCATAGGTTGCATCTGGCATTTGTTTAGTAAGTATTGTAATATATTCTGTAATGATGCATAGTACTTTGCATTGTGTTTAATTGCAACTTATTTTATAAAATTAAAATGAAGTTATCAGCTATGTCTTTTAACACATTCTTATCACGTTAAATATTTCTATTTCACAGCAAAGACCTTCAAATATATCCAAAATGTAAAACATCGACTTGTTGCTTTGTACCTCCTCGTCTTTCATCTTGATGAGCTTCTCAGTGTCTACATCTGGGGTGGACAGAGGCAGGATGGGGATGGGACTCTCCATCCGGTTGTCCTGAGTCAGTTTACTGAGAGGAGGTGAGGAAGAGGAGAGGTGAAGCTAAATCTATAAACTTCAGTGGTTAAAATGTAAAAAAAAAAAAAAAACAGAAAACAATTCAGATTCTCCCAATTTTGATTCATCCCTCACACACAAACCTGGTCATTTCTTGAATGCACTGCGCTCTGTAGTTTTCGTAGTGCACGTCGCAGGTGACGTCTTTGAGGTCGTGCATGTGCGAACGGATCAGCATGTTCCTCAGTTTTACGAAGTCACAGTGCGACTGATTTTCCACTGAGCACAGAAATGCATGAATAATTCAAGTTAGCTGAATTTATGTTCATAGATGCTGAATCAATAAATGATTTATAAAATAAATACCTTCAACAATCCCCCATGGATACAGTCTCCCCCTCACCCTCTGCCCTCTCGCCTCTACCACCGTGTTACTGCCGATCACAGCGAACGGCGTGCACTCCTGCACTCAGACACATGAAGACAGGTTGTGTTTTTAACCCCTATCTTCCTGACTGAGCGTGCTGGTGCACATTCACATACAAAAGGCCGCTGTGACTCAAGAGGAGCGTAACTAACTGTTGAGACACGTAAAAAACAACTAGCTGTTTATTTTCTTTCAGGGCTCCCTCTGAGCTGCTGATACGCTTTAATTTAAACATGTAGACTCACTGTTTCCAGCCTCACTTTAACAAAGTACCTTGAACTCTGGTGAATCGATTTCTGACAACAGAACGGAAGAAAATCCTAAAGCATTTGTGGAATTTGAGCACTTTGGTTCCTTTTCTGACGCCTGTTGTTGAGTTTGAACAAATCTTTAAATAACACAGAGTTTTGAGAGAAAATACACTTTGATTTAGACTTTTTCCTTGTTTCAAAAGAAGCCTATTAGGGTAAAAACTACATCATTAGAAAAAAGAAATAAAAACTGCGAGCAGGTTTCACTAAAGCTACTTATTGCAAAACAAAAGGTCTCTTTAGAAAAGACTTGGCAAAGTCTGAGGATTATGTGAAGGGCTGACTTCATAACTAAAGATATTTCTGTGTTCAGGTCTGAAAAGGCAATAAAAACTTCAATCATTCACTTTGAAATGAGGGGGAAAGACTTCTGCTAAACTGAGTGAATTCTGTTCTGTTAACCACTCGTGATCTGATTAGAGTCACAAACAATAACAGTCTGATCAAAACGCATCGCGAACTTCATCTAAAGAATAACCAGAAAACAAAAAGATCTGTCAAAATACAAGAAGTGAGTAGAAATTCACTGATTCTGGTTTTAAGGGTCAGTTCAAGCTGTAGTTTCCTCAGTGAGGCTGTAAATGGTCCAAACAGGTGTTTATCTACCTGAACTCACCTTCAGCTCTTTGTCAAGTTGTTTAAACTCCTCATCCTCATCAGAGTCACATTCAGGGAACTGGTACACTTTGATCCCAAACTTGTCTATTTCCTCTCGTATCTGACACACAACACAAACACAACACAAACAGATGCAATGGTGAGTCAAGGTCCACCTCGTAACGTGAGAACAAATCAGAGTCTCTTCAGCTCACTCTGTCTTTAAGCTTTTTGATCTCGTTTGGTGTGAGGCAGTCAGCTTTTGCGATGAGAGGAATTATGTTAACTTTTTCATGTAGAGCCTTCATGAACTCGACATCCACGGGACGCAGCCTGTGGACAGAAATGAAGGATAAGACAATCAGGATGCATCGTTTAGGGTCCCCTTTGTGTGTGTGTGTGTGTGTGTGTGTGTGTATACTGTATATTTGTGTTTACCCGTGTCCAAACGGAGGTATGAAGTAAAGGCAGCAGTGGACTCTGTTGTCCTGGATGTTCTTTCTGTTCAGCCCGCTCTCGTCCCTGAAGTACTGCTCAAACTGCTGATCTATGTAGTCAGTGATCGGCTTCCAGCTAGGGAACACACACACACACACACACACACACACACACACACACACACACACACACACACACACACACACACACACACACACACCAGTCACTGAGTCTGAATCAGCAGACATGCAGCCAGCCAGGGTTTAAACTCACCACTCATTGTTGTTGACAGCGTCTCCGAACCCCGGTGTGTCCACAATGGTCAGTTTGAGCTTCACTCCTTTCTCCTCGATGTCTACAGTGTGTTTGATGATCTCCACGGTTTGGTTGATGCGTTCTGTGAAGCGTCAACACACAGAGGGACAGAGGGAAGGAGAGCACACAGGTCAGGAATGGAGTGAAACAGACTTTGATGAGACATTTTAAATAAGACTCACCTTCAGCGTTCAGTAGCTTCCTGTCTTTGTAGAGGTCTGTGAGGAACAGGCTGTTGACCAAAGTAGATTTTCCCATCCCGGACTCTCCTGCAGCACAAACACACACACAGATATAACAAAATACACACAGTTACAAGAGTGTATCTGAAAACATGAACCACGTTCATGTGGTTTATTACAAACACTCAGGTAAAACTAGTAAGGCTTCAGAATAAATCCTCTCTCAGTAAAAGGTCTCATCTTCAATGTAGTTGATTTTATGACAAAGAGACTTCCATAAACTGGTCAAAACTTTAACCTTGAAATAGAAATGAACTGTAATGCAGTTTTTAGCAATATGTGCAAAATGAACAGATGACAACTGTTTCATATTTTTACAGGCTGAATTGAAAACTGACCCGCCACCATCAGAGTGAAATCGAAGCCCTTCTTCACGGACTTCCTGTGGACCTGGTTGGGCAGCGTGGCAAAGCCCACGTACTGTTTCTCCTAAAAAAGACAAAAAACATGCATGTTAAAGGTTGTATCATTCATCAGTCAGAAAAGAAAAAAAGATTGGTTAAACACAATATATTCATTCTGTTATTTAACAAAAAGACACCTGTGGTAAATGCATCCTGTAATGACAACACATTTTACACTACATTTACCTCAGACAAATGTCCCTTCATCGCTGTTCTTTCATGCATTCAGATTAACTTCACTGAAGTTTTATATGAACACATATCACTGTAGACACAAAACAACAGGAACAGGTTCCTCAGCTCGTCTAAGTGACTCCTCCTGGTTCTTCTAAAGTTCAGGTAGGAGAAAGTTTTTAGTCCAGTCAGTATTTTTAGTTTTGTTGAATTCAAACTCACACTCTTTATTCGCGTGTGCCTTTTAGTTTCTGTCTGAGCACAAAGGAATTTGACATGACCAGCAGTAAAAGGAACTTGTGTTACTTAATAATCCCTCTGCTGATCAACCTGTCAACACCAGCGTCATTTTGTGGTTTTGTTGTTGTTTTTATTTTAGAAAACAACTTTTAACCCATTCAGCTCTGAAGTGTCCTCTGAAACATGGGAAACTGTGAAACCTTGGAATTTATCAGTGGTGTAAACGTTACAAACTTAAAGCTTTATGAATTAAATTGAACCAAGACTAGAACAAGAACGGACTTAAATTATTGTGATCTTAAAGAGGTTTGTGTGATGTCAGAGCACTCACAGTCGTATTGTGAATTTTTCAGCACTGTTGTGTTTTCACAAAATTCTTAGTTTTCCAACAGGATGTTGCACACAGATGGCAAACTATGTTGCAACACGTGCATTTTTTAGTGCACGCAGCCTTTTGACGCATAGCAATGTGGTGTAAAATATCCACAATAGTGTTCACTCATAACTGTTGTGAACTTTTCTGTTGTGGATGATAAAACTTTGGACTTCTGACTGAATGTGCTGAAAGTTGTGACTATACTTTGAATGATTTTGCTCCTAAAAATGGAAGCATTTCTTTTTAGGTTTATTAGAATGTGGCTAAATTTGAGCTAAATATTAAAGTCTGAGAGTTTGAAAACAATTTGAGTGTTTCTGCTTAGTATTTAAGAATTAGAACCATAATAAAACAGTTCAAAGAATATAAATTGATTTTTTAAAAAAGTTGTTTTGGTTCCCAATAAATAATAGAACAAAGAGTTAAAAATAGCAGCAGACACCAAATGACTTTTAATGTGCTGCAATAAAATTCCCACAACAGACAGAAAATCTACAAGTGGATGGAAAAATGTCAGCATTCCTTTAAAAGCAGCTGAGAATAACCAGCGCCTCAAACGTTCCTCTGAACGTCTTAGAGAAACACAAAAAGAGCCAAGAGATGCCAGCCTCTCATTGTGGCAGAACGTCATCTTTACCCCGCAGGACGACATGCTGACATGTGTAGAACTAAGCACACAGTCCAGCCCTGCTGAGAGCATTCACACAGACAGAAGCTGCATTCAACTGACCTGAAAAGCTCTTTTTTCATAAACACACAGTGAGAGTGACACCATCAAGCAGAGTTTGAGCTGAAACACTTAAACAGCGAAAAACTGTTACACTGCGAGAGATTAAAGGTCAAACCGAAGCTGAGCTCCGTACTGGTGGTGTTTTAAAATAAATAAGTCAAAATTCCTAATCTGTTCCAAACCTTTTCCCATTTTCTTCCATCGTTTTACCTTCTGTCTGGCAGTTCTCACTCGTGGGCACAGAAGCCGTTCCACCAGTTTTTCTTGCAGCATGATGGCATCCATCCTAAACCACTCCGACACTGACGGACCAAAATAACCACGGGTCTCAGAAAGTTAAAAAAGCAGCCCGGCAGGGAACAGGGGGGGAAAAAAAGAGCAAATGCGAAGGCTCCAAGGCGGTGAATAAACTCGCCTCTAAAAACTTCTCTCCTTAAATCGGTTCACCCTGCACTCCCTGTTCTTTCATTTGTTTTTCCCAGCCCTGCTTCTTTGTTTATTTCATTCTTTTCTCTGCCCTACAGCGCTCCAGCTATCCCTGTTCAGACAGGTATGAAGAAATTTTCCCTACAGAAAGGAGAGGGAGTCAGAGAGAGGTGGCAATTTGAGGGAGGAAACAAGGGAGGGATGGAAGAGGCAAACGTCTAAAGGAAGCCCATTCATTCAGTCCGTATTCCCTCCCCCAGCTCAGACGGATGAAAAATAAAACTCTGCACTCAGAGAAATGAGTTCACTGTGAAAGATGGACAGGAAGATGCAATACCTTCAAGAACTTGCTTGAACTTGAGCGTAACAAATGCTGAAGTGTTTCAAATGCTGCAAGTTCAGACAAAAGCAATGAGGTTATCAGATTATAAAGGAAATTAACCTGTCAGTCAATATGATCGCTCTGTGTGCTGACTTGTATCTGAAAAATGACACAAAGGTTCTGTTTTACGTCAACTTGATGGAAGAAGTACCTTAAAGGTACCAAAAATATTCAAAGATGAAAACTTCTTCATTTAAGGTAAAGTACAAAAACATGAAGGAATATGTATAAAAGTTTTATTCTAAGAGCTTCAATAATGGTCAGACATTGCAATCATGTCTCAAGTCACAATGAAAAATCTGAGCTGACAGACAAAAGTGAACCCTAATGGATTTGTAATGTTTTCTAGCTTTCTTTACTTTAAAATTGTACTTCTTTGTTGCACAATGGCATAAAAAAGAAGCCAGTCTGAGAACTGGAGTCTGAAACTGGATGACAAGGTCCAGTTCAGACCATGGTTTTAAAATCTTCTTTTCCTGGTGTTTGGGAAAAACTACCATGACCAATAAAAAGGCTTCAAACATGAAACATTTGAGGACTTCATGATTTGATGAAGCTCTCTGGACCTGTTCTAGAGTGGATCAGATCTTAACCTTTCAAACTTAAATGTTATTGTTTGTATAATCCTCATAATGTCCTTATTTTGGGACCTATATGGAGTTTTCTAGTCATTTGGGGTCAATTTGACCCCCTAAGACCGCTCAAGGGTTCATGTCAGACACTACTGAGCTTCTGTTACGGTAAATCAAGTCTGTTTTTGGTCCACTCCTGGTTTTGCTATAAATACACTCTACTGGACATGTCATTAATACATTTCATAATACTTTCTACCATTTTATGCAGATGACCTTTGACTGTACTGCTCCTTCATGAACTACTCGAGTGCCGATCAGAAAGTTTAATAAAATAACTCACCTGAATAAAACTCTGAAAAGACCGAACGTCTGCTCATTGCCCCACAGAGCACGGTGGGTCTGATCAGTCAACAAACTTAAAATTAGCAGTCACTGCTCTATCAGAAGTCTTTATTCTAATCAGTTACAACAACCAGTTTTAAACCAAACATCTAAATTAAATCAGTCAATTTGTCTCTAAAAACAAGTTAAAAATGTACATGTGTGTGTGTGTGATGTAACTTCAGCTAAAAGCAAGAGACGGAGAGATCGGTGTGAGATGATGAGAATGCCTGGTCTGATTTTAAAATGGACATAAAGGAAATGAGCCATGGTTCTGTCGTTAGGAGTGTTTCTGTAACTGAGCTACACTTCATGGCAGAGCTTGAACCCAAGTGATTCCAGATGTGACGCTGGCATGTGTGTGTGTGTGTGTGGTGTGTGTGTGTGTGTGTGTGTGTGTGTGATGGGTGTGTCTGACTCACACATGATGTGGGCAGCAGAACTTAAACATTCTTTGTAATAAAAGAAGCTGGACCTTTTCTTTCCTTCAGCTGACTTGTTGATGCCACGTACAGGAAGTTACAGCCTCACCCCTGACCACAGGGGGGAGGCAGAGGACTCAGATGGGGTGAAAAGTTTAGGCTTTGAGCCTCCTGATGATCCAAGACTAAAACTCTGCAGCTGGGATGGTAAAGTCACAGACAGAACAAAACAAAACAAAACAAAACAAAACAAAACACCCTCAGAAGACATAAGATACTTGACGAAAAGTCATCATCAGGGTGGGCAGAGGTGACGGTGTGTGTGTGTGTGTGTGTGTGTGTGTGTGTGTGTGTGTGTGTGTGTGTGTGTGTGTGTGTGTGTGTGTGTAATAATGTGGAGAATGAGTCTGAACAGAAGAAAGGAGCAGATGTCTTACAATAGCCCCCCCCCCCATCAGTGTTTCTCAGTAGCCAGCTGTCTCTTTCTCCCATTCACACACAGCCAACTGGATGAACACGTTTTAAATTATAGCCAGAAGTAAACACAATCATTAACTACACCAAATGAACATTCTAATCTATTTATTCATTTGATTTTATGACAAAATTCATGAAATCTAAATATTAATATTTTTTCATACCGGATGCTTTTTGTTTGACAGCTTGTTTCCTGAAACCTGATGATTTTGATCTAAATTGTGACATATGAGGGCATTTGGTCTGAAGATGATTTGTTTCTTTTAAGTCTGCCACTTCACTTTTCTTTACTACATGCTATTCTAAACAGCCTCTAGTATTTAGATTTGTTTAAACAGGTTAGTAATATTTGCACACTCTCAAATAACCCCAGCTTTTTCCTTCTAAGCTCTAGCAATGTTTAACATTCATATTCATGAGCCGGTATTAATTATTTCCGACTCTGACTGTGTTTGTCATTTTGTTGGATGATTCTGCTGTCCAGTCAGCAGGCAGCGCTCAGCATCTTCCTTTCAATTACACAAAGTCTTAAAGGAAGTGATATTCAAAGGGCCACAGCAGTGGATTCCATCAGCAGAGTGAAAACACAAACACCCCACATCAAGTCATAACTCCCCACTGTCTGTGTCCAAAGTGACGGGACGGTTTGGGTAAAGGAGACTTTTTAAATCAAACTTCTGACTTTTTTCAACAAACAGATGTAGATCGATCTTTTAAAACTTCAGGCTGACCCACACTTTGTTTGGAGTAAATGGAAACACTGAATTAGTCAAGAAGAAACCTGATTTAGCAATAAATAATATAAAAAGCTCCATGTGGCATCCTCACTCTATTAGATCATCTGAAATGTTCGCTTTTAAAAAGTGACATCAGTAGAGATTAGCTACGCTTTGTATGAGGGAACATCATTAGATTTTTAGACATTTTCCCTCATGAACCAAAGAACCATGCAGGCGAACATGAAATCCAAAATAAACCAACATAAATCAAATCACATCAGGAGAATAATGATTCATATCAGCACCAAATGTTATGGTAATCTAAATGCTGTTGAAACTGATTTACATGAGCTAGAACACAGAGGCGATATCTGAGGTTTGCACCTTGTATCTTTAAAATCAGTGTGTGTGTGTGCGCGCGCGCTCTGGTCTTAAAGCCTGAGATGCAGCCGTAAAGAGCCGTGACCTTTACAGGCTCCCTCCCTGATGACGCTTTCACACCATTAGCCCCCAATGCTTCCTTTAAATTGTTGCTCTGGTTGGTGGAGCAGTGAGCAGGGAGGTGTGTCAGGATGAGGATGGGTAAGGCTAGGGGAGAAAAGGGCAGAACACAACATAAAGATGACTTCCTTTTGTCTTAAGACTCAAATGTCTGCAGCTCTTTAACATGCTAATCGGAGCTGCTCAGGCACCAATGAGACCAAAGCCCTTGTCCTCGCTCAGTTTCAACATCTGTTCACTTAAAGATAAATGATGCTTTTGGGAGTTCGACTTCAGGGGTTCACAGGACTTGTTGAGGAAAGTTACAATTGTCTAAAACAAAAAATGACTTCTTGATAACTGTTTTCATTTTTCACAACAACAAAAATAATAATAAGTTTGTTGCTTGTGTCATCTGTGTTACCAAAAGTTATCTTTATTTATCTGTTTAATAGAGCTCCAATCACATCCAAAAACTATTAAAACACTGATCAACCTGCATGGTAGTAAGGTCTTTTAACCCAAACATTTTAGATTATTATGATAGGATTTTAGTCCAAATGGAAATCCTTTAAAATATAATATGAATGATGCATTAAAACATAGGAGGAGTTTCACTTTTTTCTCCCAACAAAAGATTTAAAAAAACAAACGCAGAGATAAACTCTGTGAATGTGGTGTTACTGTTTTGGTGGTGATAAACTCAGGTCTTAAACCTGATCTAATCTTATTGGATGTGGAAGTTTTAACCACCTCACAAATTCAGGTTAAGCTGAATTATTCATAATTCAGAGGTTTTCCTAGAGCAGTTTTTTAAAATCACATCTCATATTTATAGTTTTGTTTTTGACAAAAGGCTTCAGAAAGATTCCTGCATAAATCTAAACTCGTCCTGAAACTCTATTGGAGACACTATGTTGAACTTATACTGCTTCTGATTGTGTTTTTGAGTTTGCTCTTGTGTTTATTATCAAATTGTCAAGTTTTACAAAACCTACAAGCAAATGTTGCTTCACCCACCCAGTGCCAATGCATCAGATTCACCATGAAACTGTTACAGAGGTTGGAAAGTCACAAGTCTTGAGTAAAGTCAAGTTCCACGACGTGCACGTCATGAATCAAGTCGAATCTCGAGACATGCAACTCTTCAAAGATATCAAGTGCATTCAAGCCAACAGGTATAAGTCCAGCTGACGTCAAAACTGTACCTTGGGTGAGACTCAAGCCCAAGTCATGTGATCTGAGTCTATACCGCTGCTGTTTTAGTCAACTGATGTTTCTAAAGCGGAGAAATCTCCAGTTCAGCATGTTTGATGATAAGGCTAAAGTCATAATATCGTCTGACCTTTATCAACAAAACCAGCTGATATTTATTATGTGAAAAGATCAAAACTTCCAGATCATTTAAACAAACTGACTTCAAGTTAAGGTGTTTCTTTCTTCTTGTACACATAAATTCTATGCTCAAAACAACAGTTTCTACTCAAAAAGAAGCTTTAGATCAATTAAACACACTTTGCAGTTTGTTACTCTAAGAAGTGTTACAAAATAATCCTAATTCTCATCATTACTTTCAGTAGATTATTGCTTTAACTTCTAATCCCCATCACCAAATCCAGGCAAACAAAGAACTTTCCTTTAATTTTCAGCAGAGAGCTGAGGCTGCATCATGACTAAAACCAAAAGATGTTTTAGTCAATCATTGCAAACTGCTAGAACTGACTTTTACATTAGAAAAAATTAGTAGAACATTTTAAGAAAATCTGAGTGATGTAACATTGTAAATCACTACATTTCCTGGAAAGGTGAGGTCATGAAAATACTCATACTGTATTATGAAACATGTGCTACATGTGATAAAACTTCAGTAAAAAGTGTGAATAATCTAAAACAAACAGTTATGACACCTAAAATTGTATCAAAAAAACAGAAACAAAACTTTTTTCCAACTCTAAATCTGCTAAAATCAGTGATCTGGAGAGCATCCCGTCCTGCCATCTGCAGAATGAGATTAGAAGATCGATACAACTCTCAGATCTGTCCATTAAATATGAAGCTCCAGCTAATAAAAGACTGGAAACAGGGAGCAGAGGACTGGCTCTGTCCCAAAACACCAACCAGCACTTTTAAATCCATCCGTTAAATCTCCACAAATATTACAATGTCCCATTATACACTCGGTCAGCTGAGCTGCTTGTCAGGCCACAACTTTGAACCAACACTGATTTATTTGACATAAACCCACAAACAACAGGGAGTTTGTATTTAAACTTCACACATGAGCTGGTTTGTTTTAACGTTGCATCATTTTGGATAAAAACAAACTGGTTTCCACTCCAATGGAATTTTATTTTTAAAAGAAATTTAAAAAATTTTAGGAAATAGGATTGCCTGCATACCATGAACATTGATCACACAACAAACTGAAGATTTCTCACACTGGCCTCCTCCAGTGAGAGCAGCAGGAGGTTAAATCCTGTTCAGTAGCCCACCCAACCCCTGGAGATATGCCTGTCCATGCTCTGCAGCTGGTCCAGATCCCATATGTGACAGCGAGTGTGTGTGAGTGTGTGTTGGGGTGGGGGGTGGCACTAAAGTGAAGGAACAGATTTACAGATTCAGGCGCGTCATCACGCCTCAGAGAGAGAGAGAGAGAGAGAGAAATCTGAAATCTGTCATGTGACCTGATACTGAAAAAACTAAACTGCCACAAAAAGACTTGATAATATAAAGACATTAAAACATTAGTGGTGGCTTTTCAAGTGTTAATCCTTTGTTGCTCCTAAACTTTAACACATATGAGGTGTTATCTTCTGTAATCACAGTGAACTCACTGATGTGTCAGATTTCACCTGAAGTTTGTTTTTTCCAGTTTTTATAACTTTGTAAACACATTTCCAGTCTAGAGCTCCTGACCACGTTTCAGAACACTCGACAACATCAGCTGGTATTAATATTCTACATCTGTCACTCTTATTGTGAAGATTTCTGATGAAAACACCTGATATAAAGATCGTTTAAGATAAACAGCAGAGTCGTAGAAACCTCTTCTTTTACTCTCATCACCAGCTGGATGATTTTACCAACATTCTGGGGTTTTGTTTTGACTTAATCACAGTCTCAGGCGGATTTGCAGTCTGCACTATAGGTTCATTGGACGCAAACATACAGAAGTACATTTCTGAATAAATACCTGAAGTGTTTTAAGCTTGAGATTTTATTCTCTGTTGCTGCATGGCATTTATATCCCAATTTTCACACAAAATCCTGACATGAAACTTGTGAATGAACCATCCATCCATCCATCCATTTTCTGTAGCAGCTTAGTCCTCCACAGAGGGTCGCGGGGGGAGCTGGTGCCTATCTCCAGTGGTCAAGGGGCGAGAGGCGGGGGACACCCTGGACAGGTCGTGAATGAACCATTAAAGTCTAAATTGCTTTAAAACCTGCTAACGTTAGCCTATCAGAGTGTCAGTTTTACTCTAAATTATCTTCATTTGTTTAAACTCTTCTAAAAGTGGAAGTAACACCAAAACATTCACTGTGGTTCAGGTGAAAAATGCCTCTTCTCCCAGCTAAGAGCTGATGAAACGGTGATAGTGATTCCTTTGTTTCTAATGGAAGATGTTCAGCCCACACATGGAATAACCACACTGAGTGGGTCAGATGGTGTTGCTCCTCTTTTGTATCACTGGAGTGATGAAAATGGAAGAAAAAAAAACTGTTTCCTGGCAACGCATCATGACAACTGGGAGGGTGATGGGAACGTTCAGGGTTTGAGTGAGGGAGATGTGGGGAGAGGAAAGGGAAAAGGGAGAGGGAGTCACTGACTCAGGGTTGATCATCAGTCAGGATTTTTTAAAAGGTTATCATCTCAGCTTCCAGTCAAACCGAGTGTGATATTTGTGTTTTCCAGCTGTTTCCTCCCCTGTGATCAAAACCGTTCAGAATATTAGATTTTTTTTTTTTCAAATGGCCATCAGGATCAGCTGCAGCAGAAGATATGGGAGTTACAGTCAACAGTTGGCAACACTCACAAGTTGTAAAAGCTGTTAAAAATATCACGAGCAACTGAATCACATGGTGAATATTATGAATGCACAAAATTTTAATTTTGTTAAACTAATTCAGGTTTTTTTTCATAGTTTTGTGGGGTTTTGTGCAGCTGTTGCATGGATCAAATCTTAAAGGGAATTCTTTCAAACTTTAAATGTGTTTTATTGTCAAGTTGGTTTTACTATGAAGTTAATATGAGTATTTAGGTTAATTTAAGGCACTTTGCTTTACTATACATTCATTATTTGATATCCGTTTCTTTTCACTTCCACAACATTCATCAATTTCACCCTCAAATCTACAGATCAGCCTGTTGCTTTAGCTCATTTGTACTGACAGCTCAACTGTTTGATAATGAAATATACTTTTTTGTTTGTCTTTCAGCCTAAAACTTCAAGAGCTAAGCTTCCTTGAAGGTCCAGTTTAAGAAATAATCTCCAACGACAAAATACTTTCTATAAAAAAAATTTGTGGAATTGTTACTTTTCACTATTTATTTATTTTTTGAATTAGTCAGCCTCTGAAGAAAATTTAAATAAAAATCTGTGTCCTTAAACCTTCTTCCTTCACTAAAATGACTCATGTTCACAGACTCTTGTTGGTCATGTATCTCAAAAGCAATGACATCATTAAATTGGCTGTTTTAATGTTTATGACAGAAGGAAGCAAAAACTGTTGCTTCAGGCCTAAAAACATCTAGAAAAGCTGCAGTGCTCTCAGATAATCAACCATTTAAACCTAAAATATGAAATATTTTAAATATCTAGCTTTTAAAACTTAACTTCTTATCATCTAATATTATTATTATAACAAGAATCGTCTTTAGAAATAAAAATATAACAGTAATAAAAAATTAAATTGTCACTTTACACCTGTAGATGCTTCACCAGAGGACAGAATACACAGAGGACTGGATGTGGAAAGTTTTTAATGAAAAATACCACTAATAATACTCTATCTGGCCCAGAAATATTATGAATGAGCTACAAAGGTCTATAGTTAAGATGCTGTCCATGTCATTTTCAATTTGTTTTATACATAAAATGACAAAATAACATTGTGGAGCACATTTGAAGAGCATTTAATATTTTAAAATACAATGTTTAAATAATTTCGTGGCTCAAGGAAAAATAAATAGAGTAGCCTTTTAATGTTAATTCTGCTTATTATCAGGATTGGATTGGATCAGGACTGGATTATAAAAGCACACACACACTCATGCAAATGGGCTACTCTCACTGTCAGCACACATTAAATGCTGAGGATGAGGAAAGGGGGGGGGGGGAGCGCCCAGGGTCACCAGAGACCCGACCTCCCCTATAGGCTCATGTGGCAGCTGTGTCTCACATGAACAATAGTCAGGAAGGAGTTCACTAAATACAGCGACTTTAATCACGACCTGTGTTGGTAAAGAACCGCAATTAGGCGACAATTCAACCAATAATCTGTAATAACTCTGCAGGCAGCAGAGAGGAGGATGGAGATGAAGGAGGAGGAGGAGGAGGAGGAGGCGTTCTGGGTACCATGTTGCTGCCGACCTGCTCTACATTTGCGTCTAAAAATGAAATGTTAGTGTGGATCTGCGCTCGTTCTGCGCAGGCGCGGCTGCCTTCGGCGCATCGTGCGTTTATTATAAATATCCAAACATAAAATGAGAGCTTATACCGATCGCTGGAAAGCGGGGTGATTACTTATCGGTCCCTGAAGTAAATCTGAGCAAATCAAAGGCATTAAATGTTGTGTCCTACCTCCATGCTGTCCTCTGTTGGCCATCAGATGAGGAGGCGGCGCAGGTGGAGGATGCACAGAAACACAAACATGAATCAATCACACTAATCCTCCATAAAAACATCATTAAAATACACACAGCAGCTCACCTGTTTTCACCGGAATCCGGCTTTTGTACCTGATGTTGCTCGTCATGTTGGACTGCTTTTCCTCCTCGGGTTTCAGTGAAGCTGCGGCTCAGCCTCGCCTCCAAAGCCTGGACAGACAGCGGGGGGGGGGGGGGGGGGGGGGGGGGGGGGGGGGGGGGGGGGGGGGGGGGGGGCACAGCTGACAGGAGAAAAGCCCTCCTCCTCCTCCCAGACTCAGCCAGTCACGCTGCAGTTTACAACCAGCAGGAGATCCTTCAGCAACCTCACTGACATCACTTCCACATTTAAACAAAAACCAACCCAATCAGAAAACATCCGATCTGTCTTCTAATGAAGAGGACTAAAACAAAAACTCTCAAAAATCAGCTTTTGTTCTCAACAAATGTTTATTTCAGAAAAAATACAAAAGAACATTAACATCTAAATAAAAGTCCTTAATGACACATGGTTAGGAAATATTTAACTCAAGAAAAAAACAAACAGAAAAACAAAATGATGCCAAGTTTAACAGCAGCTCAGAATTAAATTCATGATGTTTCATCTGCTGCTCACAGTAAACCGGGTGGACTTCACATGTAGTGCAGTTAAATATTACGTGATATTTAAATGTTGAAAAACTGCTAATGTAGTGCACACACAGTTTTACACATGAACTGAGGCTAATATAAAAGTGTGATTGTACAGGACTGGAAGATGTCAGTTTTAACATTAAGGCTCAGGATAAATACAAACATGTGACATCATTATAAAGTATTCTACATAACACAGTGGCATTAGATTTAACTGTTGGCAAGAAATTTAAAGTTTAGTCAAATTCAGAGCAGAACTTTCCTCATCCTGGAAACAGACACTTTACAATATGTGCTTTTACTTAGACTGAAGCATAAAGGCACTGCAGACATTCAGACATAAAGGCAAACGACTGCTGACAGAAAACACACCAACTTTAAGTGAAGACAAGTATGAAACAATCAGAATTTGACAGCAAAACAAGTGGAAACTGGAGTCTTCTGAAACTTGGGACTTAAATAGAATTATTTTTGTAAACAAGATTGTGAGGAGAAAAGCTCTAAGTACCGTTATCAATGAGTTTGGTGGACACTAATACAATCTGCAAAGCTAACTAACAGACACATGTCAATAACAATAACCATTTATTCAACTTATCTCCTGTTTTTTATTTTTAAAAGATTAAAAACAACATTCCAAAGCGTCAGACGGCTGATGGATGGATGGTTGGAGGGAAGAAAAATGTAGAAGCGGTGATATTGATCTGTAGATGAAGATGATGCAATCTGGGATACGCGGGCTCCTGGTGGACTCCAGGAGGGTTTGGTGAAAAGGTGTGTGTGTGTGTGTCTGATCACTGTGGTTCCCTTTAGCTCTTTCACTCATCAGATTTCATCTTCATCTGGGCCTGCATCTGAGCAATCATCTCCTGCATGCGTCTCAGCTGCAAAAATAAGAGAGAGAAATGACACTCTGCTCCACATCTCAGAGAAGAAATGTTGTTATAAATCAAGTTAGAGAACTAAAAGTTCAACTGTAACTGACTGAATAGAAACAGTCTAAAAAGGGGAATTCCTTAACATTGATGATAAATTATTGGCTTTTCAATAATTTTATCGACAAATTGTTTTTTGTTTCAAGAGGTCGTTATGTTAGATAAAAAATTATTTTTAGTGCTTTTATTTTAAATAACGATTTTATATTTTAAACTATGTATAGAGGTTTGGTCAATAAAGTTAATTTTTAATGTTTATATAAAGAACATTGGCCTTGACTTGAGGAGGTCTCCTTTTAGTCTCAACAAGAATTATTTAATATCTAGCGCCATCTTATGGCTGTGGAAAGAACTTCATGTAGGACCTTTTTCAGTCAGATGAGTGATTTGTGGTGAAGAAAGTATTGGACATCTCTAGTGTTAGACATGTTGTTGGCTTCCAAAAAGAGGAATGGAAAAAAAATGTTTCGTTATGCAACAGGGGAATTTCTTAAAAACATTATTAAAAAGTACATGTTCTGCCCTTTTATTTGCCATAAGTTTAGCAGTGTTTTGGCTTTTTTCTCTACATTTGTCTCTATAAGGTTCAGTTTTATGTTCTCAGCATTTGCTTCATTACCCATCTTGTTTTTTCTTTCACACCTGGGTTTTACTACCATCTGCCTCTTACCTGTGCTTTATTTTTTATAAACTCATCAGTATATATTCTGTCAGCTGATAGGTGATTGTTTCAGTTTTTGTCTGCTTGAGTGCAGCTGATCATTGTGGATACTAATGGCTTCAGGATGTCCTAATCTGCAGCTATTTTGTGCCGTTGTTAAATAAAAGACAATGTTTCCCATCTGGAAGCTTTCATTGAGCTCTGAACTAGAACTCAAAGCCACCTCTATATGCATCAGGTTGATGATTATCTATGATTTAAACAGAAAAACAAGTAAGTGATTGAAGCACCAGGCTTCTAATATAGCAAGTTTTTATTTCTGTTTTTCTTTTTTTTATAAGACTGGCTGTATGGTATTGTTATGACATATTTTGTTTTAAATTTTAGTGAATTCTAATATATTTAAATAATTAACATCTAATTTTACAGCAATTTGGTACAAATATGTAAATATTATGTTTTTTTGGAGTGCATATTTCTGTATATCAGAAAGTTTAATAAAAAAATGAAATTTAAATCTTTTTAGTAAATTCTGGTACTGAAATGACAGGAAGCAACCTATTATTAGTGTCACTCTGCCATGTGCAGTAAGCACTTATTACGAAAAATTGATGGGAAAACTAAAACTACAATTTCCTATTGTTAACTTGAATGTAAACATTACTAAAGCTAATGCTAATTTTTGGTCTAAGGTTCAAGGAGCCGCTACTGAGAAGCCACAGATTACTGACCCATGCCCTATTACCCATGCCCTAGAGGCGACCGTGGTGCAGTGGCAAGAGAGCTCGCCTCCCATGTCAGAGAGCGCACATTCAAACCCCAGCCCGGCCATGTGTCGAAGATACTGAACCTCCAACTGCCTTCCGGGCGCCAATGGCTGCCCACTGCTCCCTCAGGGATGGGTTAAATGCAGAGGACAAATTCCACTACGTTGTACTAAGGTATATACGCAAGTGGCCCCAAATACCCCCTTCCTTTCCTTCCTTTCCTACTAGCATTAACCTTGGAGCGGTTGAATCATCTGCTTTTTATTATAAAGTACTTCCTCAGCAGAATGCAGTTTGACATGTATTGATACAAAAGTCCACAGCTTTTTCCAGGAACTTAAATCACCTGGTAGCTGCTTTCTCAGAATTCTTTCCAGAATCTAGGGTGTCACTGGGATTATAGGAGTATTTCTTCCCACCAAAACTCTGACAACATGTACACAAATGAGCCACTGTCCCTCACGTTCTGTTCTACTGAGATCATTCCCACCATGAAACAGGACATCCAGACAGGAAGTGATGGCATATCCTGCCAGGGCACATTGTTTACAAACAGCCCTGATTGAACCCCGCCTGCTCTTTATGGTGCACTGCAGCAGTAACACAAACAGGCCAATCAGGAGCAATCAGGAAACAGGTTATAATCTGATGGCATGCAGTCTCCATGGCCTGTAAGGTAAACAATGCTTATAGAAATGATACGACTTTTCACTCCAAGTTTGCAAAATATGGGATTGTGAAAGATTTGGATTCGCATGAGAGGCTGTGATAAGAATGACAGTGTTTTAATCAGCCCACAGTTTAAAACTGTGAGAAAAAACAAGTCTGTAAATGTTATGTACCGTAATTTCCGGACTATAAGCCGCTACTTTTTTCCCTTGCTTTGGACCCTGCGCCTTAAACAACGGTGCGGCTTATCTGTGGCTCAGCTAACGGCTACCAAGGGGGCGCTATCAAAGCACCAGCGCACAACAAAGTATGTTTTGAAAAACTGGACTGCTGCGTGATGATGATGAAGAGTAAGAGATGACTGTTTGGGAACTGCTGTATCAAAATAAGCAGCCTACCTTGTTATGTCTTCCTCCTCCTGCGTGCTAAAACCATCAAAATCCTCTTTGTCAGTGTCAGAAACGAACAGGCCCAGAATTGCCTCATCAGCCAGTCTCTCTCCTTTGTTGTCGCTCTGAAAACCAATAAAATCCTCTTCCTCTTTGTCAGTGTCTGAATCAAACAGCCTCCGAACGGCTCAATCAGCTATTGCGCAATCCACTTCTATGGCCGTGTGTCGCGTTTGCGCATGCGCACGTAATTTACGTGACCGCGATTCACAAAGCTTTTGCGTGTTTTACGTACGTGCGTTTACCTCGCAGTCACGTTCATTACGTGCGCATGCACAAACGCGACGCGCGGCCATAGAAGAGGATTACGCAATAGCTTATGGAGCCCTTGTTTGGAGGCTGTTTTACTCCGAAACTGAGGAAGAGGATTTTATTGGTTTTTAGAGGGACAACAAAGGAGAGAGACTGGCTGAGGAGGCGATTCTGGACCTGTTCATTTCTGACACTGACGATGAGGATTTTGGTGGTTTTAGTACGCAGGAGGAGGAAGACGATGATACGGTAGGCTGCTTATTTTTGATACAATAGTTCCCAAACAGTCATCTCTGTCCCAACAATCCCCTCTGTGGTAGCAGGAACTCATATATACAGTAATTAAACATTAAGGAACAGTGAGGCCAGCTAGTGCTGCTGGAACCGGTTGGGCCGCTCCGGCTTTCTCTCAGTTCAAGCAGCAATCAGTAGCTGCCCAAGGTGGTAAAACATTTACATACGAACAGTAGGCTGTGTCCTCAGAGCAGACAACAACCGTATTCACATACAAACAGACAAAGGTATGTGGGTGTGAGAGTAGCCTCTAAGTGGCCTCCCACACACACATACATATGGTAATTAAACATTAAAACACCCGCGGCTTATAGTTAGGTGCGGCTTATGTGTGGACAAATCTGCAATTTCCCCCAAATTTGGCTGCTGCGGCTTATATTCAGGTGCGCCTTATAGCCCGGAAATTACGGTATTTAAAACTAAATCAATTAACACCCTGCTCATACCTCCAGCTCCTTCTGCAGCAGAATCTGGTCTTTGTCCAACACTTCCTCGTCCGTGGCTCTGCAGGAGAAACGACAGTCAAATAATAATTACATTTGGTTAAAACTAGAGAACGCTCACTGTTGATATTGAACATCTCACCTTCCCGCCTTCTTCAGCCTCTCAGATCTGAAGTTCTCATAATGCAGATCCTGAGTTACTTCCTGGAGGTCTTGCATGTGGGTCCTAAAACAACCAAATGCAATCAAATCCTTGGACACTAGAGTGCAGCGAAGCGCTGCTTTATATGTTTTTCAAAACAAATGAGATTTAAGACCCAGAATTGCAAGGCAGACGTTCTGTCAAAGTTTTCAGACCAACTTCAAAAAATCCTATTAGTTAAGAGGTTTAATTACTAAGGAGACTCACACAAGCATGGTGCGTAGTTTGAGAAAGTCATTGTGCTCAGGATTCTCCACCTCTACTACTCCCCAGGGATACAGACGACCTCGAATCTTCTTCCCTTTCACCTCAATCAGCTGGTTGGAGCCAATCACAGCAAAGGGGATGCTTGCCTAAATAAAAATCAGTGAATGTCCAAAAATAAAAAGCACAAATGAAATCAAATAAGATCACTAAACCAACAGAGGGACTTGTCTGACGCTAAAACGGACATCAGGTGTTAGTCGCCCTCTCACCTTCAGGACTCTGGTCTGCTCCTTAAACTCCTCGTCTTCATCAGAGTCAGCATCAGGCAGCTGATAAATTTTGATCCCGTGCTCAGCGATCTCGTCAAGGATCTGATTTTTTTTACACACAAAGAAAAACAAAACATGAAGATGTGGTTTGGTTACTTCCACTGTCTTGCTACATGAAAACTAAAATCCTAGTCTTTCAACAGTCAAAATACAATTCATTTCCATTAAAAAATACTTTATAAAAAGATATCCCAAAAAAAGGAAAATAAAATGTGCACACTTTGGCTTTAATGCTGTTGATACTCCTCTGTGTTTTAAGGCACAACACAGACTATTACATGAAAAGTTGTTTCTGAAATTGTGCTTTGACTGTAATCTGTGTTTGTATTTTACAGATTAAACAAGAGCTCCTGCTCCGACCAACAAGCATAAAGCGTGGGAACTCTGTAAAAGTAATATCAAGGTTTCAGTGAGTACAGTTGTTGCACAAACACATTTAATTAAAGTCCTCCTGGAGAGGAAAAAAGGGGAAAGACTAGGAGAGTAGACAGGTGAAAAAATAAAGCCTGTGTGCACATTAAAGGCCTGAAAGAGTCAGAAACAAAAGTTCTTCCTCTCCTTTTTTCTCTGACCGGTGAAGAAACAAATTAAAACAAAGGAGTTTTCTTCCCCACTAACTTTGGGACAGATGTCGGTATTTATTATTCTAAACATCAAAGCTGCATTTTTCTTTTGTTTTTCAAAGAGCAGATTTTTATATTTACAATGTATTTTTTATTATAATGGAGCCAAAGAATGTCAAGTGTTGTTTTAGGTGACTTTCATGTTCTGTAGTATATAAAAAGGACAGTATGAGTCAGTCAGGAGTCTGGGAAGTGAGCGCAGGTTTTCCTGCAGAGACCAGCTCCAGTTTGAGTCCACGAAGCAGTGACTTGTTTTCTGCGTGAGCTCTGTGCACACTGTGTGTGTGAGATAGTGTGTGCAGGGTGAGTTGGGTATTGTTTTGGGGCGGATCTAAAAACAAACAGGACTCAGAGGAGAGCGTGACACCGGACCAAAGCCTTCTTTTTTTCCCCCTTATGTACTCAAACACAAACGATGTACAGAAGCCTCCAACATGGTGGCTGCATAAACAGAACTCCGGTGGGGCAGAACATGGAAGGATTTTGGGAAACTGTAAACTCAGAGGGAAAATAAACAAATGTAACACAATGACAGGAACAAATAAGGCACACAACAAATCCAGTCACAGAGAGACAAATAGGATCAACATAAATTCAGATGAGATGTGATAAAAACTGGAAGCCTTCAAGAAAGCTGGAAAAAACCAGACATTTATCCAAAGGAAACTACGATTAAATATCATAACTTCATCAGGTGATTGCACAAACACAAGTCTGTTGTCTGTCATCATCTGTTTGCAGACCGTTAATCCAAAATGGCTGTTTACCTGAATGATTCTGTTCCGTAACATGTTCTTAGCACAGTCTGACACCTGTAATCAAGTCCTCTCATGGATCATGAGATTCCAAAATCACCGGCTGCTCCTAATCCCTGCTGTCTCCTACTGATTTACTGTACACAATGTAGGCCTTAATTCCTAATGTTACACCAGACTCTCCTCGAACCAGATGTATATTTTAGTTGGCACAAGTATGCTGGCAGTGGAAGCCATTTTGATTTCATGACCATCCTGTTGCGTTCTAATACAACACTCAGCCACACCCTCCACCTGTGTTGTTATTGGCAGTGAAGGTCCACTCAGCGCGGTTAGGATCAAATATTCCACACTTACTGCCACAGTATTAATTAGTGGAACCCAAAGACTTATTGCTTCATGTTTCTGGCTCACATCACTGAAAATAAAGCATTGTTTGTCGAGTCATTTCATCACGGTGGACAGCTGTGATAAAGTGTAAGGGCGTAGGCTAATGCTTACCAGTCAGAAAATGGGTCAGGAATTAGAAAAATGATGGATGAATCATACCAAACGTATATTTTATAGAAAAGTCAGGCTCACTCTGTTCTACGAATAGCAGTATTAAATACCCACTGTGGTTATGTGAGGCCCAAATTTAGCATACCTGCAGGTCTAAACATAGCTATAATTACACATAGCGGTGAGGTGGGAGACGTGGCTAAGCAGATTTCTGCAACAGCGCAGAAGATTGAACCAAAAACCTCCAATCATAATGAAACAAGGTGCAAACCCATCATTACAGGGATTAGAATTTTTACCATGTCAACCTGCCGTGGGAACAATGTTTTCATGATTTAATCATTTTCACAAGCAAACCCACAAAAATAAGAATGACTCAAACACCTGCTAAACAGTTTGTCATTGTTTGATGACAAGCATCAAGGGAGGGAAACAAATAGCTGCCAAAGAAACAGAACTCACATTCATAGTTACACGGTTCTCTCACGTGACTCTGGAGGACAGAACGGAGTCTCCTCTGGCTTGGCATGATGTTTGTGACCATTAAAGTCAAAATGCAACAATACTTGGAAGTAGAAATATGTACCAATAGATTCTTAGAAAAGCAACATAAACAAGGAGGGGAAAAACTAAGCAAAAACAAAAAGCATCTCAGCAGTAATCTACACTGACTGAGAAGAAAATGTGAACCTGTGAGGGACGAGTGTAAGTTTGATGTTTATGTAACCTCACAGCTCCTTGCCAGCTCCAGCAGCTTTACAACAAGACAAAAAAAGTCTTAAGAAGCGTATCTGATCAGATTTCATCTGTTTTTAACTGGACTCACTCTGAGAAAACAGCTAAACCCCTTAAAATACAATTTTCTGCTTTTCTATCAAGTCACCTTTTCATCTTTTTGAGTAAGAGTATCAGGCTGTTCAATAAATCTGTCTGATAATTAAACTGAGAGAAAGTGAACAATGTTTTAAAGCTCATGGCAGACCAACTGGTGGGACACTGTTCGGTATGAGGTTAAGGGACCTGGGGCCCTGTTTTTCCAATGCTGAAGAACTTATTAAAAGAAAATCCCGGCCACGGTGATTCTGTGTTCTTAACGAGATTCCAGAAGGACCAAACGCAGCTGCTTACTTTGAACCCAGCAAATCCATACGTTTACTTCACCACAAAATACATACTCATTGGAAAAATGTAATCAGATGCCATGTGGTGGGATTTTATTTTGAGAAGTTACAACCGAGTGGTTTGAATATAAGTGATTTACCAATCAATGAATCATTCTCAGAAGAGTGTTTTGTTTCTTTATAACCAGGACTCAGCTTTGTTCTGCGAACAAAATTATTTCAGGGTGCTCATATTTATGCCTAATTGCTTCTTATTTTGTAAATGTTTAGTAAAATTTTGTCCCGTGATGTAATGGTAAGTTGGTGTGCCCCACAATCTGCCAAATGTCAGCTGGGAGAGGCTCAAGCTTTCTTCAGAATTAGATAAATCCGTTATACCAAAATGAGAGGTTTCATTATTGTAGGCAAATATGATGCTCATCAGGTAACTTCACTTTGGGTGAAGACCACAGCTATAAAGATACATTTAATAAAAGCAGTTATATTGTAAAATAATCTGAAAGTTTATGAACACAAGTAGTTTTCTAACTACAAAGCTTTTACATTTTATAGGTTATCATCAGCTACAAAACAAATCAGAGTAAGCTTTGATTGATTTGTTTTAATTTGGAAAAACAATCTTTATCAGCAACAATTTGTTTAAAGAATGAATATAAATTCATGATTTAAATATATGCATCATTAATGCTGGTCTTGAATATTCAGATCTGGTAAATTAAAGGTTGTTTTCACACCTGTCATGTTTAATTAATTTAGATCAAACTCTGGTCTGTGTCTTCTTTTGGTGCAGTTTGTTTGTGCAGATGTGAAGATAGTAATTGCATTTGGGTGTGGATCAAAACAACTGCACCAGGACCTTTTGGAGGAGGTGGTCTCGGTGCAGGTTGTTTATAGTGCGAACATGATTTGACCTAAATCCAACAACTACCAGATGTCCTTTACAAGTCTGAGACAAACACCTCCCTATAGCCAGGTATGCTTTGCATTCTTGGATGAAGTCGAGTAAACAAACTTCAGTAGCTAGCCCGAAATGAACCAAGGGCTCCAGTGGACAAATAACATGACACACTGCCTCATTAATATGTTATGGATATAGTTTAAGGCTTGGAATACGAAACCCTTTTCCTGAATTTACTTCTAGCACCTTCTAGATTTGCTAACTTCGAGACAGAAGAAAGCAAATATTTGTCTTGCTGGGGAACTGCTTTGAACCAACCAGCTCACTCCAGCCTTCAGGGAGGCTGACGAGGGTGAAGGAGTCCCAACAATACCTGATTTAAGGGGGTCGGAGGGATTTATACCTCATACCAGCCTCTTGAAGAAACCCACAAAGTTTCACATACACATACTGAAAGCCAACTGCTGCCTCACTTAGTGAGCTGGTCTAATCTGGCGTCAGGAGGAAGAAAAGGGATAAAATGTTACGTATGTGGAGCTTTGGAGCTCCAGGAGGTTGGTGAATCATCACGGATGATGAGAAGTCTGAAAATAAAGATCAAAAATGTGCTTACAACTTCATCCTCACAACTTTACAGAGCAACTCCCTCTGAACTCTATCATAAAGCTTCACCAATGTATGGATGCACAGAATCTTACTTGTGATGGAGCCATTTGGTATAAACTAGAGTGGTCAGAAGGAAAACTCTAAGCACTGGAAAGCACAGAGGAAGTCTTACAACCATGGTTACTTGAAGGCATCACATGGGTAACAATGATCCACACACACACACAAACCCCACACACACACACTCCTATTGTCTGACTTAAGTATTAGTACAGTTAAGACCACCCACAACCCCTCTGATCAAAGACCACGGGGAGATACAATCAAGCTATTCATGTAATCTTGTATTTAGGTGAGATTTAGAGGGGAACAGAGTAAGTTTAGGATTTCAACCTCACATCAAGCTTTGTGACTTGGTCTAAGCACCTCAACATCAAACACACACACACACACACACACACACGCACACACACGCACACACCAATAAGTGACTCATTAGCAGCAGTCAAGTTGTACTTTCTGCTCCTCAGAACAGAGGATTGTGTGTAGTGAAGTTGTTCGCCCCATGCGGGGAAGCAGATATTTATTGTTTTAAAATCAGCAGAGATGTGAAGCATGGCCTGGCACAATAACTGCAGGAGGGCAGAGAAAATAAATATATCCGCGTGTTTGAAACACTGACAGGAAAAGGGCCAAGCACAAGACCAAGGACTCACAAAGGAGCAACAAAGAGTGAAGTCATTGCCATTCAACCTTTACTCATAAGGCACCAGTCTACTGTGCAAAAGAAAACATTTAAACTTAAAATCAATACAAACTATTACAAAAAATCTGACTTTTAATTTCTTCTCTAGGAAGTTTACCCAGTGTTTCAACTGTTGCAACTTGGTCAAACAGAGTTAATGTGTTCAAGTGAAGATCTAGTTCACACTAGATGGAAGAACTTATAGAAGTCAGAAAAAGTGGTGGAAACAGAGGTTATGACAGCTGAGAATGTTATTTATGGATGGGAGACAGATGGGTGAAAACAAATTTATCTGAGAGACAAAATATAACAAAAAGGAACAAGTGATGTGTCAAGGAACACAAAAAGACCAAGATGAATGATTCCCTCCTGCCTGCAGACTTGAATAAGAACTTAACACTTTCAGACCTTTGGCTTTGAAGAACACCCTTTAAATATCACAAAGCAGAAACATGTACCACACAGAGCATCAGGTAGGCAAACCTTCCACCATTTAATGGGATATTTGGTCATTCTGACGTGATGTTAAATTAGTTACTTATCTACAGTAAGGAGTACATCAAAACTCATGGCTAGTCAGATCAGGAGAGACACTGCTGCAGATCGATGATAAATAAGTGGCTAATTTAACAAGGCTTGCTCAAAAGTCATACTGATGCATTAGAATGTTATCGCCTATTTGTAAAAGTCTACAACATTGCATGAAGCAGTTTGAATTATTATGCTACTGTACATGCTGCTGCAGTATAAACACTACAAACTAAACAAGTGATGATGCTAAATTGCACGGGATTACAAACAGGTTATATAGCACATCAATGCCTTCAAATACCCCAAAATTACCCGCTAATTCATCAGTTTTTCAGCAGTCTCTTAATCCGACTAGCCATGAGTATTAAAGTCAGAGGACTACTTCCTGTTTCTAGAGACTCCACTCACTCTGAGAGATGTCACCAGTGGGTGTGGTTCTTACTGTAGATAAATGACTGACAGAATGCCACTTAATGATTTTTAAATTCCTGTAACGCAAAAGTTAGAACTGCAGATTTATGTATAAAAAAGAAAACAATTTAATTTACTAGAAACTATGTACATTTTGTTGATGCTTGTCAAAGAGAATTGTGACAATTTTCTTCTATGAACCATTTTGCTAAGATGCATTTCATCACAGCATGACAATATCATGAAAGAATGAAGAAAGGTTTTAAACTTGTATTCTAATTTAATAAATCCCCAAACTCTGAGGGATGTGAGGTTCAGATGAATGGAACAGGGACTTTTTTAAACAAAAACTAAGCCACTTTACTTCCAGCTCAATTCAGAATTCCAGTTTGAACCAGCAATGTACTGTCCTCTATGTCCAATCAAAAAACAACAAGTAATACAGTTTGAGACTAAAGCCCTCTACAGGATATGACTTTAGGGTCCCAGACTGAGAGGATCAGTCCCTCAATATACCCTCCTCGGGGCAAGTTATGAGTTGGGACCACAGAAACTTTGTAAAGGAAATTGGTATTAGAGCATGCTAAAAAAAACACAAAGGTAAAAGGACAAAGTAAGAGGCCAGGAGAAGAAGGGCTGAAACAGAACTGAGGGGACGAAAGGTAAATGATGAGAGGTTTTCCCACCGTTTCTTTTGAGTCTGAGCTGTGTAGGGCAGCAGGTTGTGTCTTGTCATTCTAGACACATTACAGGAAACTTAGATTGTTCTATTCAAGCTGTTTCCTCTCTTTAAAATGAGAGAAAGACCAGCCCTGAGGAAAAGACAGGAGGGAGTGGGTTTTAACTAAGAGACAAATGGCTCCAAACTGTGAGAAAGTGCCTGCAAAACACAAACTAATAAATTGTGAGGTGAAACACTCAATCATCCTTCAGCACTCATGCTTTCTGACAGGTTCTTGGCTCCTAGGACTCTAATCTCAAAGGAGCATGGGTGTCCCGCTTTGCTGGACTGAGTGGCAAGAATCAAGGCACATACACCGAAGTACAGTTTAACTAATCTGATCAAACCAAAACATACTCAAGACAATTCTCCTGAGGAATATTTGATAGAGATATACGAGTGTCTGACAGGTCATATTTACAAGGACCATGTTTATGTAAGTCAGGAACAATATGTATGTGATAAATCAATCAAATCAGGAAATAATAAGTTGTTTATGTTACCGACAATGATCAGATAAAGGCAAAGCTCAAGATTTAGTTTCATTTTGAAGAATAAAAGTTTAAGGTAAACATGAATTAATAGTCTGCAAAATGAGAAGCATCAGAATTTCAGATAATCCGCTGCTATTAAAAACATGTTTTACTTTTGTAGATCAAATGTTTATTCAATATCTTTTTATTAAATTGATATATTATAAGATTCAAAAACACACTAAGAAGTTTTTTGTCTTCATTCCATTGTGCAATAATTACAGAAACTGAGATAAACTTATAAAATATAATTCAAAATAAAATATTTCAGCAGGATTTCAGGTGCACCTTTATAATATTATCTGACTGAAAGGACATTGGATTTTCACTAATTACCATCCAAAAAGTGGATTGTCTCTTTTGATTAAAATAGAAAATGAATATACTTTAGTAAGAATTGTAAATGTGCTGACAAACAAGTCTGCACAGCAGCATTGATGCAGCATCATTTCCTTTACAAACTGGAATGAAGATAAAAGTCATGTGAGTCCAAATTGCAGTCAAACAGCAGATAATAGGAATAATGTGCTCACATTAAACACACAACATGGTGTTTCCAAATATGGAGAAGATAGTCCAATTAACCCTCCAGATTTCCTGAAAGCAACCAATTTCCAAGAAACTCATTACCACAAAGAGTTAAGATAAAAGAAAATATCCAGTGGGAAAGACACAACAAAGGTTTAATCTGTACGTGTACACAACAGATTTCTTTGATTTCCTTAAATGTGTGTTTGCATTTCTTGGATAGTTTTGTTACACTCCTCAGCTAATTGCTGCTAAGTGTACAACAGGAAATGTCCGTTAAAGGAACACGTAGTAGGGCATGTGTACACACTGATGGACAGATATTTTAAGTAAAAAAATTTAACATTTAAGTTAAAAACACAAAATTTAGAGTAACACTTTAAGGTTTCATTGTTAACATTTCTTTAGTGTTCTACTACTGGCTAACGTTTTACAGTAAAAGTGTAAATAAATCTAAGATATGAGCTCAGACCTTTAACAGACAGCTGAACTGCTAAAAGCTGCCTGTTGAATCAGAAAGCCACCAAGCTGAGGGGGTTTTCCGTGGCTTTAGGTGGGACTCTGTAGTAGCAGGAAACGTGGTTTTGTTCTTGTTAAGTGCCAAAAGAACACAAAAAGGTTTGAGGAAGATCAAAACACAAAATAACATTAAAGAGTATATTCCAACTGGTAGGTTCTTTTAGAACAACACAGAAAATACATTTCTACTCTGATTTTAAAACAACTTGCAGCATAAATGACAAATAGTAAATCTTGTTCTCCTAGAAGTATATTAAACTGTGCCTTTGTTTTGCTAAAATGTTGCACCAAGGCATTTGAGGAAACATGAATATAAAAGCTTAGACCAAAACTAAACGACCACTTTAGAGTCAGCCGACCAGCTCGACGCCAGTCAGACCACCGGCTCCAAGAACTCAATGAGAGGCAGGAGGGAGGTCTGGACATGAAGGGAAGTTGGGGAGACAGAATGACATCTAATTAAGAAGGCATGAAGTGAACTGAAAGACAAACAACAACATCAACAAAGGATTGTGGCTAAAGCCCCATGAAACAACAGCATGTTTCATGGGGCTCCATGGGGTAACCATGCTTCCCAAACGTTTAAGCTTCTGGACCACAAAATGATGATGGAAATAGCAAATCACACTACTTAGTATATGGCTTTCATTTTAATCTTTGACATTAATAATATATTTCATTTTTTTCTTTTAATTGACTTCTGGAGATCATCTTAAGACACAATACTTGTGTTTAGTGACCCACTGTGGGCTCCCAACCCTAACTTTGGAAAGCACTAGCTTATTTCATATCAAGTCTTTCATATCATTTTGCCAGTAAAATAGGAGAATGTAATAAAAATTGCCTGGCAAGAATCTCAAGTCAGACATATTTAATATACTTTACATCTTTAATGATCTTAATTGATCTGAATGAAAAAGCACTTCTATAGTAATCTTAACTTGTCTGAGGTAAACGTATTAAAGCTAAAAGCTAAAATAGTGTTTTATGTCACTACATCATAATTGTAACTAGCAATTTATTTTATATTCTCAGCTCTTTACAAAAGGAAATTAAACACGAAAAAGAACAGTAAAGACAAAGTGCATCCCAGAAGCAGGAAGTCCTAATAACTAATAGTGCATGTGAGAGGTTATCAGCTGAGCACACATGTGAAGTGTGTGTATTAATGTAAGGTACTACTGTGTCCTTCCCCTGCAGGACAGCAGGAAGCTGAGGAGCATGCAGGCAGGCAGGCAGACACTTGGGTCAGCTCCCACAGGAAATATCTGGGACAGTTTAACACTACAGGAGATTTGCTTCATCAATAGTAGATATAACAACTTTTCTATGTCTGTTCCTCCTACGGTTTCCTCTCTCATGTTGCCCCTCCCTGCCCTTTTGAACAATCTGGTGGTGTCATCAAAAACACCAAAAGTCATGCATCACAGTAATTAAAGAAGGAAGTGCACATGTGCTTTTAAGCAAACAGAGAAATGTCTGAAATGCCAAGCTTCCATTAAGCATGGGGAAAAGGCTTTGCTATCATCACTGCATTTTATTAACTGTTATTATAATGTTCCATACGGAAATAATAAATCATGCATTTGCTAGCAGAATAAAGCAAATACATAAAATCCAAAAAGCTAAACTTCAGCTTTTTGAAACATAACAAAAAATGACTATAGTTACTGTAGCTACACTTGTGTATTAAAACTGTGTGTGTGTGTGTGCTTGTTTATCAAACCCACCCTTCTCTTCAGGCGATCTCTCTCCTTCAGTGTGAGTGTATCAGCCTTTGCGATGACAGGAACAATGTTGACTTTGCTGTGGATGGCCTTCATGAACTCCACATCCAGAGGCTTCAGACTAGAGGAAAGAGAGAAACTGGGAGGGTTACTGGGTCAAAATCAATACAAAGAAAGAGCAGCAGACCCGAAAATAATGCTTAAAAAACATGAAATAAAGGACATTGTGCAACTTAAAATAAATACGTGACAGGTCTAGGAAGGAAAGCAGAACTTGCTTTCATAAAGAGAAAAAAATGACACTAATGTTAAGCAAGAAGCTTCTTCAAAATTAGGGAAGTTCTGCCTTTACAGCATCAAACACAAAAAAAAGGATTCTGTAGTATAAATCTATCATTCAATAATACAAATTTGTCTGTATATAAATACTGCCTGATTTTTCTTACCCGTGTCCAAATGGAGAAATGAAATAAAAGCAGCAGTGCACGCGGTTGTCCACAATGTGCCTTCTGTTCAGCCCACTTTCATCATGAAGGTATCGCTCAAACTGATTGTCAATGTACTGGATGATGGTCTTAAAGCTGACACAAAACAACAAAATGTCAGTGGAATATTTTTATAAACATGAAACTAGAAGAATCTGAATTTTAAAAATTAACTGAATAAGTAAAGATGGCAAGTAACGCCTCGTTTCCATGGAAGGTACGGTACGGTTCGGTAGCAGGTCTGGTCGCAATTTTTTCTGTTTCCATTCTAAAGCCGATCCATACAAGCGAAGCATACTGCTCCATTCATGGTCCTCTTGAGCTGGGGGTCCATGGAGTGAGTACGGTTAGGGCGGAGCTGTGGCGTTAAACAACACAGACCACTGATCACTGCTTGTGACAAGCAAAACAAACCCTGGAGTGCACTATTTTATTATTACTAAAGTGAGAAGTAAAAACAATCCGTCCTGTAATGCTGGACCCGGCTCCTAAGGTCTGATCAGTGACTGAATCCCTCCATCAGCAGGGATTCATTCATCACCGCTGACCGCAGGTCTCCACCTCCTCGGGTCTGGGTCACTCGCGGTCGGTCCAACCCAACAGGTCGAGCCGCGGATCGCGAGTGAATCACCACGGATTCATCGCAGCTGAACCCGGCGGTGCAGCGGCTCGACCGGCCGGATCCTGACCCGAGGAGGCGGCGACCCGCGGTCTGCAGCTCGACCAGCCAGGTCGGACCGCGAGTGAATCCAACTGCGGATTCACCGCGGCTAAACCCGGTGCTGCTGTGATCTCCGTGGGATTTGTTTACCGATCCAGACCAGTATGCCTCCTTGGGTCTGTCGGCAGAGATCCAACTGTTGTTGTATACGGAAGTGATAAAATGCCAGCAAGTTACACCAAGTTTGATCACTTTCAGAACTCCAAACATTCAGCGATCAGCTGCGTTCAGGAAGAGCTACATGGATCGGTAAAAAAATGAAAGAGTTTATAAAGAAGTTTCACAGGATGCAGCTGAAGGATTTGAGAGGACGACGGAACAGCGTCAGGCCAGGCTGGAGAAATTAAAAGCCCCATATAAGGACAGCTCTGGTATGACGTCATGATACGCATTTACGTTTAACCCCACCTGCCAAGTGAGGGTCCGACAGCTATGGAAACGCTTAACTGAAATAGCGGCTCCGTACCGGACTACGAGGACCCGCCACCGAACCATTCCGTACCTTCCATGGAAATGAGGCTTTAAATGATTATAAATGTTTGCACCAAAATTAATTGATTGCTAGAGTCTTCAGTGTTTATGTGAGCAGATCAAAGAGCTTTTCTCTGATAAAACTCTACAAATGATATAAACCAGTACAAAAACATAAAATACTTGATGGGAAATCTACACTGCCACGAGAATGACAAGCACTCAAATAAAGATTCAGACATACAGTATGACTCTTCCATAATTATACACAAACAGTATAAAAGACACAGAAGTTAAGTTTTGTTTAAACAAAATCAGAGGGACAGATAACAGACGTGTCTAAAGTTGTCGTCACTCCGGAACAGATCATAAACATACCAGTCCTGGCTGTTGATGGCGTCACCATATCCAGGAGTGTCGACCACTGTGAGCCGAAGTTTCACACCTCTCTCTTCAATTTCAACAGTAGACGCTTCGATTTGCACCGTTCGCTCAATTTTCTCTGTAGGGTCAAAGCATGAGAAATAATCAACCCATCCATAGAACCCCTGAAATAAATATGCAAAAGGTTACACAAAGTTGGATAATCATTATGCTCTTTTATTTTAGTTAAAACAGAAATCCCAAATAGGATGTGATCCTTTAATTTAAATGCTTCCAATTCTATTAAACCACTGAAAAAGGTTCCATGTGACCCACCCTATGCTCGTCACTGGCATAATAAGATGTCTCTGCTAAAGTCCTAAGTACCAATTTAGTTTGGCCGATTGTTTTCATCATTTCTAAACACAAAATCTCTCAAGGAGACAAACACAAACTACAAATTGATTTCCCATTTTTATCCTCTAATCTAAAAAGAATCCTATAATTACAATGTTTTTCAGAGTTTAATCAAAAAAGCCCAAATGTTCAGCAGGTGAAAATACCGGTGAATCATATCTGTAATGTAATTGTAAGGTTCAACAGCTGAATGAATAAAAACATCTAAAACATCTGCTCAAGCACACGATGCATTTAAAAAAATCACTGACATCTAGAAAGAATGGTTTCAAGAAGGCAGATATACCTTAAACACTAAATTGTGAGCTAGAATTTAAAAAACTGACCAGAGAAGACTTTTTTTAAAGAATAAATCCTAATCTAAGTCAAGTCATAAGAAAGGCATGATACTGTTTGGAGACCGCAGCATTCTTAAGATTCCTTGTGAAATAATGCTCTGCTGGAGACATTGCAGCAGACATTTCTTCATTATTACAGTATGTGTCTGTATTAGAGATTGTACCTGCAGCTCCAGGGATGTAGCGTTCAGGGTAGAGATCAGTGAGAAACAGGCTGTTTATAAGTGTTGATTTACCTAAACCAGACTCTCCTGAAAAAACAACAAAGGAAACAAATCAAATCTCTATTCTTCAAAAAAAAAAACTTTCAGTCTACATTAAAAATCAAAAGTGATTACTCACCTACAACCATGAGGGTAAATTCAAAACCCTTCTTTACAGACTTCCGATGCACTTGGTTTGGGAGGTTTGCAAACCCTACATAACCTGCTGCATCTGGGAACTGACGCACATAAAAACATCATTAAAACCCTGACCTTTAGGATATACAATTCATTAGTTATGTGTAATGTAGCACATATATGGACAGCAGGATTGAGGTATGTGTAGAATCTCTAATCCATTCACACCATAAATCTGTCATTTCTCATTTTAAGAACTCTGTGCAGGTATTTAATAGAATTTGAGGTTGCTGGTGATGCATAACAGAGAAATTCCAACATGCAATAAAGCCAGGGCATGAAAAACTTCCATTTATACAGGATATCCTCCTTAGATGCTTGTGAAAGCATTTGTGCAAGACATCACCAGTCCAATGTTTTTTCACCTGCTTCTCAGTAGGAAGTGCTCACATATATTGTGTGTAGCTTAGTATAAAAACTGAGATGTGGCAGTTTTCTGTCAATTACTCACCTTTCCTTTTTCTCCAGACTGCGACATCACAACTTTTTAACGGGATGTCTGATAGGTCTGAAAGTGAAATAAAAGAGAAATTATTTAGAAAAACTGGTGCTATTGAGAAAATATGGTGCAAAAACAATGTTTAAGAAAAATAACAAGGTTCTTGTCCATGACTATTTTAAAAGAAAGACCATTTTGTAGCTAAAAACACAATCACATAATGTAAATATGACGTAACCTCAAAAAATATCTGCAAATACAAATGAGAAGTTGAGCCAGGGAAGGCTGGTGGCTACACAATTCTTTCCCAACTCCTATCAAACTGTTACAGTATTCTGTATCCCATCCTTCTTTCCCTCTATGACCTCAAACAGACGACAGAGAAACAAAACTGACTGATAAATCAGCAACATGATGACTGAGCAGGAAGAACATGCTCAGTTCTATCACCAAAACACTGGCCCTCAAGTTAGAGTGTGATAAGCATTAGAAGGAGGGAGGCTGTTTGTACAGCCAAGTGGAGATGCACTGTGATTACATAATGATCCTTGAGAGGGAAAAAGGTAGCATGGAAAGTGAATTTGACCAATAGTCTAGAAGCATTTGACAAACACAACTTTGTGGAAACTTGGGGAACTAAATAAATGCAGTTGCATGTGCTACAGGGAAGTTTAGGGCACAGCTCTGTATGCATCTACATTAAAAAGTGGGCAGAAATCTCTCATACTGACAGGGTGGTTTCACCAAGCCTGCAGGGAGAACAATGATTGTTTATCCCATTGGTTCCTGAAGCGTTTCCTATATAGAGCAGCTCAGATCGGGGAGGAGGGAGATCACATGCATCAGCCAGACTACATTTCAAATCAACCATAACACAGTCCACTGAAGGGTGGACGAGGACAAAGTAAACATGAAGGGGAACTCAGTCAAGACAGAGAATCTATTGAACCTCATAAAAACTGATCATTGACATAAATCACCAAACAGGAAATAGTTTGTTGAAACTAATATCTATTATACCGGTATATACTGCAACTCAAAATATTGGAATCATTTGAAAATCATCTAATTCTGAAAAGGAAATATAGCAAATTAATAGCACATAGAGTTAAAAGATTAGGCATTTAGACATTTTAGTCGCAAAAATTTCATCTAATCTGATGTGGTTTCACCCCAAGATTCCTGAGCACCTCTCACAAGATGTACGGTACTGACAAGAGTCTTCTGTACCTACAGTCAAGCTGAATGGGGTTTAGATCCAGAGACTGTGTTGAATACTCCATTAGTTAGAATTATGGCAGACTGTTTGTTCTTTAAATAATGCTGACAGGCTCTAGAGGTATGTTTTGGGTCATTATCCTGTTGTAGGATAAAATTGGCTCCAAGCAAGTCTGTCCACAGGGTATGGCATGATGTTGTTGTTGATAGCCTTCCTCCTCAAAGTCCTTCCACTCTGTTCAAATCTCCCATTTTATCAAAGTCTCCCAGACCATCGTGTTGTAAAACACAATTGCAGGCAGATTTTCTAATGATGAATGAGCCTAATAAAATGATCACTTGCATTAGCTGCCATCAGAGACAGAAAATACATCTATCCATGTCTCGCCTTCTTCTGCTTATCCGGTTCGCGGGGTCAGCATCCTAAGTAGGGAATCCCAGACCTTCCATTCCCCAGCCACCTCCACCAGCTCCTCTGGCAGGACTACAAAGAGTTCCCAGGCCGGAGTGGAGATGCACTTTCTCCAGAGTGCCCTGGGTTGACCCGAGGAGCTCCTGCCGGCAAGACATGCCTGAAACACCTCCCCAGGAAGACATCCAGGAGGCATCCTGACAAGATGCCCGAACCACCTCAGCTGGCTCTTCTCCATCCATCCATCCATCCATCCATCCATCCATCCATCCATCCATACTCTTAATCACATTTTACAGTAAGTTTCGTGGGGAGCTGGTGCCTTTCCCCAGCATTCTCCGGATGAGAGGCGGGGGACACCCTGGACAGGTCACCAGTCCATCAGAGCATCACACACCGAGACAAACAAGACTTACAACCATTCACACATTTACTCACACCTACGGACCATTTAGAGTCACCAATTAACCTAACATGCATGTCAGAAAATCCAATTTAGGGAGAAGATTTTGTCGTATTTCCCTTAAAATGCAAAAGGTTTTACAAATTTATGAAAAAAGGGGCAAAATCAGAGTATTTGTCTTTTGCAGTACCCTATTAAATTTATTTTAATTTTTGTTCAGTCGGATTTTCCCCCACAATCAAATCATTTGTTTTAATTTTTCAGAATAAATAATTTAGATTCTAAATTATTATTAACATACAAAATAGAATTCTGAAAAAAAAACTGAAAAAGAAAGAATTTAGAGAGAAAATATAATGAGTTCTAAAAAAATTCACAGGGCACCAAGCATAACTGCATCAAATTCTATGACAATTACTTGTGTAAAAAGTGCTGGTTTGCAGAAGTAAATCATTCATGACTTGGAACAAAAAAAGTTCAACAAGTCCAACAGCAGATTAATTAAACTGTTCCAATATCACAGTTGTAATCTCATAAAGACAACACTACAGGACAGACAGGCGGGAGGCACATTTCAATAACGCTTTCTTAATAATGGTCATTTAATCGGCCAGACTGCAGAGCTTTGTACACACACACAGCCATCAATGGGCCATGTGGGAGATTAAACAGTTTGGACCAAAAGAGGAAAATGCCACCTTAGAAAAGCCAAAATTCTTGGCATGTATCACAAGTTTACAGTTGATTTATTAGCTGGAGAGAAGCCATGAATTTAGAATGATGGAACGGTTCAACTATTCAAAAGGTAGTGTCAAGGGTTCGTACACCTGCTACTCTTGGATTAGGTACTTTGTCCACTTATTAGAAACACGGAAACAGTGAATTCACAACATGAAGTCCTGGTGACCTCTGTGGCATGACAACAAAGCAGGCAACAGATCACAGCAAGAGACCTCAGAGCTACTGGACATAATGAAGCAATGTTTGACTCATGCAGCAAGCTAGCCCCTGGGGATTAAATGAAGTTACTGTGGGCAGCCATACTGTAATAAAGACATGATACTGGTTTTAGAGATGAGGTTTGAGGACATAATCCCTGAAAAGAAGGAGCTGAGGCAATAATTGTAACAGAAAAATAGTCTTTTGATAATAAAAGAAAAAGAGAAGCCTGTTTGTAACAGGGTTTAAAGCACAGAACAGGTTATTATAATAAAGAGAACAATTATTTGCCAAAGGGTTCAGGTTAAAATCTTTCTTTAATGCCACAATTTACTGTATGGAGTTCAGAGATAAATATTTGGCCAAAAATAAAGACAAATTGAGACAGAAAAAGACAATACTGCCCTGAAAGATATACTTTTTATTTATTTTTTTAAGTGTGATTTTTTAAAATGTTTTTTCCACACAAAGTCCAGCTAATAATGGTGTAGAGCTGTAAAAAATATGGATTTCAAACCTCTGATTCAATGTTCCTGGTCCATTTTGTCAACATGAATGAAAAGTTGTCCCATTCACAGTACAGCACAAAACAAGAGGAAACATCCCCTGGTAATTTATAGGGTCAGACAGATGGCTTCCCTACTGTTTGTATGTCAAACACTGTTTTAGAGATAAGGTTGCAGGAAGGGGAAAGGTCAGAGAGCGATAAAAGAGCTGAATCCGAATTCTGAGAGGTCTATTGATAATAACGGACATTCCTCCATTATCAATCGTATCTCTGACCAGTTGAATAAAAGCAAAGTTGTTTTCTGTAGCAGCTGCTGGTGTGAGATTACAGCTCATAGTCTGCCAGTGTTCACCATTCTGCAAGAACCTAAGTGAAATATGCCTTTTGCCACTGAGCCAAATACACAAGTAAGACGGATGACAATTCTTCAATAGTGGCCCTTCGCCACTTCTTACACACATAATATAAATATGTTATTGTTTTCCATTGTTATTGTGAAGCTGTCTGAAAGAAAACTTAATTTTGAGTAATAAAAGTACTGAAAAACAAGGAGGTCAAAAAATAATTAGATAATAAGATTTTTAGGACAAAAGTCAGCAATTGCAAATAAATAAGTAAATTATGGGGGAAAAAAGATAATTCCACAGGATTTGGGGACTAAGACGTGTAGGTCTGAACACAAGAGTAGAGCAGTGAATAAAAAAACAAAATGATGCTAAACTCATTGTTTAGGGAGCTGAAACGTGAGTGAGGGCCTCTGACAGTTGATGTCCACCACACCCAGTCTGTCAGACTCACAAAGTTCATAAAATACAACGAGAACAGCTGGTATTCATGTTTAGACGTACACAGTTTAGTTGGATGCAACATGACATTATTTACGGTCCTAAACTATGTATAATGAATCATTTTGACTGTAAAACAGCACTGAAACTAAGTAAACGATACATGCCAAACTTTAGCATGCAACAGTTGTTACCGCGGCTGGTGTCGAGTTCCCAGCTCGGCTTCGAGACTCCAGGCTGTCGTTTTTACATCGTGTTCCGACTGACCTGGCAGTTTAGATTAAAGCAACATTTGCCGAGCAGTGTCTTACCTGAACGAAACTTTCAGATATTGTTAAAGAAACGGAGCTTTTTTCCTGTTGCTACAGCCGCAGCCCACGAAGGGAAACACGGAAACCGCTTCCCTGAGTCCGCCCTCGTCCAGAATCGTTACTGACGCCATTGTGGCTCCGTCAAGGTGGCTGGCCGCACAGCGCTTCACTCATTGGAGCCAAGATGGCTGCCGCACTACTTCAGTTTCGTCTTCTTCGCAAAAACTTTTGAAAGTACCAGTATGAATGTTATTTTCCCGTTTAAACAAGTTAAACGTGAGTGCACAATGTCATTGTCATATACAGAATGCTAAAAAATGCAAAATTTTATAAATATATTTTAAAATAGCTTAAAACAACAAAGTAGTCAATTTAAAAGTTCAGTGGGCAAAAAGTCCTGAGTCATATCTATATATTTTTGCTTCATGCCACATTCTGACTTTATTTTAATGTCAGTCATTGTCAAACTTCATTTTTATTGCATATTAAATAGCTAAAGTTAGCCAAATTGCTTTAAAATTAGTCAAATTCAGTAATAAAAGCCATAAAATATAAAATACATCAATAAGAAAAAGACACAACATGAAAATGGTTTGTAATATTATAAAACTAGTTTTAAAGTTTTTCTTTGGACTTTGGCTGCTTTTCCACTCATTTTCAGCCAGGTGTTTAACCATTTTCAGAAGAATGTTTTTTTTATTCTCTTAACAATAAACCATTAATCATTTAGATAAAAGCTGATCAACTCATAGGATGACCTCGTCTTGTGTTAATGCATTAACATAACACAACGTAACACTTTATTTATAAAGCACCTTAAAAACAACCAATGCTGACCAAAGTGCTGTACAGTGCACAACATGTAGAGACTTAGGACAGAACAAAATGGATAACATGACAAACTGCCGATGAATTAAACCAAAAACACGACACACAAAGGAAAAGGTTAAAAACAGAGATGTAAAACAATAGGAGGTCATTCAAACTGAGTTAACAGAGTTAACATTGCATAGCATTGGTTGTCTTAGAATCATTTTAGATTTATTCCCAGCTGCCTCTCACAAATATACAAAAGTTAATTTTTTTTAGCTGAATTACTGGTAATCAAAATTGCAAACCATAACACAGTTCAAAATACATGAAACTGTGTTTTAGCACAGCAAGTTGTTTTTTTATTTTTTTTTTATAGCTCAACTTGTCATAGATGATTTGATGCCTGAATGATGCTACATTCTTCAGGTCTTTGCACTGCTTCTGTTCTAGACATTGCTTTCAAATACTGGTCATCAAAATAACTCTTAAGGTATTTATCTTTTTTTGTCCTATAAACTTTTCCACTTTATTGTTTTAAGTCATAACAAAATGCATAAACATACGTATAAACAACATTCTGTGATGATAATGTAGATACATGAAAGTTCTTATCAGGATCCAAAAAAGACAGTTTGGTTTATTTTTGAAGACGTTTCTTCTTATCTGAGAAGTTTCGTAAAAGAGAAATATCCAAAGAAAGACACTTAAGGATTTGGATTCTTAAGGATTTATTACAAATTTGTCAAAATTATTTAATTTTAAAATGTTTGCTCTAGCGTGATGTTTAGAAAAAACACAAATTACTATTAGCTTGCATTAAAAAAATCTATTAAAATTGTTTTTATTTGCAGCCTCTGCTGCTCCATCACCCCATACCCCCCCCCGTCCCCCCCCCCCCTCCGCCTCCGTATTAGCCCTTCACCCCTCTATTCATTGTAAATAACTGTTCAAACACACAATGCGCTCTGGACCGCTTTATTCAGCGACACAACTTCCCTGCATTTTGATTGGTCACTTGAGGATGCGGCGGCAGCTGATTGGGTGAAAGTTTCTCCTCGACTCCGCACACCCCCACCTCCCAGATATCCACGGTCCGGTGCTACTGTGTTTCCAGTTGTTTTCACATCCTCACACTAACAAAGAGAGTCGGAGCTGCTGTCTTTCTTTTCAAACTAAACGTGGTGACCGATGCGCAACTGAAGACTGACGCTAAAAGGTGCGCATTAAGGTGTGAAACAGCCTACAGCAGAGAGAGACAAGGTGAAGAAGGAGAGACTTTCAACAACTTGGGACCAAACTGAAGAGCGAGGAGTGAAAATGGTGTCTGCCGGACTAGAGATCCTGGGACTGGCGTTGTGCGTAATTGGCTCGCTCCTGGTTATGGTCGCGTGCGGGCTTCCCATGTGGAAGGTGACGGCTTTCATCGAAGCCAACATCGTGGTGGCTCAGACGATCTGGGACGGCCTGTGGATGTCGTGTGTGGTGCAGAGCACTGGCCAAATGCAGTGCAAGGTGCACGACTCCGTCCTCGCGCTCACCCACGACCTGCAGGCGGCCAGAGCGCTCACCATCATCTCCTCCGTGATGGGAGTGCTGGGGCTCATGGTGGTGATTGCTGGGGCACAGTGCACCAATTGCATCCGTGCTGAGAATATCAAAGCTCGTGTGGTGAACGCCGGAGGGGTCATCTACATCATCAGTGGTCTGTTTGTGTTAGTGCCTCTTTGCTGGATGGCCAACAACATCATTTCGGACTTCTACAATCCTCAGGTCCCCTCATCCAAGAAGAGGGAGATCGGCGCTGCGCTCTACATCGGCTGGGCGGCCACAGCGCTGCTGCTGATCGGCGGGACGCTGCTGTGCTGCTCCTGTCCCTCCAGCGGGAACTCGGGATACTCTGTAAAATATGCACCGACCCAGAGAGCCACGCAGAACGGGGACTATGACAAAAGGAATTATGTGTAGCTGCGTTGCGCAGAGCAGGCGGTGCGTAAAAGTGACCTGCAGCCTTTCAAAAACTGTTTTTTTACGGACGTTGTTTTTGCACCTCCAATCTTTCGTTTATTCTTTTAAAATTTGAACTTTGAAATCAGTGGAAGCACCTCTACTGTTTTTATACAGGTCCCTAAATATCCTCGGACCACATATTTACACGTTTTGTGTCTACAGGAGATTAAAAAGACTGTCAAAAGAGGTAGCCCGCAAAAGAAATGAGCGCATTTGTTAGGTACCTGCTTTTGTAAAATTTAAAATTTTATAGTCTCGAGTTATTTGCTGTTGTTTTTCTTTTTGATGAAGTATTTTGACAGAAAATGTACCTATTTTTCCTCATTGTGCCCTGTCAGCACAAAGTAACAGAGTGGCTGGCTGCCCTCCCGTTGCCGAACCAACATCAACTTCTGTAGTGGAGCTTTTGTAGGCATCTCAACAACAATGGCCAATAACAATTAGGACTGAAGACGGAAATCGCACGCCTGTTAAATCCCTAACATACACCAGAGAGGATTTTATAATGTGGCGACTCTAAAGTTTGTTTGGCTCTTTAGAACTCACAGATCCTGGAATCAAACAGCTCATAAAGCTTTTGCATCAGGATACAGTTTGCCTTTAAATTCCTGGGAAAATAATCTGTTGCTATGTTGATGTAATGTTCATGTATATGAAGATGCAATACTGTTTCATTTTATTAAGATTAAACAGAATATCTGAATCTTTAGTTAAAGTGTTTTATTAAACGAAAAACAAACGGAACCGACAGCTGTGACGGTTTGAGGAGGAGAGCTGCGCAAAACGTGCAGTAAAACAACCCCCACGGCGGGAGAAAGTATTTTGGTTATCCATAGAAATCCTGATGACAATGGCTATTCAGCTGGAGTGCAGTTCTGCTGTTCAACTCACAATACCCCCCCCCCCCCCCCCCCCCCCCCCCCCCCATCCCTCCCCCATCCAGACCTCCCTCCTCACCCTCAGTGTAAAGCCTTCATTCTTTGAAGAAGCTGCCAGAATCATCTTTCTGCAAAGTCATTCATCATCTTAAAATTTTAAGATAAATATTGTTATATTCAGCTTTTCTCATTATTCTCTAATGTGGTTAAAAAAAAAGGTCACAATTGAAACTGAGGCAACAGAAAACAAAACAAATATCAGCACCCGCTTCGCTTGTGATTTCAGCCTGTTAACACCCTGATTGAAAACTGTGACTGGATTACAAGAGCTTACTTGTTTTGCCTGGTTACTTAAGAATCTTAGCAGGTCATATGCCCTCTTAACAGATGAAAACAGAAAGTCTGGTAAGTGTTGGGACATTAGTGGACTCAACAGAACACCTGTCCACATTTTGTAGAGATTTCAATACCATTTTCATCAAGGTAATGCTTATTTATTTATTTGGTCAGCATTATAAAAAAATATCCAAATGAAATACTGTGGAGATAAAGAGAAACAAAGAGTTAAACAACAGTTGAGACGTGATGGAGTGGAGGAAGTAACACCTAAAGATGTCACAGCCACACCCTAGAAAAGTAAAGAGAATGTGTTCATTTTTTATTTATGGTAATATTATTATGATACTACAACAAATAATAAGGATGTCAATTTTTTTTTATTCAAACTTCCCAATAGCTGTTTTTAAGGTTTTTATTAGTTTAGTTCAGTAACGCGTGATGTGTCTGACATGCAGTTCAAATAGATATTATTGTTAGAAGTCATTATTTTATATAGCTGTCAAACTTCATTTTTAAACACATGAATAGTGTTGATTTTTGAGGAAAATGTAGAAAATGCATTTAAATTAGAGTTATTTTGTTAAATTTTATTTAATTTCTAAAGACAATAATAAGCTTAAACACAGAATGGATTAGCAGAAACTTGAAATTTGGTAAATATTTGTATATTTATTGGTTAAATAGCCTTTCTTTAAATTGTTTTAATTTTTTTAGTATACCAATAGGACACAATGTACTGCTTATTGTATTTCTAGTAAATACAATAGTCTAGTAAAACTATTTGTTAAAACTTGATAGATTTTTATACTGACTGAAGATTGTGAATTAAAATCTTTTTTTTTCTAAGTCAGAGTTGTCTACAGTAACATTTTGAGGTTTGTGTGTTTTTTTCTGGAGGTCACCCCCCTTAAAGTGAAGTGTGACTCTTCCTCCGTAAGATGTTTTTGTCAGATTGCTTAACTCATCTAGTCACCACACAGAGTGACGAAGCGCGGGATTGTGTGTGTGAGTGTTGAAGGAGTTCAGGTGGTGGGGGGTGTTTTAAAAAAAGCCCTTATTCGAATGAGAAGAGGGGCAAACAGGCCAGGGATGTCATTCAATTGGTACTCGCCATGGTAACCAGGCAGAACTTGCAGTTGCCTGGTTACAAGAGCCTATAATGTGGTGGTATGGATGAGCCTAATAAAAGGCCTGGCTTGCAGACATTCCCGTAAACACACACACTAACATACACAGCCTATTCACAGCAGTCTGAAGGTTGGAGGACGGATTTACGGAAAGCCTGTAATGGTCGCTGCAAACAGCTGTGACAGCAAAGCACAACTCCTCTGTTAGACTTTAAAAGCAACGGCGTGCTGAAGCAAATGATGAAACATAAAATATATTTTTTAAAGAATATTTACTTAAATGGTGTGGCTGCAGAAACATGATTTGAAAACAATGAAAAAATCAAGAACACTTGACCTCATAAGATGGAACAAGTTGTTAGGGTCGAGTAGAGTACAAGTGTCAAATTTGTAGTCATCAGTGAGAATGTATTTTTAGGATTACAAGTGGAAGAGTTGCCTCTCATGACGTGAACGCTGAATCTGACCTCAGATCAGGCCTGACGTCACTGATCTCATCAGAGCAGCATCCCTCGCTGTCCAACAAGGGCCACAGATGTTGACCTTGTGATTATTGCAACAGTTTATGAAAAGCGTGCTAATGTGGAGCACTGATTTCATATTGGATGCAACATAACAACCAAAATGCGGTGCTGATGCCTCCTGAAATGAAGTAGAATTAATTGATGTTTTCATTGGCTGATTCAGACTACCATCAGAGCCAGCAGGTGCATACAGTCGGCAGACTTCCCAGCTGGATGGAGCTTACTCACAGAGAGTAAAGCCAAGAGTCAGCAGGTGGTCATATGTGGAGGACAAATGTAGCTTTGTGTCCAGAGTTAAAGACCCCATGAGGCATTTGTCTGAGAAACAATGAGACGGCCAGAGTGGTTAGAAATCAGGACAAAAAGAAAGGAAAAACACCACCTTCAGTTTTGTGGCATGTTCACAAAGTTTACAGAGTTGTAACTCATAAATTTGTGTCTAAAACCTGTAGCACGTCCAGGCTTCCTGTGCACGGGACAACGGAACAGGAAACAGGAAGAAACACAGGGGGTGGAGAGGAGGAGGAGGAGGAGGAAAACGAGCACGGGGAATAGCTCCAAATTTTACAGGCACACAAAAGCAGGTGCAACTAGAATATGTGTCTCTAGAAAAATTATTCCATTATGGGTGGAGAAATTCTCCTTTATTTGCAGTTAAATAAAGCTTTGGAAACACATTTAACATCTAAAAAATATTAAACAATAATAAGAAAAATAGTCAATCAAATGAAGGGTTGAACTTCAACTATTAAGTTCAAGAGATATTGACAGATCTACTATCAAATAAATCATTTTATTGATCTGATAATAAGTCTTTTTCAAAGGTTCAAAATATGAAAAGGTGTCGTCTAAATGGAATTTATGGAATCTGATAAAACTCGACTTCCTATAAACAGTAAAAAGTGATATGCTCTACCTGTAACTGAGCAGTGTTTAGAACACATTATATATGAAAAAACCTAATTACTTTGATATTTTCAGATCATAAAGCTCATGATGACTCAGAAACTAACTTAAAATGTCAGAAACAACTGAAACCACTGACAGCAAAGGTTGGAAAGAGCAATGAAAACCAGGGAGTCTGGAAACAACAGGTGTGATCATTGGTAACAAGCACCAGGTGTATGTGATCATAGAAGAAAAACTGTTTTTAAAATGATTTTTTCAACTCTACCATACCTTCTTGATAATGATGAAAACATTTTTAACCGTTTTAGTTATATTGTTTATTTCAGAATGCTTCAGTTTAGCACACAGACTCCATGCAGCTGTAAAACATGCAGAATGTGATTTAAAAGGTGTTAAATGTGATGAAATGCCACCAGGAACAGGCGTTTGCTAACTAACCATATAACATAATCTCAATATTTAGAAAGGCTTCTGCAAAAAATTTAATCTGACGTTCCAAAAAAAACATAATAAATAAGATTTCATGTTTAGTTTGATAAATGCCAAAATTTTACTGCTACAGATTATATTTTTTTTTTTTAGAAAGTGATAAACTGGGTGTACAGGGAGGGTTTTATCTCAGAAATATGAGCATAGAGAAGCTGAACAAGGGAGTCTCAACTCCTTTCATGCTCGTCTGTGTGAGATCATGTTTTTGCACTGTACGGGCAATTTTAAATAACTGAAACTGTAAAAGCTCACACACACACGCACACACGAGTCAGGGGTGATGAAGTGGTGAGGAATGAAAGCCCTCTGCTGAGAAGAAGAGGAGTCCTGGTAGCATGAGAAATGTCTGTGAGGGATTAGGAGGTGTTCCTGATTTGGCATGGTTAGAAACATATGTGAGTTTTTCTAAAGAAAAAAAAAAAACCCATCCAACACAAAAATGAAATTTTCCATCAGGTGAAGCTGCTTACAGCACTTGGGCAGGTGAACAAATAAATAAAAAAGCAAATCCTGTAAGAAAACTGTAACTTTCCATATGTATCACAGCAAAGCAAGCTCAAATAAAGGGCTCATCTTTTCTTCATGAGCACCTCCGTCTTTGTGAGCAGGGGACCAAAGTGTTTCCCCAAGAATGAAAGTTGTTCTGCTTGTTATTCATTAAAGGGAGTCCTGCATGACTGAGCCACCCACCACAGAGACCAACTGAAAAAACACCCACCCTCATCACACCTGACTGCAGACAGAGTGCTTAAGCCTGCCTTTTATCTGGGTTTCTTCCGGGCATCCTGGTGGGCAAACCCTAATGTAATGAGATGTCACGCCTCCTGGATGAGTCCATTTGTGAGGCTCACAATACAAAGTATTTACACCTAAACCTTACATTAATCAACAGGTCCTGATGTAAAGAGATTGTTTTATTAGAAAGCTGATAAGAACTATCAGATGAAATGTATGCGATTTTTATTTAAATTTGCAGATTTTAATTAAAGCAAAAATGTATTGCCTGTTTATTCTAGTGCCAGATATTTATTATGTATGTAGAGAATCAAAATTGTGAAAAAATTGTACATGACAATACAAAAAGATGATACAATTTATTTTCAAGATATCTTTTGAAGACTTATGTTGCACAATTATATCTATAATCACAGAGTGACGAAGTGTGGATTGTGTGTGTGTGTGTGTGTGTGTGTGTGTGTGTGTGTTCACCTGTCTCATTTCAGTTCTGTAAATCTTTGTATTTTATGCCTCACCACCAAATCACTCCAAGGGTCACAGGGGACCATCTCTTGTTTAAAGCTTTTAAAGAGGCATCATACTCTGGTATGCTTATTTCAGTAAGTGTTTTTCATAATAACATACACATTGAATGGATGGTGAGTGTCAAAAAAGGTCAAAGTTTATTTCTGTAGTACCTACAATTATAATAATAACAGAAATGTATCAAAGAACTGTATAAATATACGTAATTATCTAACATCAAATCAACAATCACTAAGTCAACTAGTAGAATATGGTCAAATAGAGTTTGCACAATAAATGCAAAAATCTTTGTGATTCAGGACCAAAAAATATCAAAATTGAAAAAAAAAACAAAAAACAAAAACCTAATAAATGTTATTTCGAAATATTAAAGCTGAACTTGCAGTGTGTCTGATCAATGCAGCCACATCCGTTTCAATCAGTATCAAATTCATGCAAATGTTTTTCCAGTCAATCCTAATCTTAACTGCTTTAAGCTCTTTAACACTTTGGAGGAGACAAACTCAAGGGGGCAACACATCCAGCTGTGAGAAGGCTCGATGGGTCAAAGGTCACAGGGGTCAGGGATCCCTGAGGGCATCTGTAGACTGACGGGCTGAAACGACAGAAACACAGACTGCCAAGATCTGAAGGACTGATTAGGAACTTTGAGAGGTTTGTGTGGCTGTTCATGTGCACATGCTTGTGTTTAAAAGAGAGACTGCGTGCGTGCGTGCGTGCGTGCGTGCGTGTGTGTGTGTGAGATCATCTTTGCACACAGCATGACAGGGAGACATGCAGAAACGCTCAGCTGTAGCTGTTTGTCTCGGGTCATCTACTAAAGCTAATCCTATCTGGAATCTGGGATTGTTAGAGACACAGAGGGAAGAGGCTGGAGCTGCCAAAGACTTAGAGAGATGTCAAATCAGCTTTAAGGTAAGTCTATGTATTATAAGAATCTCAGGAGAAAAAAATCTGTCAAAAAATTGATAAAAATATTGCAATTCTGTAGATTTTATAGGTATATTTCTACTTTGAAATAAATTTCTGTTTGGGATGAATGAGCACAAGAAATCCATGAATGTCTTCTAGACTTTCACATAAAAATAAGTAAAAATATAAAACTATTTCTGGTTGAAATCAACACGTTCAAACTGGTGTATGTAAGATATTTGGGTGCAAAAATATCAAGGATGTACTGAAATTTATATGATTTTCCTCAGCACCAATAGAAAATAATTTTCAATAAATAATTGATGTCAATAAATCTTTAATTGATCATATGTGAATACATCTTTGTACATCGAAACTTAAACATAAGTCAAGTGGTGCTATTAGGGTTGAGTGAGAGCATTTTTGCCTGTGTTGTGGCAGAACAAGAATGAAAACTTTCAATAAATAAATAAATACACGTTTTAGTTTGAATTTTACTTTATAAAAACACAGTCTCCCACAAGTTGCTTATCACCTAAATCAGCCATCAGCCTCTTTGAGCTGCACGTTTGTGTTGAGGCAGCGTGTGTGTGAGTGTGAAGCCGCTTCACACATCTACACACCATAACTGTGTGACCCTCCCTTGGGAGATGTTTCCTCAGTGTGTGTCTGTGTGTGTTACACACCACATTCCTCAGATGAAGGGAGGCGTAAAGGGCAGTGGCCTCACTTCAGCAGAGCTGTAGGAGGGGAGGGGGTGAAGAGGGGAGTGATTGATGGCTGAGAGGAGAAGAATAAATGACACGTTGAACAGGTGAATGTAACACCAGAGCACCAAGAGGCTGGGCGGCGCCGACACTGTGATCACTGACCGGGAAAGTGTCAGGTAAGTGTGAAAAAAACACACACAAAAAAGTGTTTTCCTCAGGAAAATCTTGAAAAACAATAAAACGGATTATTTCTGAAATAAAAACAGATCAAAACAGCTTCTGGAAATATGATGATACATCTGAGTGCAACTAAGTTCATTGTTTATTTTGAGCTGAGGTTTTGAGCCTCTTTGAACCTGAGCAAGCAACAGAAACACGCAACTGTGTGAAAAGAATATACTTTAAAAAATGGACAAATAAATTTGAACACATTCTGTAAGTTTGTGTTATTTTTGACTCTTTTATCCTTTAAAGTGTTGCAGTCCATGCCGAAGATGCTGAACCCAAATGCAGAATGAGAGGAAGGTCAAATCTAAACTTACTATAAATTCATTTAGCAGAAAGAAAAGTTAATTTGAATAATCTGATAAATAGACGAGGTCACCGATCCAAACAGCTGAACTGCAGACATACAACAAGAACAAAAGAAACCAGTCAGGATGTTTACAGGGGAAACTAATTAATGAACAGGAGAGAGGCAATTAGCAAACAGAGTAAACAAAGAAACAGGCGAAAACAAGAATTAAAGCTAAAATAATGCAGACAAATAAGTTAAAATATAAAAACCAAGACCACTCAAAACAAAGTCATTCAAAACAAAACCTAAAGAGCCCAATGAGAACTTTACACCCATCTCAAGCTTATGTGTTATCACAGAAAGCTCTTTAATAACAAAAAACTTATAACTAAATAAATAAACAAGGGAAATGAAAAGGAGACTGGGACATGGAAAAAAAATCTAATTCTACAAGATTGTAGGAGCTGCATTTTTAAGAATCAGAGACTAAATGCAACCAAACGTAGCATTTTAAAACCTTTATGGTCTTCTAGGTGAGAAATCACAATAAACTGTGTCAAAAGATTTTAAAGTCAGAAAAATGTAGATAAAGACATTTTTTACTGCTAAACAAACTCCAGGGTTTCCTCGAGCATTCTGGGGCATTTTCCTTGGATAGCATCAACTGTAAACAATGCCATTGTGGATGTGAACAATTCTGAGAATAAGGTAGATCCTGACGTATTCACCCTCCTGACAACTGGATTGTTTACCTTTACACTCCCTGTTGCAGCACAATGCCCACCGTGGCACGTTTCAGTCCTGCTGCTGCCACTAAGACTGGACTTCCCCCCAAAACACCCAGAAGATCATGATCTCATCCTGGACCAGAGCGATAGGGATCTTAATTACACCACAGAGAAGGGCACTGACGCACCACCAGAAGGACCCGATTCTCTAAAGTCAGTCAAGTTCACAACAGTAACCTTTGCCCCACAAGAGCCGGCTGAGTTGTTAAGTCCTTCAGGGTTCAACACTTTAAAAAAAGAAACAAATAAAGCAGAACAATCATAAGCAATTGTTTCAGCAAAAGATAAAATCCAAAAAAAAAAAAAGCCTAAGCTTTTTAGATCATGTTCCGATTATCAAAATACCGGTATCTGCAACTTTTAATGACGATTGAAATATCAAACATAAATACAAAATCTAGTTTTCAAAAATGTTACTATCTATTGGCTAATATTAACATAATTATATAACAATAAACAGTAATAATGAAATAAAGCTAGTAGTTTCTATGGCTCCTCCACCACTGTACACAAGACGTGTTTAGAACTAGATATGGCAAGTTTTCAAGGACAGGATGAATCCTGATACTCCTCTGGAGCGGTTTGAGGCATATTTGACAATCATCTAAAAGGTTAAACATTACTAGAAAATTAAATCTTGTCAAATTGGTTTGATTTGTAGGTTACTCATCCCTTTACCAGGAAAGTAGATGATGGTGGGATTAGGTCAGCCACAACAGATGTTTTAGTTTCAACCTTCAAAGTTCTCTTAAAAAACACTCATCATTATGCAAATCTCCATTGATGTCCTTAAATCATTTATACACACTCAAATATTAAATCTAGATTGGTTTGTTTTACTTTTTATTTGCTAAAGATACATGGTAACGTGTTCTGCAACATAAACTATTTTCCTCTCAATAAAATGACTAAAGTTTGAGCGGAGATGATACAAGATAGTATCTAAACATTTGTAAACCGTTATCTTGATGCAAAAAGCTTGTGCCTCCACGTCCCTCTCTGCTGTGCTTCAGCTCACAGCTGCTTCCTGCAGGCTTTCTACCTAAAAAGCCCCCATAGAACTAAACAACAAAAAAACCAAACATCAGGAAGTTTCTAATAGCTGACCAGTTCCAAACCATCTGAACTATTTTTAAAAATCACGATGATTATTTATTATTCTGGTGTTTTTAGTGCGTAAATTACACTTTGTGTGCTTTAATGTGTGGACTGAAAGCTTGTAAAGTACATGGGGGAACCTGTGAAATGAAATATTTTAACTTGAAAAAGAAAAACAAATTCAAACAGTAGATAAATGAAATAAAAGCTTTATTAAACAGATTTCAAATGTAATTTGATGTGAACTACACACAAACACAGAGAGGGATTAAAAACGAAAACACAAAAACACATTTATAAATGAACTGTACAATATGCATATAAAACAAGGTAAAACCCTTTACATATATATATATATATATATATATATATATATATATATATATATATATATATATATATATATATATATATGTAATGATTAAGTGTCACGTTAACGTGAAGTCCTGAGCAGCTGGATTTCATTTCAGAGCTCAGGTTTTCAGGCTGAGGATGTTTTTATGACAGGAGAGTGACGAGTGCATCCAGGAACTTGCTCCTGTCCTCCGCCTTCAGTTCGATTACTGCAAACAGAAACACAGATAAATAAATATCAAAAACCTGCAGATTTTCTTCTTCCAGATGCAACTACTGACATTCACTATGAACGATAGATGTGTCACATTTACTCCATGAAGCCTGTTGTTCGTCAGCTTGAGTTTTTTAAACTTTTAAGCTACAGAACATTTGAAACACAGACAACACTTCCACCTAGTGTCTGCAGAGGAGACTGGCTCTGTGTAAGGAAATCAAAGTGATCAAGTCACTCACTGGATGTGTTGAAGTTATCATGAAGGGTTCTAGAGCTGGTGCTCTCTGCAGCTTTCTCAAACGCTCGACCAAAGAAACTTCAAACGAGGTGAGGAATCAGACAAAGAGAAAAAAGTTGTATTATTGTATGAACTGAAAACATACGTTTACAGGTTCTTAACACCGGATAAGCTTTTGTAAAACTGAACAAGACAGCGACTCGTGTATTGTAAACTCACTTCTTCTTGTCAGATGTCTCGGACTCTGGTGGGATTCCCACAACGATGACAGTTCCCTTCTCCACATCCTTAGGAGCAGCCATGATGAGAGGAAGCAGTTTGCAGCGTTTGTTTCTCGTCTGAATAACCAGAACACAGAGCATGAAAGGAAAGAATGCCACTTATACTGTCCGTATGTGTTCCTAGTACTCTGAATCAGTTGTGATGGACACTTACTGAGTGGACAAAAGCCTTCAGTAGGTACTTGGAGAGCAGAGTTAAGGCCAGGGACTTCGAAAACAGCTTCACATCAGGTGTTCCCTACAAAGGAGGAAAGAGGGATTTATCTGTGAAGGAAGTTCTGCTGAACACACCATCAAGCTTGCAGACACTTTTACCTCCATGAGGTAACAGTAGAGGAAGGGTCCCTGCGACAGGATGAGGTTGGTACAGATGCAGCTAGCTACAGTCTGCTGGATAGCGATCAGCTTCCTCTTAGCCAGGTCAATCCCCGAATGGAGACGGTCCAGGTTGCTCCTGAAAGACAAGAATCAGAAAAACTTTGGACTCAAGTGTTTCTGAGAAATGGCATTAAAAAACACCAGTGAGTGCATGAAGGATCTTGGACACTGAGTTTCTTCTACACACCGTGACAGAGAATCAAGAGCTTTGATGAAGTTGTCGGTAGTATCACTCTCATCTTTCTCTGTACTCTCCAGCAAGGCAGCAGTAGCATGAACCATGTCACTGGCCAGGAAACGGTTCTTAAAGCCAAAGTGAACGCCAAACGTCTGGATCCGAATGTCCTTTATCCTAAAAAAAAAACCCAAGAAAAACTGTCATCTTTTTTTTACCTGAACTGCAATTTCATTTTTCAAAAAATTTTAAATAAACCCCTTTAATCTAAGAGTTGCTGAATTTTCCTCAAGCGTCCCTCGTCATCATCTTCTGAATTATAGAATTTCAGTCATCAAAAGTAAAATAATTATTGAATAAGTACATATTCATACCCATATTTATTAGAGGACTCTTCAATGACGTCCCTCAGGTTCTCCTTGATCGAAATGTCCATGGAGGTAAATTTTTGTTTCACTTGTTTCAGTGGTAGCCTGTAAAAAGAGCATCAAATACACACAAACAATAACGATTGTGAGTCTCTACTGCTGACACACAAAGCACAGATTCCAAGGCACCTACCCCATATCAGCCAAGAACTCCTGGAGTTTCTTCTGGCCGTTTAGGGTCCAAAGCTTGAAGCTGCTAGCGGTGTAGCAGGAATTACAGATGCTCTCATACAGAGACCAGTGCTGGTAGAGAGTTAGACGCAAGCTGGATCACAGGGTTAAGGAATAACTCAACAGGAAAAACAATATAAAGATTTATTAGAAGATATATGAAGGATACTCGTATTCAAAGGAGATCCTCATGCAATCGATGGACAGGGAGTTCTCCTCATCCTCATTTCTGTGGTTATGTCTGGAAACATGTCGCTGCATTGTTGCAACATCTGTTACATATTTCATACTGAAAAGAAAGAAAAAAAAACTTAATTAGCCAGTTGTTGCAAACCTTATGAGAAAGCTTTAGAAAATCCTGGTGTGTTTTTACTGTGTGATCCTATCATGAATCCACTGGTCCGTCAGCCCGATGATGGCCCACCTGCAGGAGACAAAACGGACTTAACAGACTGAACAGTGCAGGGTGCATTTCTGTGATCTTAAAGACAAGCAGACTAAATGTTAGCATAAAACCCACCAGAGCATGTCATTGGTATCTTTAGTTAAAACCCAGGCAAGCTCAAAAAACATCATGGCGGCCTGAAAGACAAAGAATAAAATAAGAGATCAGATGATCAAATTGTGAGTATTATGATACAAGTTTTAGGCTCTGAACAGCGTACTCACAGAGGTCCCATGGTACTCATACTGTTCATAGTCAAACAAGATTTCCCTCCTGAGGAATTTAAAAAACATTAGAAAAGAGACCACTGTTTCACTGCCAACTGATAAAAACTAGGAAACACTTCACCTTCGCGCCTCCCACTCCCTCCTCGCTCTTTGCCTTTCGATTCTCCTCTCAATCGCCCCCTGTGATGACACAATCATGAGTTTTACAGTCAGTCCTCTGGTGTCATGTCTGCTGCGTCTATTAATTTATCTCACTTCATCAAATCTCCTCCGTTTTCCAGACGGCTCAGAGCCTTCATCGCTCTCGTTTCCAGAGTCATCTCCCTCCTCCTCGTCTTCATCTCTAAAGATGTCGTCATATGAAGGCACGCCCAGATCATCGTCCTGTTTGATGAGCAGTTTGATCTGCGGACGAGACGACGGAAGGTAAAATAACTCGCTTCCACAAGAGATGCAAATACATACACACAACATGTTCTATCTGAGGGAACTTAATGAGTAACAAATATCAGGTGATTAAAATTAAAAGATGTATTTGGAAAAGCAATTTTAAAAATATAAATCAATCCTCATAAACCTAAACTCTACAAAGCATTTGAAGTGTTTCTCATTCACCAGTCAACATAAATATCTATGCAGCACATCTTTAGTGTTCTGTATACATATTGAGGACAATGTGAATCATTAGTGCTATACCTAGTGGACCATTTGACCACTTCAATATGTCTGATGCTTCAAATGTAAGACAACTAACATAACTTACTACATGTCCAAGAAGGTATTCTAGGGGGTAGAATTCAAAAATATGAACTCGTCAGATCATCCTACATCACCTGAGTGTCGTTGTAGACGTTAACCACATCCACGGGCCGGTGGGTGTCACAGATGAAGAAGATGGAGTCATCATCTGGCTGCAGCATCTCGAGGAGGTCAACATTTGCGCCGCAGTTGATGAGAACAAAGTACCGAAACTACAACACAGTCAAAACAAAACATTTACTTAACTGTGTGTGTTTCTTAATCTGCGTTCTGTTCTGTCATACGTTCATGAGTAAACAGAAGTGCGAGGTTATTAACCTGGTCTTTGTGCTCAAGGAAGGCGGTGCAGAGATCCTGCCAGCCTGTAACTGGCACCAGGGTGTACTGGATGTGGTCACAATGAAACAGTGCCTAAAAGACACAAACACAATATTTGTATTATTTGTAGTAAAATGAAACTGTTAATAGTTTGTGTTGCTGATAGTGAGAATTGTTGTACACAAATCTGACAGTAAAAGTTTTAATCTGCGTTTAATCCAATTTAATCTCAGTTTAAACTGAGTTAACAGAAGTTGTAATGGATTTAAAAAAGAAGGATTTTTAAGTTTGATTTTATTTATTATTCTGGTAGAAAACACAGTTAAAAACAACCCATAGGATGACATGTAAAAGCGTACTACTCAAACACTTCCACTTTATTTGTTATGAATTTATAACACGAATAGAACAGATAGTAAAAAGTTACTCACAACAGCTTGAACACATCTTTTTATTCACTGGATGTATTTAGCGGTGTCGTGTTTTTCATCTTGAACAGATGTAGTTATGACCTCCAAACAGATAAAACAACTTTCTGAGCCTGAACAGAAGAACTAGACTAAAAATGATCTTACCTGCAGGATCTTACAAGCACAGAGAGCGTCTATGTCTGCTGCAACCAGGAGGGCGACTCTCTAAAGGCAAACATATAAAACAAATGCTTCCTTTGTCAGCTAAAAATCATGCTAGTCTAATTAGCTAACACAATTTAAAGACTTGTCCAACAACTTACCTGGTTGGCTACAACTTCATAAAAGTCCTTTCTTATGTCCGTGACGAACATTTTCCAGTGTCGATTAAAAAACGTTAAAGACGAGTCTGAATAAAACCTCTAAAATCCTTAAATGGGTGCCTATTATTGTTTGCTGTCAGCTCCCACCGCAGACTGCCGAGGCTGTGTTCCTGGTTAGAAATGTGGCGCCAAATCCGTACGTCACGTCCAACCAATCAAGTTGCAGGAACCTAATCACGTGTTACTATTGTTTACGTCTACCGGTTAGGAGGAGGCTGCAGACTTTCAACCACACTCTGAAGCCCCCACGTTATGGAGCCCCAAATAATATTAGGTCTCTTCCAGGCGATTCACGTTACTCTGTTTGTAAATTTTATTTATTTTCATCTGATATCCCCAAAATCCTTTAGAAATGTAAACATTTTAATTTTTTGTTATTTGATGTAATGCCAAAGAATAGCCACAAAAGGGCGACATTGTTCCAACAATGACCGAAGATCAAACGTTACAAGAACCCTTACCGTGTGTGAACGATTTAATTAGTTGTTCTCAAATGTACCGGTACTTTTCAGCTAATTTGTTTAAATTACATTTCTTTTTAATTTTAAATATTTTTACTTGTTTTCTGTTGTTATGGGTGTTTTTGTGGGACCGTTCAGCAGCGGGTCCGGGCCTGAGAGCGATGGAGCCTGAGAACGTTGCCTGCACAATTTCTCGCGATATGGAATCCTAGAGAATCAGAAATAACGCGATGTTTGCAACTTTATGTTTGTTTTAAAAACAATTGTCAGATTTGCAGATATTAGGTAAACCAAGAGTGCTCACAAGCGCGTGAGGACTGAATAAACTTTCAGTGTTTTAGGAAACGTACAGATTTAGAATTCCTATTGCACAAACCAAAGACATCTAATACATTTCAGAAGTTATGATCTTCAAATTTACTGCTCTATGTATTAGAAATATTATTTACAAAAATTTTACTCAAATGTTACTAAAATATTTTCGTAAAAATAAAATTTGAGTTTAAAAATTATATTTTACTTTTACTCAATTTCCCATTAGATCTACCAAATCATTTATGTTTACATATAATTTGATTGAAAATTTGAAGATGAGTGCTGCTGACTAGCCTTATCTAAGTCCTCTCCTAAAGTTCATATAGTAGCTATAAGTGAGAATATTACTATTTTAATAAAAGCCCAACAGATTGTGAGAGTAAAACTGCGTACCTTAAGATCAGTTTAGTGGTTCCAGATGTGAGACAACTTGAAATCCAGAGTTGTATTAAATTTTTTCTAGTTTTAATTTCTTATCAAAAGGAAATATGCAAACAACAATGAGGATTTTATTTTCATTTTCAAAACATGTCACAAAAAGTTTCATAAGCAACACAACATAGAAAATCAGGACATTGAATTAGCATGGCTGTGACACTAAAGCTCACAACCAAGTGCTAGGATAATGCCTCGTCATGACAGCAGGTCAGACATGGTCACCAACCTCACACAGAATGCAGGAAATCACAGAAGGAATGGATGGAAATGGTGAGTTAATTAACAAACATGCAGGTTTGATTAAAAATACAGCCGTCTAATAAACAACACCCAAGTCATATCAAATATGGATTTAATGATAATCACTTGTAAAGGGAAAAAAGGTCTAAATTCAAGTGAACTCTAACATGCCCCCAAAATAAATACATTTGTAAATAATTTTAAATTCATGATGCGAGCATCCAGTAAAGTGTTCGTCTCTGAGGTCTCAAAGTGAAGTTGTTCCTCCTGATGTCCTTCTAATGTAAAGCTGACATTTTCCACAGAAATACTGACTCCATCAAAAAATGACATTTATGAACGGTAGTTTTTTTTACTGAGGTAAAGAAAGGCAGCATGCCACATTTCAACACTGTTCACAGGTGAATCCAAGGAAACAACAAAAATAAAATCAGGAACAAAGACAGCACATGCAGTTTATACGTCATTCAACTGATATTTATAAATGTGCTAAACGAAGGCACAAATTCATCCATTCTCTTTCTGTCTAGAATCACTGCGATCCTGATGCTCTCAGCTTACAGCAACAAGCAGAACCTCTTCGACCCTGCAAAACTAGATGGTTAAACACAAACAGTAACAAGAGGTCCAAATGGAGAAAAAAAAGGAGAAAAATTCACATGAATGTTGGAAACTTCTTCCAAAACATCTTAAACGGCATGAAAGAAGAAATAATCATGAAGAAATAACAACTCAACTGCATAATTCACCTTTACAAAGCTGACGAAAACAAAAATACCCAAATGATAAGCTTTACATGCCAGTTCAGATATTCACAGCATAAAAACCCTGACCAGCAGGAGAAGTGTGACTAGCACCATCACCTGAAGAGGTTCAGCCTGACTCAGACTCATCAGGACGTCTGGTTCACGTCAGAAACTAACTCTGTGCACCTCTTTTCTCTTCCTCTGGTGAACATTCAGACTTTAGAAAGTGGGCGGCAGGAGTCAGCCGTGAAGCTGGTGTGCAGTTACAAAAACCGGACTTACAGCAAGCCTGAGAGCACTGATGCAGGGAAACATTTACCACACAGCTCCTTTATGGTCACATAAACCTGTAACAATATGACAAAGTGTGCTGTCCAGCTAAAGCAGAGGTTAGATTTGGATTTAAAGTATAGCAGGCACTAGAAAAACTGTGAGACGCATAGAGTGACAATGCTACATTTGGATGATATACCAAGACCTGGAAAAATAGATATTAATTAAAATATCATGAATGGAAACATTCAAAATATACCAGGAAGACATAAAGATTTAAAGCAGTTTAAACAGAGGCAGCCATAAACAAGTCATGCTGAAAACCCTTTAAAGAAGAGAGGAGGGCGCACCGTATATGAAACTCTGTAGACCTCAATGGTAACTTAAAAAGATCTAAAGCTGCTTCTATTTTTGCCAAATAAATAAATCTTATGGTTAAAGGATCTCAACCACTGTTCCAACTGAATCTTTTATATATTTTATATTTGTGAGCCAAAAACTCTAACTGCTATTAAAGTACTAAATGTGCCATTTACACAAGTTTTTCACATCTGAGTTACAAATCTACAATTCCAGAAAATAATCTAAATAAAAAAGTATCTCGTTTTCAATCAAGGCCTTGGTATGCAGTAATGTGCATGACGCAATGTCATATAACGGACTCCTTTTAGATAAAGAACCCGTCTCGTCGTTTTCCTAACACACCTGTTTTTTTCTGCTCGTGTTTCTTAGATTTGTGCCAAATTAATAGTCGACACTCAGCAGGAGGTTTAACTTGGGTGCAGCTAATCCTGCTCCGCAGACCTCTGGCTAAAAATCCTACATCACTGAGACGCCGTCTTTTGAGCTTTGATCTCACTCGCTGTAAAATGTCCCAAAATGTCCAGAATAAGCATGAATTACTCTGGTATCTGGGTTAGAACGCATACCAAGCCAGCAAGTTCACAAACCAATCACCGATAATTAGAGACTAATGTAGCTAAAGACTGAGAGGAAGGGGACAGTTAGTGTGGAGGTTATGTAACAAACCTGCTCTGTTGTCACCTATAAGGTGTGTGCAGGGCTGGGTGATGAAAAGTAAAGAAATCCCCACAATAAAGTCATAAAGACCAATTATAAATATACTTTTATGATGCCCAGTCCAACAGATGTGAAACCCAAACTTATAGATCACCAAATAGCCCAGTATAAATGACACCAATAAACCAGTAAGAGCTCTACAGGGGCAGGATGTAGTTGGAGTTGGCTAGTTTACGCTCCTGTGCGGCGGGAACAGTCTCTCTGTGACGGAGGGGTCTGTGGCAGTCCAGGTCCTGGAGCGGAGGGAAGTGCTGCCTGTAACAGAGCCACGCGAAGGCCAGACCCAGCAGAGACCCGACTAGGACATCTACATGAAGGACAGACAGATACAGATTTATACGGGATGAAATATTTGCAGCACGTCTTTAAGTCCATCTGTTTGCTATCAGTCAAATGAAACATTACATCTGTTTCCTTGAGTCTAATGATTTTATAACTGAGAAGTGTTTTTAACTCTGACCCTGCCAGTGGTGTTTGTAGTCGCAGGTTCTGGAGAGGGCGATTACAGCTGCGATGAGTAACGGGGTGAGGAAGGCACACAGCCGCCACGCTCTGCCTTGGCCTGCTGCACTGAAGCAACGCAGCTTTCCTGCGACGTACAGAGCCGTGAAACCCAAACCCGCAAAGGCAACTGAGGTGAAACAGAGGAGGGATCAGAACCAGAGAAATACAGGAACAGAGAAGTCAGAACAACTAAGAAATGGGACAGAAGGGCAGAGATGTCTTATTCAAACAACACTATGAGCCTGAAGGCAAAAACACACTCTATCTGTTATGGCCTCCTGCCTTACTTTGTGCATTTACTAACAAGTTCCCCATAATGGCCTCTTACAGGAGGAGTGTCCACTTGGAAAGCTTTTTCTTCCCTCCATGACAGCGTCTGGGTCGCCGCTGCAGCGCAGCTCCAAGTTCATCTGACCGTCAGGGAAACAGCGATAGAAGAAGTCTGGTCTCGGCCTGAAGGAAAACAGAGGACATGTTTAGGCTTTATACGTACAGCGTCGCACCAGCTGAAAGGATTAAATGTCCTCTGATGGTCCCCGGTTACCTGCCAACAACGAGTTTGATGACATTGGTGAAAACTCCATTGAGCACCAGAGTCAGAGTCACAGCTGGATGAATCAAGAAAAAGAAACAAAATGAGCTGGAGTGTTTTAAAATAAAGAATCAAACCCTTCTGTAGATGTGTCCTCGACTCCTCACCCAAAGAGGCTTCTTTCAGATCTCCATCCGACTTATTCAAGATGCTGAAAACCAGGATTACAATCAGGGGAGTGAAAACAGCCACGCTCTGAAAACAGACAAATAAAAACAAACTTAACCGTTCAGATGTCTGCAAATCAATGTCACGGACAAAAAATAAAATAAAATAATGTCACTTCTAATACTTACAAACATAAGAGTGGTGGGAACGTGGTCCGTCTCCACACGACGGAATTTATAGAGCCACATCTCCTCCGCCTGGATCTGACGGTAGAAAGGAGGAAGCTGCTCTGTCACTCTAAGAGGAGGACAAACAACAGGTTCACTAAGTTCATCTGTAAAATGCATCAAGTATGATTCAAAAAGAGAACATAACCTACAGGAATATGAACAACAGCACTAATCGGACGGAAACCTCCGACAGGAATCCACGCAGCAGCCTCCGCTTCATTTTCTTTCTTGTTGTGGACTTCAGTCAACAGCAAACATAGTTACTCCATCTTCCTTTAGCTGAACTGGGGCTACAAAAGTAAAAACATATAATTACTAATATTTTATTTATGATCAAAGCCTGACTTATAAGTTAGGTTGGCACATTATCAAGAGGTTACTTAGTGAAACATGATGGTAACAAGAATTTGATATCAGGTTTTAAATCAAATCTGTTTAAAAGAAAATCTTGGAGCAGAAGACATTCCTGAATCACATCCAGACAGTTCCCAGAACTAAAACAAAGGTCGCTATGAATCTTATAAAAAGGGTGTATATGGAATTATAGCTAAGAATAATTAAAAAGAAAAAAAGCAATGGAGGAAGAATATACCAGTAAATGTTTAAAAAATAAAGAATATAAAGCAGCTGACAAAACATCCTTATTCTTGAAAACTTAAAAAAAGAGACTGCAAATGTACAATATAGAATTAAAAGATCAATATTTTTAGTTTACCATGTGTATGAAATGTTTTTACAGTCAGTGACGGAGAAAAAAAAACCCTTTTCTGATTCATTTCAACCATAACTTGATAAATAAAAAACACAAAACATTACTGTTTCAGCTAAAACTTTATTCAGAGTTTACATATGCCTCCATATAACAATCCTCAAAAGAATGTTTCATAGTTACACCTTTTTAGTACAAACTTTAACAATTTCAGCCTGAGGCCTATAGGAAGCAGCCTGAACAGGTTTTTCAAAGATGCTTTTAACAAGTCAGTGAGCTCCAGCCTGAATCAAAAGGTTTTAGGTGAAAAATAAATACATAAAAATAGAACTTTAATAGATTATTTTTTATTTTTCTCAGAGATAAAGAAAACATTATTCATGAAAATGTTCCAAGTTATAAACTGAACGTCCAGGCCTTTTATTTATCAGTAAATATCAGATTAAAATGTGTCTGATTATTCTGTGTAGTCCTTCTGTCTAAACCTGACATAAAGGCCAAAACTAAACCCATTTCCTCCACTTCCAGGTGAGACACATATTTAGTCTAATGTCTGAATATATCATTAGACTTTTATTTGAATAAATCATGCTTATACACACAGTACAGAAATCCGCACAACGGATAGGAGGTAAACAAACCGAGAGTAAATAAATCTGTAGAAAGCTAAGCTAGCAAGTAACATCTGTCAAACAAGACATCTGGCTCATTTCCGCATTGTCAGTCAGAGAATTATAACAAATCTCGGTTACTAACCTCAAACAGTCCGGATTTTATCTCTTCATCCTCAGATTTACACGTCCCACGAACACGAAACAAGCCTCGACATCTCCTGCTTCTGCCGACAGAGAAAGTCTCGCATTTGAGAGAAACAGAGATGTCACGGAGGAGGTGAGCTGCGTAAAGTCAACGAGACCTTCAACAACATCCGGTACGGATTTCCAAAATAAAGTTCTCAAGCCACGCTTGCAAAAATATTTTAAAAAAAGGTTTTGTTTAACCGTTAAAATTTTCTATCATCAGGTCAACTTTTGAGTCGATTTGGAGAAATGTTGAAAAAAAAAAGGAAGATACAATCAAATTGTTTTACTTTCTCAATGTGTACTCGCTCATTAAAATTATGTCAATGTCATTATTTATTATTCAGGTGCATTATCATTTGTAAGTTGCTTTGGATAAAAGCGTCTGCTACATATATAAATATAAACATATTCAGTTTTCCGTTTGTTATCTCTGGCCCAATCAGTCTAATACTGCATGTTAGTAACGGAAGACTTATTTTTTTATTTTACATCACAAAAATCTGTTTAGTTTTGGGGGTTTTACACGTGACTGATGTATTACCAGCTTTTTGAGTAAAAATTTGTTTTCTTTTAATAAACCGGAAATTCTTCTACTGCAGATTTTATGTAAATTGATGTGAGGATGCAAGAAGCCACGTCACGTTACAGATGGCCACCTAGAGGACAGAAAATGAATTTAAATTAAATTTATTTACATATCAATTCATTTGTCCTTTTACATAGCGGTTAATTTATTTCCTTAGAGGACTGATTAAATCTTTAAAATTAATGTTAAACAAACGCATGGCATCAGTCGTCTGGTTTGGCCTCATCATCAAAATCTGAATCTGCTTTCAGTTCACCCACTGTGTATAAAAAACTAAAGAGTGAGAATGTTTCACTGAGACAGAGTACAGCTTTATTAAAGTCAAACTTCAAGCATGTCTGAACTCCTCAAACTGAACTTTAGAATGAAAAAGGACAGAATCAATATTCTCAAATAAAAAGACAAGTCATGTACAAAAAAAAAAACTAAATAAAAAAGTGTTGTCCAACAGTCACACACATTTAGAAGCAGAAATTTACAGGCAAAAAGAGCACGCCACAGTAACATGAGTCTATGCAAATTCAATGCAAAGTATTTACAAGTCCTCAACAATATGTCGTATGCAGTAATAGGTTGAACAGTAATTAACATGGTATTGTGTGTTCATCCACGTTTTAATTGAAGCAACACCAAGAGAGATAGATATGACCCCAGTTAGTTACTGTAAGCCAGTTTTCTACAAGTAAAAAGAGATGAAGAGTGCTTATGCAGGTGAATTTATTCATTTATTCCAACACTATTTGACAGCATGTCGGGTAAGACCTTAATGACAAGTCGGCAACATTGCACAAAAAACAAAAGACGTCACAGTGAACTGAAACATGCCCTCTGACAAACAACAAGGGTGGTCCATCCAAAAATTAAGTGGGAAAAAAAAAAAATCCTCCCCAGGCATATTTAAGGGTCACTTAAACATGAAAAACATGCTGTCTTTAAAAAAATCTGGGTAACAGCAAATAAAACATACTATCACATCAGCCTGGTGAACACAAGGACAATTAAAAATAGTAATACTGCTGCTGTAACAGCTCAGCAGGGCAGAAGACAAACTGGCACAAAGAAAGGAGTGTGATCATGCGATCTGCAGGTGCAAAGAAAAATAAAGGCTGTTCGGTTTAGCAGAAATTCTGTGCAATGATAAAAAAATAAAAAAAATCCAAGTAAAAACACAAAATAAACCATTGGCATCGATTCATCTATTGACATCGGAAGCATGCATTTCAGCTCAACTATCATAAAAAAAATAAAACCCAAGGCTTTAATAGTTAAACTGTCAGATGCTGTGGTCCAATAATCTCATGCAAATAAAGCATGTAAAAAAAAAAAAAAGTCATTTTAAGTTTAGACAACGGTTTGGAGAACGCAAAAACAAATGCCTTGATGCCTCAAAAGAAACAATAATTAAAATAGGGCACAGTGCTGAACTTATTAAAAAAGATTTCAGCAGCTAACAAAAAGGTCTTCATATTAAAAAAAAACTAAAGATTACTGAATGCAGATGAGTAAATATGAATTAACAGCCCTTCTTTAGTTTTGTACTTTTAAATAATCATGACAATTGTGATCCCGCCCCCCCCACACACCACCACCACCACCACAAATTTTGACAGTTTTGCAGAGTCTGATACTAAGAGGCTCATTTTAAATCAGCTCAAATTCAAAGTTTCTGAACACAAAATACTAATTTATGTTTCAAAAACCCAGATTACATATTGGACTTATTTAGTTTGGGAAATAAATATCCATCTATAAAGATTTAATGAAGAAGAAAAACAGAAGTTCTTTGTTCTACCTCTACATTAATTTAATTATTTTCTTTGCTTTTCCTTTAGCTTGTCACTTGCTCTTGTTTCACATTTAGCCGTCAGGTAAAAGTAGCTTAAACTACTGGAGCTGAGTGTAACAATCCTGCAAATTAAAGGCTAAAATGTTCAGCTTCTTTTTAAGGGGTGTTTCAGCTTAATAATCATTTCAAATTTGTTTGTTTTTTTCCTTTTAATTCTTCCAGGAAATTCAGGCATCAGAAAAAGAAAAAAAAAAGAAAAATGAGAATGGAACAACAATAAATAAAAGAGCATAACCAGCAACGTCTGAGACATAATTGGCAACAAAAATGGAAGCTTACAACAAACAATAAATGCAGGATTGTTGGGATTGTTTCACCAAAAACACAGGCAACTGAGTGCATCTACTCTTTGCATTCAAACACAACCTAAACAAACTGAAAATACACAACAATGGTATCGTTTCACCCTGTAATTCCTCACCAAAATCTTTAACCCCACACCCAAGAAATGTAAAAAAAAGAAAAGAAAGAAAGTCAGATCCTTTTTTGAAGGATGGAAAACAGACTGGTCATCTAATCAGAGATGAATCAAAGACAAAAGGCTGAAGTAAGATTACAGAAAAGCATTTTCCTTTGAGAACTAAAGAAATCTGCACAAAAAAACTGCTCCAAAACAAAACAAAAAAAACTCTACATTCCAATACTGAACTGCTTCACACTGCTTTAAACACCAATTACAGTGAGTCACGATACAGGCCGATGAGCAGCTGCTGTTACCAAATGTGGAATCATTACACCAAATGTAAGAAAATGACTAGATACAAGCATAACATGTAAAACTCCCCATGTTTTTCTTTCTTTTTTCCACTTACAGCTTGGTGATAAGGGGAGACAAATTACTGCACTGGTGTCTGAAAAAAGAAACTAGTATAAAATGTGGTGCAATAAATACAAAAAATTTCGATTTGACAGATGAGCGATTAAAAACACTGTACAGAAGTTTCTGTTTGTACATCATACTGGACTGGATTGTTGTTACACGGTTTATTCTTTATATAAAGCCCAGAAACAAAAAGAGGTGCCACAATCGGACACAGATTTCCTGTTTTTTTTGTGTTTTGTTTTTTTTTTGTATGAAGCTGGGGTGGCAGTTTTTCCTATTTGTGAAAAAATAAAATAAAATAAAAATCAAGCAATTAGGCCACATTTCTACAAAGACCCAGCCTCCACAACATTTCTGACTAAGAGGCAAGAAGTTACAGCACAGTTTAAATTCAAACAAGAAGAGGTATCCATTTTTGAAACACTTGTCATTTTTGTGTATTTCTGTATGTTTGCCCAAGCTAAATTGTGTAGCAACGAGCTGTGTGAAAGTGCTTTTCGTAGAAGTTTGGCAAAAACAAACAAACAAAAAAAAAAAAAAACTCCTCAGCTTCAAAGCTGTCACAGTACACATGTGAAATGAAATGACTGAAATACACTGCACCGGGGCAGTAGGTACTACAGCTAAAAACACAAAAAACAAATCAAACTTAAGGCTTAATAACAATAAGACAGCACCAGTGATCACAAACTGGGCCTTTCCATCTACAACTACTTGGAGGACAAGTGAGAACATAAACCTAAATAACAAAAAGATCTGTCTTTTTATTTTATTTTTACTTTTTTAGAAAAAAAAAACATCCCAAAACAGCCAGAGACGAGACTTCGCCCCTCCTGATCTTTAAGTACTTTACAATATCGTGAGCCAATTTATGTACAGAATGGCGAGTGAGACTGGTAATATGAAATCACAAGTACTTCTGTAATGTCATACCATTACACTATATACCATTATATTTCACCTTATTAGGACTATTTTCACAAGGAGGTCTGCGTAATGTTCAACACCTAAACGAACAAACGTAATACACCACTCACCGAGATGAAGTGAGAGAATCTGTCTGTAAACATTAACAAACATAGATACTGTATATAATTATATTCATCTATACCCATAAGTATATTAAAAACCATGTTTAAGGAAGTTTGGAATGTAGTGTGATCCTGGAAAAAAAAAAAAAAAAGAAAATTGCACAAAATTGGATGTTTCCTCAGTTCTTTTTGTACAAGAAGCAGAAGAGATAAGTCGGGTGATGGATTGTGTCAGAGGCGATGAAGAAAAGCTGCCTCGTCTCCATCGTTTAAGAGATTCCAACCACAGCTTTCAGCAGGTAAACAAGGAGGAGAAGGAGCAGCGCGATGAGGGTGAGGATAAACACCTCCTCCTCTTCCTCCTCACTCCACCTCACTGACTGAGATCTTCAAAGTGCTGCAACTGACAACACTTGTAAGTTCCACGGCTGTAAAAATAGAAATAAAGGGGGGAAAAAAACGAATAAGAAGGCGGTCTGGGCCCTCTGATGGGTCTGGGCGAGCTGCTGAGTGAACGTGGTGGTCTTTATGGCAAGAGAGGAAAGAAAACAGCGCATAAGTAGGCTTGGTCACTTCTCCAGTCGCTCTGCTCTCACCGCAAACAGCATCAAGATGTTCATCAGTTGGTTCTGAATATTGGCCATCGCATTGATCAAAAAAAAAAATTTCCAAAAAACAAAACTAAACACTGAATCCCCTACTGAAGTGCACCACTGCTGCTCAGAGTGCACTTCACTGGGAATGAGGTATTGTAGGAGTTGCGGCTTCACTCTTTGGTCGTCTGTCCCGCCTCTGGCTCCTGTTTGACCCCAACGGGGCTCAGAGCGTAGCGGCGTGACTGGGCCGAACTGGAGCTGGAGCCAAGCGGACTGAGCGGGTTGTGGCTCGAGCAACAGAGGCGGTCATCCAGAGAGGAGGCGGTGAGCGCCCCCTCTTCGTGGTCCTGGCAGAACGAGCGGGGGCAGAAGTCACAGAGCGACGAGGCCGGGGCGCCACATATGCTGCAGTCGTGCCACGGACATTCCCAGCGCCCTGCAGACAGGAAGAAAGGTCAGAAATAAAAACAAGATTTACATCACAGGCTCAGCCACTATTTAGAAACATACACCATGAACACACATTTGTGTTAAACTTTGCCACAACAATAAGCAACTAAACAATAAACTACTGCACACGGGATAAAACCAACCTGAATCAACAGTAACACCTCAAATCTGTACGCGCTGCTGCCGAGTCTGAAAAATCTACTAACTACATCAGCAGAGTTCAAAACAAGCAGATCAGAAAATAAAAAGGAAACAAAAAACAGCTACAAACAAACTTTAAAGTGAAAAGAAACAACAAACTGCTTGAGGATTCAATTCAAACTCCATTCATGGATGATGATGCCGAGGCAGTGAAGTTATAGAATGTCGTAGAAACAATCAGTCTTTCTCAGAATCTCTAGTACTCATCATCTGGAGGTTTAATGAAACGGTTCTGCCTTTGATGAAGTCTTGAGCTGCCCTCATTTTTGTGTTACAGCCTTCATAGTGACTGCTAACAATACCTTCAATGTTTTCTGTTGCCATGGTGACTTAGTTTGTCTCAGTTAAAGCTCATCTTTGATCATTCAAAGTAAAACAGTCTCATACTGTTGTGATGAAAGAAACCCTCATGAACACACTTCACTTCATCAGTTATGAAGGTTTTATCTGGAGCTTTTCCCAATTAATAATCTGATTAGGCATAGTTTTTAAGAAGAGGATATTTTCATATAACGTACAGAATAAATCTACCTCTTTCAATTTATATAACCTGGTAAAATATAAAGAAAATAATTACCATCTGGTAGACCTAATAACCAACTAGATCAGGCAGTAAATGTTACAATAATTACATACCTGTATTATTTTAACTGTAATTAAGCCAATATTCAATATTCAACTTGCAATTGTTGGCTTTAAATATTCTATTCCTCTTTGTTAAAAAAAAACTCCAGATGTTTGAATAAAATGTTGGTCAAATGGCTGTAAATGTTCAACATCTTCTACACCATCCCCACCATGAACCTATATCTGACATCTGAAACACTTCTTGTGCTGATAAAATGTTTTAAATACACCACAGCCACTTTAGGTGATTATTTTAACTGGCCACAAGTCTAAAACTTGAGCTAACTGCACGCACTTGTAGGTGAAGCCTTTATATGGGAAAACCTGGCCTCTCCCAATTCAACAATTTGTAGTTTTCAATGCATTTCCACAAAAAAACTAAACAAAAACACCCCCAACTATAAAACACGTATTTCTTTACCGTATGGAGGCTTGGTGAGGTTGAGACACAGCAGGTGATACGCCTTCGGGCAGTCCTTCCTGTCACACATCACCAGCTCTCCTCCTTCTCCACAGCAAAAACAGAAGTACTCGTGTGCATGTTTGCCCTCTGGCCGCAGCTTCCGTTTCTTAGGCTTCAGCTTGGCGTTCTTGGCCTTTTCCTCTTTTTCCATCACCACAACACTCTGAAGGAAAAATTATTAAGCAAAAATAGCATCAAACACAGCTTCCAACACTGGCAAACCCCCTGGATTGGAGATGACCTCACCGTTGGCTGCACTCCAAGGAATCCAGAACAGTTGTCAGACCCACAGTGACAGGACATTCTCCTGTTTCCCACACAGTGAAGGTTGTAGTTGAACGTCAGCTCTGTGCCTGCGGGCACACAATGAACAAAACCTACATTAGATGGACTGCATGTCATGAAGACAAGAGAAAACACCATGCTCCACGTGAACTAACCAGCCTCGATGTCACAGAGGGCAAAGAGTCCAATGCGAACGTCTCCGTTCACCGTCCACTTCTGGGTTTCACAGTTTGGGCTGCAGCTGTGGTTCATGAAACGAGACGAGTTTCCCTTTGGACCGGCGTCTATCACACGGTCCTGTAAAGAGACTCTACAGTTAAAGATGCTCTCTTCTGAACATTTCTTAAACCTTTATTATGACATTTAACATTGTATTTTAAATATTTGCTTAAATGAACACATTAGGATTTTAAAAGCACTGATCGTATCAGGTTTTACCTTGGTGAGCGTGAGCATGTAGAAGTTGGTTACGTGGTTTTCGTGGGCACATTTGATTCGCTGCTGACACTCCTCTGAGTCTATAACCTCTCCCACATACTCAGTCACAAAGTCACCCTGCAGAAAACAACCACCATCCCATTTGAACTGCTTTAGACAGAACACAAACACTCTGATCTGAAATGACCAACGTGGGAATGAATGCCAACATCAACTGATCAGGACAGGTCCTTTTGAGAGCCATCAACACTTTCGCTCAACACGTCTTAAGGTTATCCGTCCGGCTGATGAGGATCAGGAAACCAAAGAAAAGTTTTGTGTATTCTGCAAACTGCCAGTGTGTACATGTAAAGAAAGCCACTGTGAAAATCAGACTTCTTATAAATGTTTTGGCTGCTTTTCTAATAAGAAAAAGAAGGAAATGGTTGATATTTAGATTTATTTATTTCACAAAAGCTCAGATCTACGATTGTAGCTGTCCTCATGATAAAAGCAGACACGATTAATGCAATTAATGTCAAGTTACACAATTTATTGGTTGAACACAAGTTTAAAGCAGCACTCCGGAGGATTTCATCAGGAGAGCAGTTTTTGAATCTAACGTCCAAAGGCTCCTCCTCAAAACATCTCGACACGCGCGTCCGGTCGCGTGTGCGCGCGTGGCGCATATACTTCGGACATGAACTGTACTGCTCAATGTGTAGGGTTTAATCACTCACAGTTCACAATCTTATTCCAACAACACTACGAGGGTCTGATGAGTCCTCTCTGTCCCTGCTGCTTCTGATATTAGCTCTGTTAGCAGAGAGCTGCTGCTGGACTCTGAAGCTGAACTTGACTCGGCCCTGGATGAACTTTCTGACCAAAATAAACCCATAATCCTGTCAAGCCTTGCCATTCTGTGAGGTGAAAGGTTTAAAAATAAAAATAAACCCATCTTTAGCTGGAGAATGGGTAGGTTTTTAGTAGAAATGAGCCGTGAGTCCTCAGTGAACGGCTGAGACGGCGGAGAAACACACGGAGCGTCCTGTACGAAAGCGCCCCCTACTGGTACAGGTTTGGTCGATGCGCGTGCATGTTGAGAGAATGCAGACATTTGAATTTCATTGGCTGAAAAATGTCGGCGGCAAGAAATAATGGAAAGGGGTCTCTAGGAGGAAGGAGGGTCTTCATCAGAATGACAGATGTTGTGGAACTCAACCCATAGATCATAGTTTAGACCTGAAATATCATTTAAAACATTTAGAAAACTTTGATACAGAGAAAAATGCTCCAGAGAGCCGCTTTAACTTGTACTGTTTACTAAACACTGAGATGGAGAAACTTTTGACCTTAAACCAAAGAGAGACTGAATATTTAGCAATTCCAGTTTATTTTCAAATCAATGAAAAGTTCAGTTCAGACTTGAAACAAGCTACTTTGAATTTTATGTTACATGCTTGTTCAGTAGCTGAGACTATAAACATTCTAATATCTTTAGCAGTCAGATTCATGGTTATGATTTCTCCATTGGACCATGCCTGTTATGCAACATAAGGAGCCTTTTAGATGTACAATCAAAGATTTGTGGGCTTCTAATCATCTAAAAGGTTCATGACAGACAGGAAAGGTGGCGATGTAGGGCCAAGGGGACTAGGAAAACTGAAGATTAAAGGAATATAAAAATCTCTGCGCTTCTTGATGATGTTTTGGGAGATACCGTAGATCTCGACATTAAACTCGGCACTCACCTTCCGGAGAGCTTGGTTTGTCCTGAGACCCCAGCCACACCCCTCTGTCTTCATCACCTCGGTTTCTGCGTACAGTCGCTTCGAAAAACACTGATTCTCACATCTGTCTCCTGCAGGACAAACCTGATGACAACGTGAAGACCCCGAGTTAAATAGTGCAATTCATCCCCTTTTATTTTTAATGAAACAAAAAAACAAGTACACTGACCTGCAGATGACACTCGTACTGCAGCATGCGGTTAAGACACTGGGAGTCGAGGCTGCAAGGATGCTCGTCTGTTTGTTTGCAGTTACATCGCTGGATTTCTGACAAGTCAGCCACATGCATCTGCACTTTACCCACTGGCTTGTTGTACTGTGAACAAAAGTCAACAAATAGAATAAACCAACTTAAATAACTCTTTTTTTATTTTATTTCTATTTTTAGTGAGATATTAAAAAGGCTTAAACCTTGATGAATTTGTACGGTGGAGGTTTACGAGAGTTGCGTTCCTGTTCTAGAGCCTCCCTGCTCTCTCTCTGAGCCTTAAGCTCCTGGAACCGCCTAGCTGCTTCTTCAAGAGCTAAAACATCAACAAAACATCTCAGAAAATATTTTCTTCTTCAGCTTTTAAGAGAAAAGCCACAATGTGTTAATCTTAAAATAGGATGAAGCTTTTAGGGCAGAAGTTACCCTTCTTGAAGGTTTTGTTGATGTTAATTTGACCCGTGACAAAGTTCTTGTCGTTCTCCACATAGGGAAAGACACGACCCTGGTTGATCCAGTAGTAGTCGTGGGAGCCAAAGAAGAAGACGGGAAAGTCACCAATATCATGACGGAGGCTCTGGATGTTTGATGGCACCAAGCGAGGGTTGCAGATCTCCGCTGGCCACCATCTGTCCAAGAACGAGACGAAGCGTTGTGAGAAAAACAAACGCAGAAAAATAAGGGTAGAGAAAACAGATTTTTAAGAACAACACACAACAGAACAGGTCTAAATCACTAACGTCTTTAAATAAAAATTACTACTTTAAAATATATATTAGACTTGTGAATCATTACATTTTCGTAATTTTAGTACGCCATCAAAACATAATAAGGGCATAAATATCAATTAAAAAAATTTCTAATAAGAAATTTATTCTAATGTTTAGTGAATTTCCTAGAAAGCAGAAGGGAGATATCTGGGATATGAGATACGAGTAGGGATGTTCCGATACCACTGTTTTCAAAACCGATCCGATACAGATACTTAAATCTGAGTACTCGCCGATACCGAGTACCGATACCGATACTTCTACCACACAAAAAATGCAACAAATTGGAATACAGGTTTTATTTTTTCTTCTCTGCTTTTTACAACAAATGACTGAGTTAGATAAAAAAAATATATATATATATGTATGATGTATATATATATATATATATATATATATATATATATATATATATATATATATATATATATATATATATATAAATTATCACAAAACTAAAATATAAGGTGAAAAATAACCATTTTCTGTGATTTCACAGTGAAATTATTGCAGTTTTCCACATTTTACCAAATAAAATGAACTATTTGGCACCATCTCCAGCTCTCAACCCACACTGTTCCTCTTTAGCTCAATAGCTCCCTCTCGTGTTCAATATAGGAAACTACAACAGAAATCACAAGTCACAGACAGTGAAGCCACTGGTATCGGTTCCTGGTATCGGGTAACTTTAGATACGAGTATTTATGTTACACATGCAGCCCTGCAGAAAGTTAACAAAATTTCAGGGCTGTAGTGAAAACAACAACAGCTCTGCTCCGTTTCCTGATTATCTGCAGCGAAAACATCACATCCTGTTTTTGTGTAAAGCGTGAAAAAATGTGTTGAGCTGAACACAAAACAGCATGAGATTACAATACTTCTGTTCATGTAAAAAAAAATGATGTCATGTAGGATTTTAAATGAGATTTTTTGTCATCTATACAATAACACCAGGCTTTTACTTATAAATGTAGCCATACCACATACTGTCAGAAGCACAACCCTCAGCAGTCTTGAATCAATGCTCTCTGCCTACCTGTAGTTGCCCAGTTTGACCCAGACAATTTGTTTGTAGTGAGGTTTCTTCCCCGCCCTGCAATCACTGCAGGACCATGCACCCTCAGGCATCTCCATCTCCAGACACTCCGGGTGGAAGGAAGCTGGGCATGAGTCGCAGCACAGCAACTTGCCTCCTACATTGGATATACACATGTGTGTGCGTGTGTGTGTGTGTGTGTGTGTGTGTATGTGCATGTGTGAGTGTGTGTGCGTGCATGCGTATGGGGGAGTGGGTATGCAAAGAGAGGAGGAGTGTACGATTAGGTGATGCACATTGATACCTGGACAAACTCTGAATCTCATTTGCAGACAAGTGTAAGAAATTGGAGGGAAAAAAACCAAAAATATGGGAATCAAATAATATTTTTCTAACATCTAATGTGAGAGAAAACACTTATGTGATTAAAATTTAAAAAATTAAAGTTACCACAGTAAATTTTTGTCATTTTTCTGAATCAAAGAACTAAAATCAGGAGCTTTTTTGTTCGACTGGAGGTTCCTGTGACAGCCACACTGCTTAAAAAAGCCTGAAAATGCTTGGAAACTCCTTCATGTGCATCTCCTAATGGTTAACAGCTTCTACTACAGTAGTTACAGCATGTCTGGCAATCAGATTCAGAGCACTGTACCAAAACCAATCCATGGGAAAAACATGCGGCAGCACCGGAATAACATCAGCCAGCAAGGTAGAAATTAATCAAGGTTATGCTCAAACAACACATTATTGGCAATAAGCAGGCATGCAGTCCTGCCAGAGAAGCAAACTTGTCCCATTGCACATCACATCCTGCACAGACCAGCTTGCATGGAATCACATATTTACAATATTGCTGTTTCCAAATACTTTTTTAATAAAATGTAATACAATCATCGACATTAAATAGTTATTTCGCTGCTTAAAAAGGAACAAATCTGTTCCTGACTGGGATTATGTTCCATCCAAGGCAGGTCAAAGCTCAAGAAAATGAAGGGAGCAAAAATGTCACATTACCTGAAAGTTTTAATTAAAAATAATAATAATAAATAAACGCAGTCAGCATTAAAGAGGTGCGGCTGGACAAAGCCTTTCAAATCAAAAACAAGCCCAGAATGCTGAAGCAGAGAAGCAGTGCACCTCCAGCAATGATCCAAAAACCAGAACCTGAATTAACCCAGGACATCCTGCAGCAGGGCGTCATACACAGCGAGTGGAAGTTATACGCATCTCCCCAGCAGAGAAACACAGTCATTTAGTTTGAGTGTTTAAAGTTCCTTTTGTGGTCAAATTGGTTGGCAGAAAGCCAGTCTCAAAATGGGCCTCATGCAAGAACCACTCATCTGAACAGAATGGTGGCAAACACAACCGAGGATTGTTTTACCAGAATATGAGCGACTGGACTCCCTGAGGATCTGTCGTTCAACTGTCAGAATCACAAAATCACTACTGGTAATGAACTAAAATGTTAATAATTAATTGTACACAAATTATTTTAAAACAACTTTATAAGTAACAGAGAAATGTATTTAAAAGCATCTGCTCATCTTTTAAATAATATCCTTCTTTTTCTGGACTGACTCCCTTAAGAATAATTTGACTAAGGAAGATAATTCACACCAGGTAACTCCATAACAGTCAACTCCCCTTTCCAACGTTTTCAAATGTTCTAGATTTTGTTCAGCATAAAAGGCCAAAATTATGCTAAAAATAGACCAGGAGTAATAAAAAAACATCTTCAGTGATTTAAAGAACAAAGTCAAGTAACAGACCTCCTCAGAGAACTGATCTGAACATCAAGGAGTCAGTTTTGTCATGAATGAAAATTCAGAAAAATAAAAGAAGATAAATCTGCACAAGAACTGGGGTTGTGAAGATTCTTGAAACAAGCAACATGACAACTTGAAAACCAATTCAAAGGCAACGGGTTGCTTTCTTTCTAACGAATGATCAAATAACAAGTATTTAAATACAATATAGCAACATATTTAGATTCATCCTCACTTTACAGCCTTTAATTCTGCACAGAATGTTACAATGTGATTAATTTATTACCCTGGTTTGCTTCAACAGGACATTCGGCACTGAGAGCGATGGAGGGTTTTACGGCCTGACCATGTTATTCAACTCAAGTTTAGTATACAGGTCACAAGACCCAAGCAGGAAAAGAAATGCAGATGCCACATGCTAATAAATAAATAAAAAATAAAAAAGCAAATTGAGCCTAAATTTGAATGATTTACAACATCCGTCTACCATTTCTGCCACAGTGCACTACCAATCAGATAACATGATGCGTTTATATTTTCTAAGCATTTCTGGTTCTCTGAGGATAATGAAGTTTCTTTCTGCCCATTATGTGACTACATGACTTGAGAAATACTTGCTCGAATATCAAACCTTAAGCAGCAATTATATTTACCGAGAATTAACAGAGACGCAAAACCAACTTCTTATATCTTCCCCCAAAAATATTCTTACATGAGGCCCATTGTTGTTTTGAACTTGGCTGAAGTTACTTTGCATCTCTCTGCATTATAATAAACCGCATGCTTAAATCAGTTAATTATCTTTGCACCTCAAGGCTTTTTAAAAAATGTGCACAAAATAAAAGAAGGCAAATGGAATCAGGATGGGAGCAGGCACAACACAAACACAAACCAGTGGGACAAAGGAGAAAGAGAAAAACTTCAGTTACCTTTCCCAACATTCTTTTTGGTAGCTGACGAAGGAGAGGGAATCATAGGTAATTTCAACTCAGCACGATTTGACTCAGTCAGAAGGTAGTGGGACTTATAGGCATATGAACTTAATATGGTGTCAGTAAGGTCTTGCACTAACAGCCCTACACAAGACACACAGGAAGAGACGGGGGTGAGCCGCAGTCGAACTCGAAATTACCCAAAATTTCACAAAGAGAGAAACACATGCACAGCCTCACACACGCACATAGAGTTGTAACATAAAAACTGTCCCAACCTAAAGAGGCCAAACAGTGCACTCAACTTATTAAGTGTCAGACCTACACAGTTAAAAGCCCCCCCCCCCCCCCCC